>VZSZ01006547.1:9531-347620 GCA_013398815.1 Ibidorhyncha struthersii
CCCCAATAATTAATTAAATAAAGCTCGGGGCGGGTTGGGTAGTGGGGGAGAAGTCTGTGCTTGTTTTGCGTTCGCTGCCCAGAGCCGGGAGTGCAGAAGATGGGGTGCTGTGGCTGAAAAGCGTCTTCTGGTTTTTATGTGTCATGATGCACACGGTTGGTTGTAGGTAGTGTAGTAACTATCTGTATCCCAATAGTTCCCTGTCGAAGGGTTGTTATGGCAGCAGCTCTTCCCCCTTTTATTTAGCATCTCTGGCTCAGAGTAATGTTAAGGACCTGGAAACTGCCTTTTTTTTTAAAAAAAAAAAAGGGGGGGGAAGAGCAACCTCTTGCCTCTTTGCCAAATAGCCAACAAGTATGAATATAAGATTCACACTAAATCTTCACTCCCTTCTCCAGAAGCCGGTGCTGTGATAACACTTAAGACTGAAAGAAGCTGGGGGAAAATGTCTCTTTTTTTTCCACAGTTCCTGCTTTTTGTTTAATTTTGTTGGAGTTTTCGCTTGGTTTTGCATTGTTTTTTCCATGTGTTTCACTTACACTTTTTCCTAGCATTCTTTCTCCCTTTCAGAGGACTGCTCAGTCCTGCATTACACTGGGTAACGGAATTCAAGCGGTTCTACGTACAAGTAATGCACAACATTTGTGGGAAGGGAAAGCTTGCAATTCTGTAGATTTAGCTTTTCTGTACAGTTTACAGGATGATGAGTTTTCTTCTTGCAATACAGAGAGGAATCTGTGTGAGGCTCATCAGAAAGGTTTCATCAACATCTTAACTGCCACGGCTGGTGGCAGTCTGAAACAATAAGATTTAAAGGTTATTAAGGAAATAAGTTTCTCTGTCACCTGTAATGGTCAGCCTGTTCTCAGTCAATTCAGAGAGAGTTGTAAGGGGAATGGTCTGATTCTGATTTCAGTTTAGTCAATAGTGTTTTTTGGAAACAGCGGTTAAACTGTGGAGCCCTTGATGAGGATGGATGTTAAAAGCACATGAAATTGGTAGAGGGCTATATTATTTTGCAGTTTTTACTCTGCACTTGTACAGGTACCATTTGTTGTTGTCATCACCTGAAGTTTGCCTGAGTAGAGACTGAGCAGTGAATGATAAGGACAGAAGGATTTTGTCCTGGAAGACCCTGCATTTTTATTTCCGGCAGAATATTTGCAGACTGACATTGATATCGCAGGATGAAACGTTACTGAACGGTGATATCTTGTTTCCAATTGTACATTTTGAAATAAGTTTGGCTTATCAGTAGGAAAGCAACGCTAGTGTGTAACTGTTCATTTAAGAATGAAAAAATGCTGTCCCAGAATGATTCCTGTGCTGAAACAGACTAGATTCAGGTTAAATAGGTGAACTAAAATAATGTAGTTTAAGTGATCCGTAACTAATTTTTTGTTGCTTATAATGAAAACAGGCACTCTTGTCATCTTCGAATTGGAATAGAGAGATGTTAGAAGAGAGATGAAGAACAGCAAAATATATATTTTTAATGACAAACTAAACTCTTGAATAAACCTCAGATATCTCTGAGGGAATACAACCGCATTTCTTGGTATAACTGTGGTCACGATTCTGATCCCAGCTAAATCAGTATGAGATTCTCCCCGGGCATTGCTGTGAGCAGAATCAAAGGCATCTCTGCTAACCGTTTTTGAGGAACCAGGATGTGAAAAGATCATCTGTATTTTTCCCCATTTCCATAGCTAGAAGGATTTATTTTGTGTCTCGTATGGAATATTCCACACTTTACCCTTCCGAGCTGTACTCAAGCCTATAGTTCTTACCTGCCCAGACAGCTCAGCTGAAATAATTCTTGTGAGCAAGAATAATGTATAGCTATGGGCAGTTTTATTGGGCCCAACTAGTTAAATAATAGTCATGTTTACTGGAAAAACCGTTTGACTTGGAATGATATTTTCATATCTGATACCACTAAAATTTCATTTTAGGTGGTGGGAATAGCATGTTTCTTAAAATGGCATTATTTTTTTTATGGTTCTGATATGAAAGGACTCGCTCGATTTAATCAAGCTGGAGAGCAGATGTTTCCAACTTTAGTGTTTTTAAAAATATCCTTGTGATTTAAAAATAACCTTAAATTGTAATGAAGAAAAGACAAACTTGGTCAATCTGAAAAAGGTTGCAGCTGAAGTTATATGACACAAATGAATTTGATTTTGATACAAAATTATTTGATATTAGTGAATGCACTATTTAACATTAGATAGAGGTAAAACGGAACAAAATGGAACAAAAAAAGCTGGCAGAAACCAGTCATCATAGGAAAATACAGGGTGTAAACCCTGAACGACTACTGCAAAATTTACCTAAGAGGTTCCAGCTTTAAGGGTCTGACTCTCTCATGGGAACCGAATGGAAAAAGCCCCACTGACTTCAGTATGCATCATTAGCTGGAGCTATTAAGAGCTAAGAGAAGGGATGGGTAAAGAATATTTACTTAAGCACCACAAGAATTCTGACAGTTACTAAAACCAGATTGGAAATATAGGGGTTTTCTTCAGTTAGGAGGAAGTCCTGGCTCCATCAAAATGGATTTCACTGGGGCCAAAATGTCATCCTGAGAATTACGTTTCAAGTGACTTTTGAAATACTTTGCGTGTTGTATCTAATCTGGTTTTAATTTGTGTGATATTCTATTAAAATGAGGTTACTTTTGCCAAGCGTGAGTTATTAATTAGTTATTAGCAATCATTTTCCCTTTCCTTTTACATTTTTTTAAATGTCAGTTTTTCAGAAATGGCAAGAAATACAAAATAATCTTCCTGTAAGAGCGCACTCATAAGCTGAATAATTCAAAGCCTGTACTGTCATTGTGCAATCAAATTTTTAATATGATGCTGTCAAAGTCATAAAAAAAAGAAAATCAAATGTGACATCATAGAAGACAATGTATATAGCTGACATGACATCCGAATGTTTTAATTTCCCCACTTTATGTTTAGTGGTTAATGAAGACAGACTTTTATTTCTTTCCTCTGAGGAAGCTCCTAATAAAACATATTAAATATTCAGAAAAAATGATGTGTATATTTTGTTGAAAAGAGAAGTACCTTTTGTGAAGAAAAATCCCCAACGTAAAGGAAATGAAATCATAAAGGAGACAATTTAAAACCTTCACTGGGAAACACAGAACTGAGATAATTTGTAGCTAATGAGCAAAACTGTTGCTAGATACATTTTCTAGAATGTGGTAGGTATGATCTTGACAAAAGACAATTTATTCACTGTTCCTAACTAAGTATGTACCTCTGTGTAAAAAAAAAAAAAAAAAAAAANGAGACTAATACACACTCGCCCTCAAAAAACATAGTCATTTCCGTGGTGTCTTTCTGCTGTTTTTCCTCTTAAATTAAGTATCTTTAATGCTAATGAAAAGTACCAGATTGGCAGAAATAGAAAATTAAACTTTGTTTATACCCAGCATCTGCGGAGCATAGAAAGCAGCAGCGCAATGCGGTGACCCCACACTGAGCTGCCATTTCAGCCCGGCTTGGCCGGGTACTCGACATGGAGAAAATGTTTGCCCACAGAGATCTTCCAGGTGGCTAAGGATCTCTTTGCTCCAAGTGGTCAACGTACCGAGGAAGTTTGCCTGGAATGGGATTTTGTTTGTTAGCCTCGGCCTCTGCCATCCTCAGAGAAACCAGCCCCCGTTGTGGCTCCATGGGGACCTGGCCAGATCCTCCGAGGAACTCAGTATTCTCAGTGCTGGCGCTTTCAAAAGTGCCAAGGGTGTTTCCAAGATCCTCTAAGAAATGGAGTGAAATAACCAGTTCTTTTCACACAGGCCACAAACCAGCTTTCAAATCACGATGATTTTCCATCACTACTGCATGTTGGCTGCATTTGAATCAGTGAAATAGAGGTGAAAGGCTTCAAAAATGTGATTACCAGTCCCCTGAGACATTTAGGCCTTCAAGGATATCATACTGGAAATGCGTGTTTGTATTTCCCAAACTGGAGCAGAGAGAAATAAATTCATAACACACAAATACTTTTCTTCTGTTTTGAAAGAAGCATTCATGCTTTTTCTTATTATTTTATTTATTTTGTAGAGAGATTGTTAATTCCATGTTGTCAGATATTTGGTTCTGGAATGCATATATAATCCATGAGCAAACTACCTCATACTTGTTCATATTTCATTACCATATAATGCTAAATTTTTGATCTGGCATTAGATAGTGATTTAACCATGCACTCCCATACCTGGCTAAACTAAAACATCCCAATACTAATGTTACTCAGCAGCAGAAAATGTCAGAAAACAAGTAACAAATAAAAATCTATTCTTTATAACAGATTTTTATGTATAATGGCTTGTTTTGTATAAGTTAAGCCTACTACTCTTTTGGAAAAAAAAAACAAACAAACCAACAACTTAAAACTATTGCAACTGTTTTATACTACAACCTAAACCGACTACGTAGATAAAGCCACTGAACTAAGGGAAGCCGCCAACTGAATAACGGAAAACGAATATTTAAGTGGTAATCCAGCTGTTCAAGGGTCTCTTGTCTTTTCTGCAGATGTCTTCTTCCTTTTAGTTTATCTAGGACTGCAACTACAGCAGTTTCAAACTGAAGAAGTGTGTTAGAACTGAAACTGCAGGAGAGCCTGTTTTCCCATTTCAGTGTCAGAATGGAAGGGAGAGGCAGAGATCTATAAGGTCTAAATTTTGAAGGACACAATGACGTAAAACAGATACTTCAAAGTTATTTTTTCATTTAGGAAATGAGTGTGTTTTTTTAAGTATGGAAAGTATTTTTTAAATTTTGTATTTATCTAGCATCTTTATTATTGTTTCATTTACCTAATAAACCAATCCCAGAAAATATTTTCTGCACTTTAATTGTATATCAGCTTCCATCTCAAAACATCTAGCTAACATTAAAATATAAATCATCATTTTTCATATTAAAATGCACAAATTAAAAATATGAACAAGTAACAGATGCAGACTTCTTTGTGATTAGCAAAAAGTGGTATCAAATTTTGTATAACACATATTTGACTGTTGATTAATATGCTTTAATTATTAAGAGTTAGTGATGCTCAAATATTCTTTAAGAAATCAATGAAAAAAGCATAAATATAGTCCACGATTAAAGAGAATAATTTAATACATGGTGTCTTTCTTACTGATTTGAACTACGATTCAAGTTGGTGATTTAAACTACTTTGATTGAAAACTGTCCATACTTATGATAAAGTAATCACTAAGCATCTTGTTTACATTTTTGTCTTTACATTTCCCCACCTGCTGTGGCTTTTTTTCACCTATATTTTCACCCCAGATTGAGACACTGGGTGGGAGTTCAAAATGTTTTTAAACAGCTTCTAAATAATTAAGCAGAATTAACTCCCTGTGTATTCAAAGACTTTCTTCAGATGAGTCACCACATCTTAGGAAGTCAGGTACCAACAGCAGTACCCAGAGCAGATTGCTAATGAAGGACAGATGGATGCAGGTGGCAAGTAGACCATGCCAGACACCACGGGGTGAAGCAGGCTCATAAAGCAACAAAAACGGTTTTCTCTACTTATCAGGGTGACATTTCAGAGATTTTTGAAATTACAAATGTCTCCTTTTGAAACGAAACACACAAATTTGGAAGTCCTCAAAAAACCAAAGTTTCTTCCCCAAATTGTTTTGGATAGACTGAAATGTAAAATGTTGTAATACATGTCCCAACATGTCAGAAACAATTTGAATATTCTTTTTTTTTGAGGTTTTTCTCAACCCAAAACTTCTGCAAAAGTAGTTAGATTTTGTGTGCCATTGTGACTTCAGTGGAACTGCATATTCCAACAGAATAGGATTTCAGTTAAGTTTCTTTAATGACTTAAACTACAGAAGAAGAAAGACTTTCCTTAAAGTTAAGGTTAAGCTGAATGAAGTCATCAATCCTGAAATCATTTATGTAGATGCAGAGCTTTAGGAATGTGTGTATTCCAGTAAATTGACTGATTGTGTACATCAAGTTATTCATGTGGCAAGTACTCTGACTTTAGCAGAACTGAGTCCTTACTATTTGTTGGCAAAGCAGTGAAAGTCTTGGCTTAGAAGGAGAGGGTAGAACTGATGGTAGAACTTGATTTGGAATCCTCCATCAAAATTATTTTTCAAAAGAAATAATTAATGTTTTGAAATTAGAATTGGCATTATTAGAGGGCCACGAAGATGATCAGAGTGCTGGAACACCTCTCCTAGGAAGGCAGGCTGAGACAGTTGAGGTTGTTCAGCCTGGAGAAGAGGAGGCTCCAGGTTCACCTTATAGCAGCCTTCTTGTACTTAAAGAGGGCCTTCAGGAAAGACGGGGAGGGACTCTTTATCAGGGAATGTAGTGATAGGATGAGGGGTAATGGTTTTAGACTGAAAGAGGGTAGATTTAGACTAGATATTGGGAAGAAGTTCTTTACTGTCAGGGTGGTGAGACACTGGAACAGGTTGCCCAGGGAAGCTGTGGATGTCCCATCGCTGGAGGTGTTGAAGGCCAGGTTGGATGGGGCTTTGAGCAACCTGATCTAGTGGGAGGTGTCCCTGCCCATGACAGGGGGGTTGGAATTAGATGATCTTTAAGGTCCATTCCAACCCAAACCAAACCATTCCATGATTAGTATGGATCAATAGTGGAAGATCCCTAATTTAATTTGAAAAATGGAAAATCATAAACTTTTGAAATTAAGAATTTGAAATGGGAAGTAGTTTATAGTCACTACTGCTGAATATTGCATTTTAATGGAATGGGAGGACATCCAACTACACTTCAAAAGCAATCAAGTTATTATTATTGCCTATATTGTTATGTTTGGAATAAAATTTATCAGCTAAACAGACAAGGCTATCAACCTAGGCGATACCAATTTTACATTTTATTTAAGCTGGCAATACAAGATTTTCACAAACTAACAGCTTAAGACTATTATTCAGCATTTCTAAATACCCATAGTTTAAAGGCCAATGTTTAAGTAAAACGAAGTAAGCTTGGTCTGACAGAAATGCTAATTAGTTTCTTGCAACTACCAGACTTAAAAAAGAGTTTTTAAGCAACACTGTTTAGCTGAATGGAGAAAGAAAATGCAATAATATCCAACAAATGCCATTTTGGAGCATAACACACTTGCTAATTCTAGAATTGGAAAAATTAGGAGCATTTTAAGTGAGAATGCTTGCCTCAAACAACATTTGCCTCGAACACCTACACTAAGAGACAACTGATGTCCTGTATTAAATATTAGCACTGATACTAAAGTTGCAGGTGAGGAGCTCAGGGAAGGAATCAAAGACCACTTCCCAGATGGTCTCCGCACCTCCCTTACAGCTGCTTGCCAGCCACCCGTGCTGTACAGCATGCGTGGAGAGCAAAGGAATGACCAGCTGCCTCCTCAGCAAAGCTTCTTGGGGGACACAGCCAAAATCCCCCATCACTTGACCTCGCTGAGCCGGGATGCTCTGTACCTGCCTTCCTGCACTTTCTTCTCTCCACACCTGCTGGGCCTCCAGCACTGGCCCAGGTGCCCGCTTGCAGCAAGCTGATAGTATTTGAGATTCTAACTAAAGAATATTTAAGGAGAAAGCAGGGAGAAGATTTCAAAATAACATTTTAAATATTCTGGCAGTTAGAACGCATATAGCTAGATAAAGTGTGTTTCCTTAAGGCCCCACTGAGATGAAGAGCCTTCTTTCCACAGGTATCCTAGGGCAGGCAAATGCATGCAGCTGAGAACATTTGTATTGTTAAAGCGATCACAACCAACAAAAACGTTAATAACAACAATTACATCTGGGTTTTAGATCTTTCCAGACAAGAGAAGTTTAAGCCCTGCATGACAAGTCGTACCAATAGTCAATGGGAAGGAATTCCAAACTAATTGCACGTTGGGGAGAAACACAGCAGCAGTGCTCTGAAGCTCGGGGCTGGGAATTTTTACCCAGTTTATAATATCCAGCATAAGCCTGGGAGTAACTTAATTTCAGGCAATCAATGAAATAAATAGGAAAATGTCTGGTATGTGTGTGTACGTATAAACTACAGTATGAATGCGTCAACTTAATTCAGTAAAATGAAATAAGTATTTGACCAAAGCCTGCAGACTACAGCAGTGGGCAACCAAAGAAGATACCAGCAGTCACCATATTTTCACATTTATAAGATAAGATTAGAAAATGTGCAGACAAATACCAGTCTTAGAAGTACAACTTGAAACTGGGAGACTACCTGTTATTAAAATAGGTTGCTTCATCCCACATCATCTTGACACTTTCAAATAGGCCTAAATTGAATTAGCTTTCACATCACCACATTCCTCTCAATCTCGTTATGAGGCAAAACAGACTAGCTGTGGAGACAACTCACTTTCTCAAATAATGATTTTGTGACCATATTATGCAGTGTTCATTGCTGAGGAACAAATTCTGTTTTCCTTAACACCTAAGATCCACAGGAAAAAAAATGTTATGAGTCTGTCGCATAGTTAGTAATGAAGCACTCAGCCATATGAAAATACCATTTTGTTTATGGGGAATTTTACAGTTTCACCAGTTTTCTGTTCTGAAAAGAACAAAAGTATAAGTTGAACATTTCTATGGATGAAGAAGTTATTTTTTTTAGTCAGTAATTCTGCTTGTAGGGCAATCTAGTTGTAGATAAATTTAGAAGACTGATTATGATAAAACCAAAATAATTTGTTACTTTGTATGAAGAAAAAACCACTGCAATGGAAAGCTACTTCAGAATAGAAACTGAAAAATAGGCCTTTTTTACTTTTTCAAACCAATTTTTTCTTGCAAATTGCACAATTCCAAGAGATATTTTGATGTAAAAACATCAAACTGCCTTTCATTCTCCTCTGAAAAAATTTCAGGTAGCTCTAGATCTACAGGAAAGAATATGATATCCTATTGGTTGTTACCAGGAAAACCTGCAGCTTTCTGTGTTAAGGTATATAAAGACAATAGTCTAATCTGCTGAACAGAAACACTGGGTCTTAACCACATAATTTTTTTAAGTGCATATATATACAGACTTATGTAGGAATATACATATATATATACACACATATATACTCCTATTCCTCCTGGTCCACAGCAGCAGCTGAGCTCCTCAGGCACCCTGCCTGATTCCCTGATTCAAATCCTGCTCCCTGAAAGTCAGATTTTTAGTTTTTTTTTCCTCCCTCATAGGGCAATTTCCTGTGGTGGATTTATGAATTTATCTCTTTTCTTGAACTTTGTTGGATTGGCCTAATTTCTTTTTGCTCACATTACTATGCAGATAATATTTGTTCCTTTCACTGGGTTGTTATAGAGTAAGTCATTTTGATGTTTTTGCCCCATTTTTGTAAGTGCTTAATGCTGTGTAATGGGTATGGATTATCTGTAGTTTTCAGGTAAGTAGAAAAAATGACTCCAGAATTATGCCTCTCTGAAGGTCAGAGACGCAAAGCTAGAAATGGAAGCTGAGGCACTAGGTTCCCAGTCCCCAGCTCCAGCCATGCCTCTTCCTACAGCACAGAATTGTTTTAGCACAGATTTTCCCCAAAATACAGAGAACACTTTTGGTGCTATGAAAGGGAAGGTAATGTGTGATAATCACAGGCTATTTCAGCAGCAATGAGAAAAGGCTGGTATAGAACTGAGAGAATAGTCACTGATCAGTCTAGAGAGTAAACTACACTATCTGCTGATATGTATATTTTTTAAGCTTTCTACAAACTATTACTTCAAAATAGTATTTCCTCCTGCTTCATTAACACCTGTTTTCCTTTCTAATCTGTTCCCTCTTAGTCATTACTGATCTATCCTTAACTTGTGTGACACTTTCTTCCTGCCTTTCTTTCTTCTGTTCCTCGGATTAGTTTTATTTCAGTTCTTAATTTCCATCTTTTCCTTTGCATCGTTTTCCAAATTGTCGCTTCTTACTTAATTATTGAAAAGATATTTTATTTGCCCCAGGAAAAAAAAAGAGAGAATCTGAAGTTTTCACTAACAATTAACTGTGATGACTGAGGGCCAAATCCACCCAGAGACTTACAGCTAAATACATTAATGGTTTTAGGCAGCAGAAATGTGACTTGGATGTATTTGTCTGTATTAGCAAGTAATTCAGCACAATGGGAGCAGACCGGTAGATCAAAGCAGCTGGTGCCGAGGTCCTTATATTTAAGGTATGTGATCGATGTGTTTTACCATGGGCTAGATTTAGTTTGGTGTCTTGGACCAAACGTTAATACCCTGCATGCAGTCTGAGGCTGTTCAAAGGACTAAGTAGTTCTGATCCTTTTGTCCCCACTGCAGGTTATAGTACATTTGGTACAGACTGTAAGCAGAGCTTCCAATTTACTTTGCTTCAAAAGAAATCTAATTCACCGAACCAATGTATGGTAATTGGGATTCATTGCAAACCCACACTACTTCTCCCAGCCAAGTGGCAGTCTCCCAGGCTCTGAACAGCAAACTCCACCACCACCTTGCCCTGGAGTTGCCCATTCCTACCTCAGTTTGTAGTCTTAACTTTTTTATTTGTGTATGTCCCTAGAAGTTGGGGTTGTTCAGCCTAGAGAAAAGAAGGTGCTGGGGGGATCTTATTGCAGCCTTTCAGTACTTAAAGGGGGCTTACAAAAAAGACGGGGACAGACTTTTTAGCAGAGCCTGCTGCGATAGGACAAGGCGTAGTGGCTTTGAATGAAAAGAGGGTAGTTTTAGACTAGACAGAAAGAAGAAATTTTTTACAATGAGGGTGGTGAAACACTGGAACAGGTTGCCCAGAGAGGTGGTAGATGCCCCATCCCTGGAAACTTCAAGGTCAGGTTGGATGGGGCTCTGAGCAACCTGATCTTGTTGAAGATGTCCCTACTAGTTGCAGGGGGGGTGGACTAGATGACCTTTAAAGGTCCCTTCCAACACAAACTATTATACAATTCCATGATGAGAACCTTAAGTTTTCTGAAGACTGAACAAGTTCAAGAACTGTGTAAAACTTTCATCATGCCAGCTCATGGACTAAGTACTGCAACCAGGTACCCATTCCTTGGGCAATTCCGTCAGGCACTAGGCTAAAGAGTCATTCACCTCCTCTGTGTGGGCAAATCAATTTTAAATGTTTCCTACAAGTGTGGCCCGTGTTTTATCTCAGAACAGTCTCTGGGAGTAGCAGGTTGCAGTGCCACAGCTAAAGCAGGGAACCAGCAGAATTGAACTCAGGCTGGCAACATTTTAAACAACAAATCTAGTCACAGTGTTATTAGGGGAGCGCCAGCACATCTCTTTTCTTTTTATTTTAAAATAAAAGCTTTCTTTAATTTCTTTTTGTCTTCCTTCAAGTTTCTAAAAAGAAAAAAAAAATAATTACATCTACTTTGCTCACAAAATCTGAAGCCTGGACAGATAGATGCACATCCTTCAAATCCTAAGTAGGGTGCTTAACTTCTGTCTGGGTGAAATTTAAAACAGACTCTGTGATTAGCATTCCCCTCTGTATCAAACTGCCTGTTCAGTGTCGTGACTTTACATAGCGCTCTGCTCTGTGTGCACGTTGCCCTCTACCCAGTCTGTACCACTTAACTTTTTGAGGAATGTTGTCCAGCTCATAAACACCTAAATATGGATGCTTCATCTATCTGGAGACATTCAAAACCCGCCTGGACGCTGTCCTGTGCAACCTGTTGTAGGTGACCCTGCTCTGGCGGGGGGTTGGACTAGATGATCTCCAGAGGTCCCTTCCAACTCTGACTATTCTGTGATTCTGTGAATGTGGGGAAAAGACAGCAAAAGTGAAGAAATGAAGTGCTCTTCCTTTTGTACCCAAACTTTTTTTTTTTTTTGGATGCAACTGTCAAGCATTGCAATGTCTAACTGACAGGCACTTTGTTTATAAAGACTTGTTCTCTACCCTGAGTTAGGTTTCCCATTGCAAAGCACAGGAAATCAATGAGTAAGAGTGGGATTCAGGGAAATCAGCAAGCAGAAGGAGGGATAGCTTCAAGGAAATATGGTGGGACAGTAATACATGTACAATGTCCACCTTAAAGGCACCTACTTTCAGCACTAGGGAAGTGCCTACGCTCCCCTGAAAGTAAGCATGTAAGCTAGACCTGCCTTTTCTCCAAAATAATTAGAACATGGTGCTAATTGATGCCCAAATATCCAGTAATTAGAGCACTTACCATTTAGGTGGATGACCTTTTCAAAACATACACACGCTTCTAAGTTGGAGAAAAAATTTCACTCACAGGCACTTTCAGGTCAGAAATGTGGCCTAACTACTGACTGAATGGTTATTTTAGGATGAAGTAAGTGACTTTCTCCTCTTGAAACTTTGCCAATTTGGATAATTGATTAAATAGCTAATGGAGGAGGAATTTAAACCTGACCCCCTTCCTTCACAGAAGAGTGGACTGACATTGGTCTGCGGAGTCAATTGCTTGCTGTTTGGCTGAATAAATATTTAAAAGCAAACTGAACAGTTCCAAGAGGGGAAAATGAAAAAGTTGTCTTGCTAAATAACAAGTACTTTCTGGTTAATGGGAACCTCCTGGGAGGCAGACAGTCTCAAATCTAATACTCTCTATAGATCAGATGCAGTGGGGTTGTCTGTCTCCCAAGACAGAATTTCACTTACTCCAGTTTCAAAAAGTCTTGGGTTTCCTGCCATTTTTATTTTTACTTTTTGGCTTCTTCTTCCCTCCCCCACCACCTGCATTAGACGTCTGCTCTGGTAAGCATGTTCTCAGAAAATGTATTGGTGCTCTCTGCGGGGGGAGACTGCTGCCTCTTGTGAGTTAGTTTGTGCCCAGAGAACCTTGGCAGGATCAGGGCTTGAGGGACCAACCAGGCACATGAGCACCACGAGCTTGGACGTACAGGGCTGCAGTTGCTTGAGGGCAGGTACGTGTTACTGGTGTCGAACGCCCAACTTAGCAGTACCCAAAGTGGCAACTAAGTCCGTTGATAGGCTTTATCTTTATACTTCACTTTAAGGCATTACAAAGCAACACTTAGGAACCTTTAGAAATACAGAGAGGTACTAATAATAGAAGCCTTTAGCGAATTTAATGTTTTATAAAAAGTGCTTAGTAGCTAGTTTGGGAAACTGAAGATCTCTCTCCTTTCACGTAACAGATATAGTGCAGTGAACAATAGTATAGCTTTCCCACACTGCTTCACCACTTTGTCTCCATTTGTTTTTAGAAGGTGTTCAAGTCTGTGGCAAAGGCATAAAATATGTTAATGTCCAAAGGAGTAGAAGAATGTTTTAGTTCAGGGAATTATGCTTCGGATTAAAATAGATATCCGTCACTTTCCCATAGATACTCATTTTTGGCAGACTATTTACTCAAAAAGATCTTTATTTTACCAGTTCTTTGTCACTCTTCCTATTTAAGATTTTTAAGCCTTTGCAGCAGAGACTTTTATCATGTTTGCTCCTGTACCCTTGAAAGCAACAACCTAGTAACATGATAACTCAACTTAATCTAATCTGTTTTTTACACTTTATTTTACAAAGCAAACCCTTACGTAGGCTTCTGTAGCACTAGAAAAGCCTTGCTGAAGTCCTTAAAAATCTGATTTATTCAAGTTGAATTAGGCATTCATACTTCCTAATGCTCCTTGAGCCATTATCAAATCGTAGATATGATTTCAGTGAATGCTCTAATGTTTGTGGTAAGTTTTCTCTGGTACAGATAATGGAAGAGAACAAACCATTGAAATTTCTTACTCCCTGTTTAGACTGAAAGCTTTCTGGAGCAGGAGCAAGTTGACAAGAGCATTAATATTTCCCAGATAATTATTTTGTCAATGGCTGGAAATGGTGGTAGGCAAGCGGTAGGCGTCTTTTCTTGTTAACATTTCATGACCTCCTCCAACCCAAAGAAAAGTGTTTTCATGCGTTTTCATGTGTTTTCATTTTGTCGAAATGGTAACAAGCTGGAAAAGATTAATTTTCTAATTGTAGTATGTAGTTTCATAGTTGCACATATAATTCCTTTCGAATTATTAGCCTGCAGTTCTTTGATAGACCAATTTTGACTTGGATTCTTCCTAGACTTATAGTCCAGTGACTAGAATATATCAATTCCATAATATCTTAATTTTACAAATTATTCTTGGGTTTATGTCTCTTTCTGAGTTCTGGAAAGGCTGGATTTTCTTTCTGAAGCATAGATATTCAGGTCATTGTTTCCTGTTAGAGTCAAATCCTCAGCTGCTGATTGGTTGCACATTAATACGTCTGGGAAAGCCAATTTTAAATATTTGCATTTTGAAATCTCGGAGTTTTCTTGAAAGGCAGTGAGTGAAGCTAGAGATGTGCCTCTGACTGTGAAGTATTTAACTAATTTAAAAGACAGCCTACCCTTCCATATGAAGCCACCTAAAATTTTAGGCTTAAGTACAGATATGGCAATGTATTTAAACTTCTGTATTTTTTCTCTCTTGTTTTTTTTTACTAATAACCTGTACCTTTGCCTCTCATCTTCTGTATTTTCCCATCTTCTTTAGCCATATTTTGTCCCTCAGGGTCATGATCCTACTTGTAATACTATAATAGACCCAAAGTTGTGAGCCTGGAGAGGTTCAAAAGGTACTTATGGGAGGCTTGCCTCTCACCTAACTTTAGCCACCAAAATCTATGCTAGCCTTCAAGGCTTCCTCTGTAGTTAGGACAGAGAAAGACATCTCCAGAGAGCAATTCATTATGTTTTCTGGACATCTCTCTTAGAATGGGATGAATTACACTGTGAAAGTACTTGTCCCTCCCTCTATATAGGAGAGAGACTATAATGGATCTTCCGTGAGTACCACGGAGAAGCACGTCTAACTTTAAAAAAAAAAAAGTTGTTATTGAAATATTAAATATTTTAAAATATTATGATTTAAGGCTATAAATTATTTTTCTGTAGGACTTTCAGTTTCCAGTATCATCACCTGTGTTTGACTTGGGCAACATATAGAGAGCAGAAGAGGAGCCAGATGAGCTTGCTGAGCTGCCCCTACAGTTGGGACAGTGGAGGGGTACGGTCCAGGGCCACCTGAGCTGGCAGCACAGAAGCCATTGTGGGGCTAGGAACAGCACAGCTGTGTTCATCCAACACTGCACAGCATTAAGAAATGCTGCTGAAACCAGCTTAATTCACTGGCACAGTACCTGAATTTATATGAAATTTGTTCACAGCAAATAGACCGGTAGAATAGTCTATATATTTAGCAAGTTTCTTCCAGTTTACCACTTTCTTCCAGTTTCTTACTTGGTTTTGAACAAATCATCACAAAAATTCAGCAAGCTTAGAGACATCTTGTACGAGCCATTTTCTGTTACAGAACATATGCTCTCCTGAGCAGCAGCACAATCGTTCGTTTTGTCCTGCCATTTCTATATGTATGCATACCTCTATTAAATATGCCAATCAGGGAAAAGGTGAGAACATCCTGATACTCATTTCTGGAGTAGCAGTAGTAATGCAACTTACTTTAATTACAGAAAAGTCCTTTCATTAATTTCTGTGAACGAATACAAGCTGAATGCTAATAGATGAGTGCATACCATTAATTACTGCTAAAACGAAAGGATGCACAACCTAAATTTGGCAATAAATGCTCACAGCACTATTCCAAAGAAGATGTTCTGAAGCTGTTCATGACATACCAATACTTCTTTTTAGAACTGCAAGGCTATGGAGGATAAAACTGCAATCTTCTCTGAAAGCCTGCAAAGCAAGTCTGACTTTCTGTGCAGTTATTATCGTTTTGCCAGCTAAATGGATGTCGTATAAATTAGACCCTGTAACATTAGTGCTATATACTCTTTCGTAGAGAAAGTACTTTGACTCAGCAGAATCAAATTTGTCTTTGCCAAAAGAAATGTCTTTTACATGGGGATGGAGACTGCTCCCCATTTTGGTTTACTACTCTTTTTCACAGAGGTTGCTGTATGTTGTTTCACCTAAAAGTCCTTCTAGTTCGGGAAATTAAAATCTATGTGTAAGAAAATCCTAAACCAACTAAATGCAGGGCTCAATAACTTTACCACTGTTATTCTCAGCAGAGATGAGTTGGGAGTTGATCTGGTAAGTGGGAATCGCAAGTGCCCCTTCCTGTGAACTGTCAGAACAGCACGAGCATTTGAACTTTTTCTACTTCCCTTGCTTGCCTTTGCTCCAAGAGAAGAGCATGGAGACAGCAGGTTTGAGATCCAGCTCTGTCTTCTTGGAGTAGAAAGTTGACTTCAGTTCTTTCATGTATACACAAGTGCCTTACTGGACTTTTGGGTTAAGTGTAACAAGGCACACAAAAAAGGGAACTAATATCGGTTTTATGGCAGCAATATCTTTACATTCACTTTACTCTTCCAAATTCACTGCTTAATTTCCCTGCTTATGCCCCTGCTTATGGGCACATGAAAGGGTGGGTGATACCTAATCTCATCATTTTATATATGCTGTGAATTTTTTCACTTAATGCTCCAACTTAGAAAATTAGAGCATTGCATGAAAATCTCAAATGCCACTAGGCAGAAAAAAAGAGAAAGCTAAGAACATACACAGTATACTTTCTATGCAAAATCCTTTCCAGCTTCTAAGCCTACTAAATACTATTGTCTTCTCAGTTCTGTTAGCAAACAGATATTATTTAAAGTATTTAGTTTAGACTAGATGTTTTAGCCTAAAAAAAAATTTGAGCAAGCTATATGAGTATACACTAATGTGAGCAGTAGAACTGCTGGATCACAGACATTATAACTTTCAGCTGCCAGGGTGATGAGGGTAGGTAGAAGTTAATCAAGTTAATCAGATCTGTTACCAGAACTGTAGGGTCTTGTGTTTCCAAATCCCAAGTTTCTAGATATCATGTGTAGACCATAGCTTCAAAATACTTCGCATAACAAAACAAAGAGAAAGCGTATTTTAAAAGCATCCACATATCTTTCTTTTTTAATCACACAATTTTTAAGCCCATCTCAAAGTCTCATATAGCTAGAGTTACAATTTTTGAGCTCTTTTGGCAGTTCCACAAAACAATCTGTACCATTGGGGCGGTTAAGATAGGGCCTGGAGAGCGGCAATGATTTCGAGTGAATCCATGGAAGTCAGATAAATTTGTGCTTCAGAAATGGTTCAGGAGAAAAACTTTACACGTACTCTTTATATAATTTGACAAATCTCCAAGTTAATTTTTTTTCTCACCCCTTTTGAGAGCTATGAAGCTGTGCAGAAATAAAGCATCTTTTCTGGCTTATAGAAGTTTTACTTCTTGTAATAAAAAAACAAGGCCAGTAGAAATAAAACTACTCTACTTCTACACGAAATTGTTTTCTTGGGCTAGCTGTTAAAAAATTATCTTTTTAGATATAACTTGAACTATTTTAACCTTGGTGAATCTTGATCCCAACTTACCTCCCATACTTTGATGATCATACACTTAGGCAGGTAGTACTATTCACATCAGTGCGACTACTCACCAGTAGGAATATAAATCAGGGTGAGTAATCAGCATGGAAACCTCTAATGTTATAATTATAATCTTTTGCAAAGTAGTACTCCCTTTTGCTGCTCATCTTCTTGCTTCATACCTAAAGTTAAGCCTTACACTTGAATCTTTGATTAGTCTGCATGGCTTTCTGTTATGGGATAGAGTGTGGGGAATTGGTGATGCTGACTCATTATGTTTTGATGCCATGAGCTACAGCTTTCCCAGAACAGCTGTTTTTTCTGACAAACATAATGCTCTACACTAGGCCTTTGATTTTCTGCATGTTTTACTTGCTCATTAGGTCTTGCTCTTTGTATATTACTGCTTCATTCATTGTACGTGTTCTACTGTATGTTCCCAGATGGTCAAGTATTTTCATCTGTGTTTTCTATTTTGCCTTTGCAGAAGCTGCTGAAAGTTTTGATGAGCGTGAATAGATGCATGTTTAAACTATAATTTAAGAAAATAATGGGAGAAAGGGGTCTGACTCACTGGATGCTCAACTCTAACAAAAATAGCGGGGCAGGGGACAGAATACTAGAGATATACACTTTTCTGCTGCATTTTTGAGAGCTAAATCAGTATTATGAAAAGCTAAAGGTCTGCACATGAGCACATGCCACTTACTGGAAAGCGTCCCTCTGACTATCGCTTTCACTTGGAAAATACTCAAGTCTTTGGCAGTGTACTGCCAACATTCATTCTGAGCCCTCCATATGGACAGAGAAGGTACTGTTTAATATCTTGTGTATCTGATGATTTCCCACTTTCACAGGAGAGGTTCTTGTTTGAGTTTTGCCTAAGAAAAAAATGTAGTATTTCTGTCACGCTTCATGTTTACTAAGTAATTTCTTTTATCATTAATCACAATGGATTGTATCTGAGTTCTAGCTTTATGTGCTTTTTTCCTGTTTTAGGAACTTGTCACTCCATAAACATCTGTATATTCTTAATTTATTACCAACATTGTCCTGTAATGAATTAAATATATTAACTACTTGATATTTTTAGAAATCAATGAGACATTTTTATATTTTTTTCTGTAAAAATACCCACAAACAATAATCATTTCCACTTTGAATTTTACTGCCATACTACATTCTAGACCATGGTACTCTAAAGACTTATAAAATCAGTGATTTCATGGCAAGATGAAATACAGGAATTTGTTTCTTTCTAAAATTTTCAGGAAAACATTTTTGTTGTTGTATTTTACCCAGATTATTGGATTTTATGTTGAACTGTGTTTGATTTTTTTTTATGTTTTTTGTTACAATCTCAGTAAAATGTGCTCTGGTTCACAGGCTCTTTTTTTTGGCAAATGGATTTTCAAAGTAGAAAACCTCAATTCCTTTAATGTGGTACCTAACTAGTTTGTAGCCTAACAGTATATCCTCTGCATGACTCAAGGATCACTGTGCTCTTGTCCTATTATATCTATTGAAGGATCTTCAACTGAATTTATGAAGATAAATACAGATTATTTTTAGATAGATTTCACACGTATACTTCTGGTACAAGACTGAGAAAATCCCTGAAGAATCTTGAGCATTGAGTTACCATACTTTTGTGAGCCAATTCTTATAAGATGCTACTGGATGAGATTCAGAAGACAAAGGATGGAGAACAGACTTCAGAGTAACTGAGAGAATATTCAGTTTCAGTATCTAGTTTGAAAGATTTTATCTTCTTGAATGCTAGTTGTAGTTCACAGTTATAATTTTGCTCTGGACATTGGCAAATAGTGTCAAAGGAAGCATATTTTGCTTCGTACTCTTCCTGTTATTTCAGTTTAGTAGTTTTCCATGTAGGGAGCCTTGCAAACATGTAGAATAAATGCTGAGCCTCCAGGAAATACCTTTACATCATCATTCCCATGGATCTATGTAACCCAGTGGCCTTGTGGAAGGTTGGACCATCACAGCTGTGTTGGAGCATCCAGAGAAAGAAACAATCCTTGATGACCTGAAGATTTGTTACTCCCTACTGCTTTGAAGCTGGTAATGCAGGGTCACAGCAGCCAGCACAGCTCCTCCAGGGCTTGTCTGCAAACACCCGTCAGCTGGGGAGCTGTCATGAAGAACTCGCCACAGAGATGAAGGGAGGAGTTTTAACCTCGCAGTCCTTCACTAACACCATGCCAGGCTCCCAAAATAGTCTTGGAAGGTCTGTGGTAATAGATCTGCTTCTTCACAGGGACTGCAGAAGCAACCGTGGTGTATATGCCTGTTTTCAAAGGGAGTGAAAAGGCCCCTTTAATACCTGTCCAAGAAATCTTGATCATCTACTGTTCACAGCTGTTGAAAAAATTGCTTTCTAAACTATTTTCTCATTAAGGAAATGCATTTTTTTCTCCAAAACAAAAGAACCCCCATCTCAAAATTCATAGCCAAAGTATTTCACAATTGACATTTGTCATCTTTGTTATACACTGTTCAAGAGGACGTAACGGCTGCATTTGATGTCATTTGGTTTCAGAGTAGTACAGTTATCTGTCCATTCTCCAGAACGTGCCAAGTCTTGGCAAAAAAGATAAATTTCAGTCCTTGGAAATTAAGATTATTTTTATGACTGTGTCAAGATACGTTCATTGGATAAAAAAAGTAGTTTTTCTTCATATAGATGCGTAGTGGGTGCTAAATGAAACTGAATTATGCTGAATATACATATATTTACTTTAAATAATGTGAAACTCTGCATGCATATAATTAGACCTTTAACGATAATTTTAGAAAATTGTTTGGGTATGGTCAGCATAATCTGTTTTTTATCAGCAGTTCAGATTTGTTCTGGCTTTGATTCTTACTATCTCTTTACAGCAACAATAACTTTTATTTATTTAAGAAAGTAATTAAACTCAGTTCAGCATATATTTTTGGAGGGAGTATAAAAAGCTCTTGCTGTGATACTGAATGTAAGACTGCTCTTTTCTGGGTGAAATTATTGCACTAGTGATTAAGAATCCATTTTTTAACTCTAACTTTAGAACTTCCTTATTTATACAAATAGCATCATTAAAAAAAAAACAGTTTCTTACAGAGTTCCTTTTGAATGGCGATAGTTTATGCTGCTATTCACACAGGCTGTTTTCCAGGACCTTTAAACTCCACTGACTGATATAGAAGAAAAGCAAGTACAGCTTCAGTGTTTAAAAGAATAGAAGTTTTCTTACTCTTCATCTGTCTTCAATAGATTTCGTGAGGGACTTTTGTTTGGGTGGTGGGTTGTTTGTTTTTTTTCCAAGGAACAGAATTTGTGGTGAATAAAGACAAGTTTAAGAAGTGACTTTTCATTTTTCAGATCTCTGTAGTTTAACCTGGACTCCTAAAATTTTACTGTAGTTGAATGATTATGAGCATGCCTGCTCTGCCATTTTCTCAGGGAGATAGCATTTCCCTGTGAACCCAGCCTGATGAAGGTTTGGTTTGGTTTGTCAGCTTTTTAAGAAGATTAAGAGAAACTTGGCTAATGAATGACAGCTTTATGTCCAAGAGGATTTGTCTCTTTATGATTAAAGATTTTTATCAGTAAGAAATTACGGTGAACTTATGATTCAAAGTGGGTGATTTAATGATGTTTCAATGTTGTGCTAAAATGTAGGGATACAAAGATTTTTTTACTGACTAGAAATAATGGCAGCATGTAACAGAGCAAGAATGCTCATCCAGAGAAGGGACTTAAAGAAAAAAATTAAAGTCAGAAAAAATGAAATAAAACAGTTTTATACTTAGCAAAAAGGAATAAGAAACATGATTTCTGGGTATCATCTCAAAGCACCTGGATGAAAAGAAGGTTATCAGAAGTAGTCAACATGGATTCACTAAGGGGAAGTCGTGTCTGACTAATCTGATAGCATTCTATGATGAGATCACTAGATGGGTGGATGAGGGGAGGGCAGTGGATGTTGTCTACCTTGACTTTGGCAAGGCTTTCGACACTGTCTCCCACATCATCCTCACTGGCAAGCTTAGGAAGTGTGGGATAGATGGATGGACAGTGGGGTGGATTGAGAACTGGCTAGCAGATAGACCTCAGAGGGTTGTGGTTAGTGGTGCAGAGTCTAGTTGGAGGTCAGTAACAAGTGGTGTCCCTCAAGGGTCAGTACTGGGTCCAGTCCTGTTCAATATATTCATCGATGATCTGGACGAAGGGATAGAGTGTACCATCAGCAAGTTTGCTGATGTCACTAAACTGGGAGGAGTGGCTGATACGCCAGAAGGCTGTGCTGCCTTACAGCGTGACCTGGATAGGCTGGAGAGTTGGGCAGAGAGGAACTTAATGAAATTCAACAAGGGTAAATGTAGGGTACTGCATCTGGGGAGGAATAACCCCATGCATCAGTACAGGTTGGGGGCCGACCTCCTGGAGAGCAGCTCTGTGGAAAGGGACCTGGGAGTCCTGGTGGACAACAGGATGACCATGAGCCAGCAATGTGCCCTGGCGGCCAAGAGGGCCAATGGCATCCTGGGGTGCATCAAAAGGAGTGTGGCCAGCAGGTCGAGGGAGGTCATCCTCCCCCTCTACTCTGCCCTGGTGAGGCCGCATCTGGAATACTGCGTCCAGTTCTGGGCTCCCCAGTTCAAGAAGGACAGGGATCTGCTGGAGAGGGTCCAGCAAAGGGCTACAAAGATGATTAGGGGATTGGAACATCTTTCATATGAGGAGAGGCTGAGGGATTTGGGTCTCTTTAGTCTGGAGAAGAGAAGATTGAGGGGGGATCTTGTTAATGCTTTCAAATACTTGAAGGGAGGATGCCAGGGGGATGGGAGCAGTCTTTTTTCAGTGGTGCCCATTGATAGGACGAGGGGTAATGGGCACAAACTTGAACAGAGGAAGTTCCATCTTAATATGAGGAGGAACTTCTTTACTTTGAGGGTGGTGGAGCACTGGAACAGGCTGCCCAGAAAGGTTGTGGAGTCTCCCACTCTGGAGACATTCAAAACCCGCCTGGATGCTGTCCTGTGCAACCTGTTGTAGGTGACCCTGCTCTGGCGGGGGGGTTGGACTAGATGATCTCCAGAGGTCCCTTCCAACCCTGACGATTCTGTGATTCTGTGTGAAATATTGAAGACTGCAACAGCTACTACAGATAAATTGTAGGAAACACAGTGGCTGAATTACCAAAATAATTTCTAAATGTGTTTCCAGTTAGAGAAATAGAAATTGCCTTTAAAATTAGTAAGAAAGGAAAGTAGATCTATAAAAAACCTTGATCTGTTAGCATAAATTCCAAAGGACAAATTATTTACGAAGAGATAGGTGCCACATATCTAGCTTAAACAGCCTGGTTTCTGAGGTATACAAATGCAAATGTCCCCCAAATTCCAGCTAAAATCTCCTTCTAAGGGTAGTTACATATTAAGTACTTGAAAAGACTAAGCTGGACTTTGCTTTAAAAAAAAAAAGAAAGAAAACTAGTGTGATCGGCAGCAAAAGTGGACACGTCCATCTCATTTATGGCAGACTCACCTCAGCTACCTCATTCTAAGAGGGCAATTCACTTGCCCTTTGCCCTTCCCACTTCTGATAAAGGGATCATAACCTACAGGATAGTCTCATTTGTTCCCCCAATATATGCATGAGATGACACTTATTTCAAATGTTAAACAACAAATGGATGCTGGTTACCTCACTGTATATGCATTGATCATTTCTCTTTTTCAATGGGAAAAAAGGAAACCTGTTTTATGCTTAAAGTAGGTTGTTCTTTAGGAAAACAGGAAAGTGGGCACTGTCAGGGGACGGGACCAGATATAATTTCCAGTTAGATGCCCATCTTCCATGTCTATAGATATGGACCAGTGCCAGCTTAAAGCAAAGGCTGTTCTCTATGCATGTACAGAGTTTGATGAGCTAGAAATTCCACACCAAACTTCTGTGGGGATCTGCGGTGTATGAAGCCTAGTCATGGGACTAGAAAGACCTTCAAAATTCAGGGATTTCATCACAGGACTCAACATATTTCTCTGTTCCAGTAAATCTAAGAAATCTTCTGTATTCAAATATATTTAAAGAAATCATACATAATAAATCCAAAATTAATTTGGTAAACTTCTGAAAGTAGACAAAGACATCACTTTCTTGATTAAGGGAATTAGCCAAATTTTCAGATTCTATGCTAAACTATTTCTGAAGTATTACATTACATTACATTACATAAAAAAATATATTTTTTGCTTATTTGTTTCATTTTGATGATATTAACAGTGAGTAGAACTTAAATTGCACAGATAAAGTTAAGAGGAAGAGACAGTCCTGTCTCTAGAGAATCTATGTGATCTGTTAGAATCTGTTTCTACCTCAGTTTAGGGATCATCATTGTCACACAGGACGTAGCTGATACCGAGTGCTGTAATTCTTGTGTCATAGTCATGAGCACTAGGAAAATGTTAGATTGGCTGAAGAAAGGGGCATAGGAGGAAAATCTCCAAACAAAGATTGTGTTTGACCCCGTGAGATTTTATAATTTAGCTCCTTGCAGCACCATCTAACTCTACAGGACTAAAGGCAGCCAAACAAATTAACAAATAATAAAAATAATTTCCACTAGTTCCATTTAAAGCCAAATATAGCAGGTGGAGAATTGATTCTTTTTAATCCTAAATTACCTTGAGGCAGAGGCTGTGTTTGGATACCAAATTAGGCAAAATAGTAATTTCTAAGTCTTGATTTATTAGCAAATACATACTTTTTTTTTCATCCCAATTTGAGTCTTGCTGATGTTCTTACTAGCAGGGAACAATCTGTTTAATGTCTCTTTTGCAGTTATGACATTTTCAGTCTTCCTTTTTCTGTACCTTTTTTAACGATCATAGCATTGAAAGCTAAGAAGAGGAAATATCACATCATCTAGCCTGACCCACCTTCCTTTATTGTTTGATATTCAGCTTCATTAACTCCTGCCTTTAAAGAGTCAATGCCAGAGCCTGTAACCGATCACTCTTGCTTTCAGATTGGGAAATCTGAGATGCTGTTACTGCATTCAGTTTTGTTCTGTTTTGCTGCCCTTAGTTGTCACTAGGTAAAGCTTCTCGCATTCCCAAGAAACGAAGTGCCTCCTGTGAATAGTTCCCTTATACAAGCTCCCTTTGTCTGAGGTCTTCTCACTCAGCAGACTCAGCAGTATAATAAAAATGCCAGTTTAATTTTTAGTAGGAAACGCTTGACTTTTTTAACAAGAGAGGAGCACTCAATGTTGAAGCGGTCACGAAAGAAAAACTCTTTTCATGACCAGTGGAATTAATGGACAGGGACAGTGAGGGAGAGAGCAAAGGGTGGGAAACTGGCTTTCTTCCAAAACAAGAAAAAGCTACATTTAAGGATATAATTGAATGATTTGGCATTACTTTGAAGAATTAATGCAGCATAACATTTTTAAATGAATAAAACCTAAGTGTATAATAATCCCATGTGAAAATACATGTGAATGTTTGAAGTATTAATGGATGAATTTACAAATATTTTAAGCTGGGAAAACAAGCGACAACACAATTGCCATCTGGTTTTAAAACTACAAACACATGCACACAAGGCCAATTATCTACAGTGAAGTAACATTAGAAAAAGGGAATGAGAAAACTTTAAAAATATTAACATCTTGTCAGCACACTGACTTCACTGCTTGCTTAATAGAAAAGGGTGTTATCAGTTTTATTTCCTTTGAGGATAGGGAAGAAGCTATTATAGTGCAGAATCCCTTGTGCCTATGAGAAAAGAGCTGAAAATAGATTGAAAAATGTGTGGGAAAAGCAGGCATAATAAAAACTACATAAACATTTCATTTTTTTTTTATATCCCAGCTAATGATACATTTTGCACATTTTTCTGTTTACCTAAAGAAGTTGCTAATAGTATTTTATGTAAGCACAGAAAGGAGAGAAAATGAGTTATGGCTAGTTTGCGGAGAACTAAAATTCAATAATTGCTACATAAAGCATGCTTAAGCAAAGATATTCAAACCCAATAAAAAGGGGCATTCCTATAAATACTAAGAGTGTCTAATTAACAGAGAATCATTGAATCTATGACATACCCCGAAGCTTAACTATTTTTTTTGTGTGCCTAGAAACAGGCATGGGAGGCAAAACATAAGAGCTATTCATCACCGAGACACAGTGAAACTTGTCAATAACAACCTTGCAAAGGCCACAACTTTCATCATCTTTATAACAGATGACTGCGTAACGTAGGATGATTAATGTAAAGCATGTCTCCTGGGAATGGAGGTTTTTAGTTAGGATAGGCAGAAGTGACTATCAAGTGACTGGCAATATTTGTCTCATTCTAAGATACGATTTTTCCCTTTCCATGAGCAGCCCTGGCATAGCGGTGCGCTCCCAAATATTGAAAGGCTGTGCGATGCCCAGACTGCAGCAGAAGGACAAGGTCAAAACATACTTCAAGGGGTGGTCATCACCAAAATGGGCATTTGAGAATACGTCACCAGGGAAACAGAGATTTCTCTGCTGGTGATTAGGGCTTTTTACAGCAAGAATAAGACTGCAGTGTTGAAGAGGTATTTAGCAGGGAATGATATGGGGAAGGATTTGGGACGTAACGGAAAGGCACACATACCGACAACGCCAAATTCACTGTTCCCTACCGACAGCACCAAACTCACCGTTCCCAACTAAACCTTCTTACTTCTTATTCCTCCATGGCTTTCTACATGAGGAAGTCAAACAGAACAGCTGGGTTATCTTGATTTGCTGTGTTATTGCCTAGGCTGCTTCCTTTGGCTGCTTTCTCCTTCTCTTGGATTGTAATGCATTTTCACTGCGAATTTCATGATACAGCAGGAAACAGCACAGAAGAACCTATGACATGGAAAAGTGATTGAAGAGCTGTTGGCAATGAAGAAGGAAACAAATCAAACTAGCATTGGGAAGAAAATAAGCAGGGAAAATGATCCGGACATCTGATATCTGTCTTACCTACTGCTACCGAATAAATATCTTGTTTTGATTGGAAGTGGCCAGGAAACCAACACAATCCCTCAGAGAAGTCCCACTTTGGTTGCTCTTTTCCAAAGAACAAAGACAAAGCATGAAAATACCACAAATTATTTCCACTTCTTAGCTTTTATTATTGCTTTTCAAGTGCTCATAATATGTTGTATCTGTTTTTCAAGTTAATACATAGTGGCTTTTTGCTTTAGCCTGTTGTAGTAGTATTGCAGTACACTACCCTTGCTACCAAGTACAATATAAACTGAATACAGCATCTTTGACCCAAATTACAATTGCTCTGATTATCTGAACAGATGGAAACGCTGTTGCATATCATCTTTTTGTGAAGAGAAGCTCTTCAAATAAACCAGTATAATTGCAAAGTTAATCTAATAAATGTAAAAAGACCAGATAAACTGTTCTCTTTAACAAACTGCCATCCTCTCCAAAATGCCCTGAATTTTTCCTTTTCCATACTTCATAGAACTCATCCCAAATTCGTTGGAAATGGAAGCAATCACATGTTATATAAAATATTATAAGATATATTCCCATTCATAAATATCTCTGTGCTATATTGCCAAACTTTGGTGATTAGCATATATATTTAAGTTTATAAATTATAGTCCTGTTTGATTATAACATAAAGATCAACAAAAGCTAACACAACAAAATAGCATCTTCGTTCCTCAGTTTTCAGTGTCTTCTCCAACAGAATGTTGCTGAAGGTCCTGTTTTGCTGCTGAAGAGACAGGGAGAAAGTGGTGTAGCTCCCATGGATTTCAAAGAAGTAAGATTTTATTTTTAGAAGAACCTGAATTCCATGGCAGATACATGACGTAAGAGAGGATATGTGCTCTTCAAAACCTGCAGAGCCAATTGTCTGAGATTGAACGTAAAAAGCCTACCACTCCCCAACAATCTTTTTCTCCTTCTAAGTTTTGCAAGATGAATTTTCTGACAGATACATTTGTACTGCTTGCCTAATAATAGCAATTGTCTGTGTAATTGGGAGCATAAAAAGAGGTGGGTAAGCCTTTGAGGAAAGCCACCTAAGCATGCAAACACTGCTTGTAATTGGTACATAAATTTAGGTGATCTAGTTGCATATGTATTTCCTGCTTAATGGTGATATTTAGAAGCTCGATACTGGCTCTGCTTCCCAACTTTCCAGGGTCTAAGCAGTGATCATTCAACGTATTTGACTTTACATAGCTTTTACAAGGCCCCCTACACAAAATTGACTGTTTTAAATGAAATGTTGTTTCATCCATCTGCCTTTTTCCACAAATAATAATAATAAAAAAGCAGGATAGTATGGAACAATAATTTGTAGATAATTCACAGTTATCTCTCGTGTTGTTTCAAATTTAGGCTTAAGCTCCACAGATCAAGCTTTGTCTGGGCTGTCTTATACACAAAATGGTCTTGAGGACAGACTTCAGTTGATTGCTTATATAGAACACGTTTCTTCACTTCTTCAAAATTCAAGGTCATTTCCTCCCATAATTTTCCTTCATCCCCAACACAAAGCAAGCTTAAGTGGTTCATATACTCTCATTTCAAGTTTTTTCAGGATTCTGTTTTCATCAATTATAGTTCGTCAGTCCCTGCTGAATGAACCAACAACTTCTTCCAACCACAGCTCATTTTTATTCTAATGCTAACTTTACTTAGTTCTAATTTTTCTGGAATTCTCCTTCTTCCATCCCATTTTTCCATTAAATTAAATAATTAATTCTGCTCTGTCCTTCTTATCTGTCAGTTCTTTCTCTCTCTGCTTCACATCATGTAACTTCCATGCTCTTTCACGTTTCTTCTGCTCCCTCAGATCATGATCATATAGACTACCTACCTCAGTCCTTACTGTTTCCAGCTTATCTAGGTCATCAAATTCTGGTAAATCACAAAATAGAAGTGATAGTGACTCCTAGTCCACTGATGACTGGTCACATCCTCATAAAGATTAATAATGGTAACGTGATTTCTGAGGCAGTGACCACAGGTCTGGCTCCATTTCTGGGCTGCAGGGGGAAATCACTTTCTGTAGCACTTTGAAGCACATGCAAGGAACAGCAATGCTTTGATGAAGCTGAACCCAAAAAAGAGATGGCTGGCTGTTAGCCAGCAATCTAAAATTGTGTTCACACCCTTTCTTATTGAAACTGAAGCCCATACACACCGATGGAAATTTGCAGAGCAAATACTAAATTAGGATGCAGTCAACGTTTATGGTGACGGTGCTGATGACCGCTTTTTATTACTATTTTTTACAGGTAGCAGCAGTTACAGGTTTAGTCCCCATCGTTATAACTCTTGACAGTAATTGTGCCATTTAGTTTGTGTGCAGGTTTTAAATTGAGACATTATCAGTTGATGAATAAATGTTCTACTAACATCTCAATTATATCAATTGTCACCGCATGCAATTATGAACATCATTGCATGCATGAATAGTTGCATTGTTATTAAAATGTGTGAAAACTGGATGACTTAGAAAAATAACTGAATGCCTATTGTTTTATTTTACTACTTTTCACATCTAACGTCATTCTAGGAGTTAGCACTCTGCAAGGATTCACAGGAGTTTGTTGTTTGTAGCATATCATGGCTGTACCATTCTATATGGTTTCTATTTGATTTGAAAAAGACCTTCATAGTACTTAATTATGGTATACATTTTAATTTTCTGATTGAATAACATATACCCATAGCCTCTTCCAGAAAGACGGAATCTCATTTGAATGTTGAGAAATGTGTAGGAGAAAGGAAAAAGGCACATATGCAGGAATAATAATACAACTTTTTATTCATAAACTTAATAACAAAATAAAACACATAATATGTTATAATTAATAGTATTTGACTGAGTCCTTGCAAGACCTTTTTTACAGCAAGAGGTCATGACTCAGGTCCAAAGTTATAGCTCAGTTCCCAGCTGAACTGAGAAGAAGCTTGGAACATCACTTAAGAGAAAAGTAGAAGTTTTCCTGTTTGGATCAAGGATACAACAGGTACTTAGTGGAATTAATTAAATAAACTATGAATACATGTATCATCTGTCAGTTTAAGCATTTGTTTTATCTCCCATTTTTAATCTGATATATTTATAAAAAGTACCCACAAGCCCTCTCGCTTTCATCTTTGTTAGGCCTCTTAACTTTTCCTAAAGAACAACCAGCCCTCTTCAGATCATCATAGGAAGGCTTTTCACATCCTTTTCCTGACTGAATAAATTTTACCAAAATGGGAGAGATCAAAATGTCTACCAGATTTCAGAATGTATATGGGGGGAACTTTACCAGGGAGACTTTTATTTGCTGAGATACAAATATTGCCTGATATAAACAGGAAAAAAAATAATCATTAATTGTTTTTCAAACTGGGACAAATACGATGGCAGGTTTCCCCTGCAAAGGATGGAACCCAAAGATGATAGACAAATAAACACAGGAGGTTGGGTTGATCTTCAATTCCAGTTCTTTTAGTCCCTAGAAAGGGAAAATGAAGTGGTGTCAGATGCTATATAGATGTTACAAAAGCTGCTATTACAAGGAAGCTTCTGAAGATGCGTGTTCTGAAACAGACCCCAGTATAGACAGATTTTTTCCTCTGAGACTGATGTTGCTATGACTGATATGAATCAGCTATGAAACAGCAGGAAACTGAAAGAAACTTATTTTCGTTCAGCCAGCTAAGAAAACAGTGAAGTATAACGGAATTCAGTGAAGAGGATAGTCAGGTAAGGAAAAGAACAGCAGTAGACTTCCAGATTTCCAGTAGATTTCTTTTTTGGAGGTAAAGTATAAAGTAATTTTGACTTTTTCTCCTAATTTTTTTCCACAGTACCCATCTTTGCAATTTGCTTTTTAGCAGCAAATTCTGTAGCGCTGAAGTTGCAGTGAACTCTTTTCAACACTTCCATTCAATCCTGCAGCCCACAGCAACATTATTTAAGCCATGGGACCACTCATGTAGTAAATGATAGGTCACTGTCCCCAGTGGCACCAGGGTCTGATTTCTTATCCTTGTTTGATTTATTTATAACTAACTGGTGAGATCACAAAAACTGCATTCTTAGAGAGATACATTTTCCAACATCAAATTCTGTTTCATGGTGTAAGAGAATGTAAAAAAGAACCTTAATCTGCCTACGTATATCCCATTGATGTTATGTTTTTAAACACAGGACGTAAAAAGGGAATGCATTTTTTTCTGTAATAGAGTATGGTAGACAAAAGGTTTATTTTTACATTCTTTCAGAAGAACAGGTATTTCAGATACAGTTTTGACAAACTATAATTAATAACCATTAAAATATAAAGGGAGTACAGAGAAGAAAAAAACGTTCATCTCTTAGAGCAGTCATCACTTTTTTCCCTGGAAAATACTTGTTAAAATAGGTTTCATCCATTACTCTCTTTTGCATTTTAAAGGTTATTGCAAATTGCAAAGGGAAAAAAAAGTTGTTTACCATATGAAAAGGAAGACAAATAAGAGTGACATATATTAACAAAAGAACACTGATGTACTCATTGCTGCAAGCAGATAGCCTTTTTTTCTGAATTTTCTAACATCTCCTCAAACCCTTTGTTTTCACTTTCACCAATATGTAAATTCTGAGCCTCGTGGCCATTCCAGATGTTCTAATTTGGTCTCGATTGCTGCAGCGCTGGTCTCCAGAAGTTACGCCATACCTTCGGGGGTCTTTATGATACTGCCTGTTACCAGGAAAAACATTACTAATGCTCTCAGAAACACTATATTCTCTGAAATATAAAACATACAGTAATGACAGTAATACAACTAAAGTATAAAAATATCATAAAACATGAAGTAAGAATTTTATGACAAAATTCTACTATTTATAGAGTACACGTAAAATAAAGGTAGAACTGAAATCAATATCTTTTATACCTTTTTTTACAAAAATGACTGCAGTTCACTACAGAATTAGCAGAGCAAAGGTTTAAAATCAGAATCTAGTGGCTGATGGTTTATCACATTAATTATTAATAATTCTACATTGTATTGAAAGACTAGCAAAAAAGATCATTTAGGGAAGGTATACTGTCTTTCAAAGATTTTCTACTCTAACAATACAACAAAACAAACAGGACCACAAATTCTTTCTTTCCTTCCCAGCTATTATTTTCTTCAGGAATCTGTTTTCCTATGGGGGTCTAGATGTTGCCAATCCTTATATTTTTCATATTCAGAAGCTTTCTGCACAAATAAGCATTACTGCCAAAGCATATGCCATCAGAAAACAGCTTTTGATAAAAATCATTCATGGTTGCAGTGCCTTTGCAGGTCACAGCAACGCTGTGTGGCCAGGGGAACTGTCTTTCTGGCAGGGAGATGGTGAGCTGGGGGGAGTTTTGAACTCTTCCAGCTGACAAGCAGCTACTGTGGTTTACAGAGTGTTATTTCCAGTCTCATCAGCTACTGAATTGGATTCAAAGTTGCACCGGTTTTCTGAGTCTTTTTGTGGCCAGGGCCCAGGGTATCTAAACTGAAGTCCCAGAATGAAAAGAGTGATTGACGATTTCGTTCTACCGGCAAAAGGAAACCTTTGCAAAGATGGTAAATCTTATTAAATAGCAAACAGTGCTTTTGCTGGGGCCACTGAGAAATCGACTTCTCCAGGAGGTAAGGAGCAGCACAAGTTTGAGTGCCACCTTCCTTTCCAAGTGCAAATTGGATTTTCTTAACCTTTCCTTCTGTAACATAAACATTGAGACAAACAGTCAGACAAGCATTATATGTTGTAAAACAAAACATTGCACAGTAGACACATCTTCCCCTGGGGAGAGGAATGAAAGAATAAACATGTAACAAGCATTAGTCACATTGCTTAATGCACTACTGGAAGACACTCAAATATTCATTGCGAGTATGCTATAAAGAGATATATAAAGTATCATAAATGTACTATATAACTTGTCAGATAATCTACTGCATTCTGAATCAGCCTGAGTTAGAATGAATTTTAAAAGTAGTTCCATGTACAGTTGAAGAAGGCAGCAGAAATCTTGTCAGAAAGACAATTTTGCATTTGTCTTACTAAGCGCAACTACAAAAAACATTGCTGACCTTTTTTTAATAGAATTCCTTAGCAGCACCTGGAATTGGCACTTCATCAAAGGGAATCTTGATTGACAAACAGTAGAGAAATATCCTGAAGAAGAGAGGCCAGGATACTGTCCTCCTCATCATCATCATCATCTGGCTGTTTCCTAGCAACCTTTTAGTACCAGCTCAGTTTTATTTCCATTTCCATAGGGACTGAGGCAAGAGCAGTTAACAACTGCTGCGCGTAGACGCAATCCGCCTAGGCACGAAGAGCAGGCAGTCGAAGCTGAACTGAAGGAAGTCAGAAGTTACTTCTGGGCTCAGCAGAAAGTTCTTGGAAATATTTGCTGCTACACAAGTGAAGCTTCCACCTCTGGTTGAAAGTTCTTATCTACAGTCAGTTGCTTGCAGTCTGTAGTTTATAAGCACTACTTGCTTATGATACTTATTATTCTTTAGATACAACCACAAATAAAATCTCTGTTCTCTGCAGCTGGCCTAGGGAGTACCCTTCCAACCTTGTACATAGTGGGCGCCAGCCCATTACACAAGTGTTTCATGCCTCATTTTAACTAGACAGTGTAATAGGTATGGTAAGCACCAGTCTTTCAGAAACACAGATTAGTTCTTCAGCCATATGAATTGGGAGAGTAAATAAACCTGTCACCATCCTGAGTTCCTCTGTCACAACAAGGCAAATTGACGAGCATAGTAGTCAAAATTAGGATACATAGTAGTAAAAAAAACCTAGGACACCTAGCAGTCAAAACCAGGATATTGAAAATTCAGCAGTGGTTACAGGTAGACACTGTGGTCTTTAACTGTGCTCTGCTATCAGAATTAAATTTTCTGACATAATTGTAAAGTTTATTTGTGCTGAAAACAGCAGTTTTGCAGTAACTAGGTTCTATAATAGAGACCTTTTTTTAAATGTTTTTATTTTGTATGTTTGTTCATTTTTTTGCTTATTTATTTTGCTTACATGGAATATTTCTCTGTTTCTCACCACTCCTTACCCCACGGCATGGGATTATCCAACTGGAATTCATCTCTGTCACAATTCCTTCTTTAGACCAGTCAGTGGTGAAAGGTGAAGCACATCACATGTTGCCAAGAGTGAATCCAATCTGTCACCATTTTCTACTTTTCTTAACACTTGCTCACGCGGTGTCATCTTTAATAGAATTTAGCTTCTGATGTGTGTTCCACTGCAGTCACTGGAAGTTGTTCAGTATCTTATTGTCATAGTGTGTAGGGACAAACAGAGACCAGGAGCTGTCTGCAGAACTGGACACAAGGGCTGTGCAGACAAGTCTGCAGCATGCAACTGGGCATGTTTGTCTAAGCATTCCTGCACAATCTGCAGCATGCTGGAGACACAGACCTAATTTTTTGACTGAACAGTTTGGGGGCCCACCTGTGTTTCATACACCAGAATTTCAGAATTTTATGTGGGGTCTCCAATGCGCATTTGATTCTGCTCATTTGACTTTGTTGAGTGGTTGAGTTGTTGGCAGAGTTGTTCCCCTGGTATGAGGAAGAATCCAGAAGGCGGCAGATGTATGATGCAGCTGCAGTGCCTCATTTCAGTGCTGATTTCTATAGGCTGTGTGTTCAGTAAATTACTCAGTATTGTGGTGCTAACAGTGCTATAGTGGTGACGCAGGATTTTGTACAGACTAGGCCAGAGCTTTCCTGAGGCTATGGAAAAGACAGAGTAAATCAGCAAGTGTACTCTCCATCAGGGACGATGCACACACTAGTAAGACAACAAAAAAGGAGGGGAACGGGAGGAATAAATTCATAAAAATATTTACAGGTGCACTACAGGAATTTCAACATATATGTGTAATGACTCTTACTAGACAGTAAATTATGCAAAATCTCTGCCAGTCAGTGGCAAACCTTACATAGACTTCAGTGGTTTCAGGATTTAATTAAGTCATCTCAGGCACCACAGAATTAATGCTTCCCTTTGAAAAGCAGTAATTCAGACTTTGAGTAGGTAAAATGTTATACATCTCACTTGTAATGCATGAAGTGAGTCACAAATTTTAGGCTTAAGTTTACCTTTCAATTAATGTTATATCACTTTTTATTTGTACACATTATTTATATTAAAGGTGCAAATTCTGAGAGTGAGGTTTTGTAGAAAACTGTAGGCCAAGGTAAAGAGCCTTGGATTTCTCCTGCTCTTTTGCCAGCTCTGATCTTATTACTCTCTTTGGCTTTGTAGCACTCCTTTGTATTGCCTCTCATACAGAATCACTGAATCGTTTTGATTGGAAGGGACCTCTTGACAACACCTAGTCCAACTCCCCTGCTCAAGTTTATCTTCCTTTACCATAACTGTGTTCACATTCTACCTTCTTCTCTGAGCATTGCAAGCACATCACCTGTGCCCATCTCTTCTGAGCCTTCTTCCGTTGTAAGGATTTGCGGCTCAGTCACAGGCAGTCAGTGGCTCCATACAGGAGGTAACCCAGTTTAGGGCCTTTCCTGAGAGCCAGGAGTGAATGGTGCTGAGGGGCTGATACCAGTTGTCTCCTGGGTAAAGCAGGGAGTATTAGCCACATCTGACTGAGAAACTCCCATGCTGTTGCTCAGTCAGAGTGGAAGGGTTGGGGGCAATGTGGTCTGGGTGCAAAGCTGGGAGTCTGGAGAACAGCAGGGTCTGTGGTACCGCCATGGGGGCCAGCCTCAATAGTGCCTAGCTCAGGGCTCCAGGAGGTGTGAGCTCACTGCTAGGGCACTGTGTGGGCCAGCAGCTTCCTCAGGGCCAGGTGCTGGGGGCCAAGGGCAGCCATGGTGCAAGGGGGTCGTGCCCACACTGATGGGCACAGCCCCACAGCGCCCGAGCCAGCCAAGCCAAGCAGGCTCGCGATGGCAACAAGCCCTGCTGACAGGCTGATGAATGTCAGTCAAAACCAAGGTAACAATCCAGGCCCAAGGACAAGCCAGGAAATCCAAATAACTGTTCAGAAGCAGGGCTGGAGACCCTGCAGCATCTCTAGAAGGTGTTAAAAGGGGTTGTGAGCAAGGTGAGGGTAGCCCTGGTGAGGCTGGGTAGGGACAGTCAGGTCCATCAATGCTCTCACAGCCCTGACAAGGACTCTTTTTGGCACCCAGCCCACTTCAGGATGTGCTGTGAATAAATAATGATAATTGGTGGGTGCAAAGTAAAAGAGCATTCACTCGAGCTGAGGAAAATTGAGCAATACCATTTCATTTTTGTTAACCAAAATAAACAGTTGAGAAAAAATAAATTATAAGAGAATGGCTTGTTCTGGCAAAATTAATAAGTGATGTCAATGTAACTGCAAGGTGGTCTCATTAACAGCATGATTTTGTACAAGCTTTACACAATAATTGTTGAAAGACTTTCAATATTATTTAGAAAGTTCAAATGTACCTCTCTTAAAGTCCACTGGATTTTGGTTTAATAGTTTGTTCCCTAGGGAGCTGAATTATTTATTGATTTGTTAAGGAGAACAATGATCTAAATGCAAGAACTGGAGTGAATGTAATTGAGATCCAATTGGAGGGATATTAACCTACTCACTAAATTTAAGTGCAGACACTTAAATTGGCCCCAAGATTAAAAGAAATTCTTTTTCAGTTAGATTCTTTCACTCCCAGAAAGTACATTTTATGAATGAAAGGGCATAACTTTTTCCTTGTTTTCTTTTTTTATATCTCATTCTAAATTGGACAAAAGCGGCACAGCAATAGAATGTATTTTTAAAATGACCCAATCGTTGCTTACTTAAGACTATAAACACAGACTGTACGGTAAGTATAGCTATAGCTAATATGATTTACTAATGTAGCTTTCCCAGCATGTCATGTTAGAGCAGAAGTTCTAGGAGAGTAAAGTGATGAAGGAATTTCAAGACCTGGGAAAAAAATTAAGAATCAGAATGCCTTTTAGTCTGAGCATTGGGAGAGTTGAGCACATTTTGCTACACTCAAGGAAAGAAATTTATTGTAAATGATATGCTGTTAACCTTTAAATGTAACTTTCCTTTAGCAGGAGTGGCCTTCCACCAGCATCTTATTATGCTGTCAGTTCCTCTGAGTAATTGACGCTGTTAAACTACCTCATAAAAATTAATTTCTCTTACTGATAATGGGAGCATCACTGGTCCCTGAAAGAATAAACTATACTGGAATTGACTCAGCCTGGAAGTAGTGCCTTCTTCCAGTGCTGTGTTTTGTGAGTACACAGTGAAAAATATTTAAGCTTTTTAAATGAAAAGTGTTCTCATCTGTTTGACTTCTACAAGATATAATTACCTGAATTCCAAATAGGGCGGTTTAAGCAGTCCCCTTCCTTCAAATTAAACACTGTCAGTAGGCTGGTATCCCTCAAAATAGCTTCTGAGCCCTACGATGATGCTCACTTTGGTGCTGCTTCCAAAGCTACGAGAATACATGCAAATCAGTACCGTGCATGATTAGTTAGGGTTTACATGTTGTGTGTGGTCATTTATCTGGAACTATATAACTTTGCACTGGTAAATGATAGGCTCATATGAATGTCTTCAGCCCCACTGACAGAAAAGTCACTCTGTGGAAGACATTAAGTGTGGTCTTAGCTATGCTGTGCCAAGCTTAATTCTTCTTTGTATTTTCATCTGCAATTCCATATATACTCAAGATAAAATCTGACATCAATTTGTTTTACACAGTACCCTATATATCTATTGGATTGTACAAATTATAATAAAAGTTATAGAATTTCCTTGAAAAAATAGCATTATTCTTCCCCATGTAAGGTCATACTTTTAAATCCCTTATGAGCAAAAAGAAAGAACAAATTCAAGCTCAGGGAATAGTGATATTAAGAGCTTACCTGTTTCCAACATGTATTCATTCTCCCTCTCCCATCTCTCTCCTTTCTCTCTTTCCCTCTCCAGTTCTATCCCTCGCTTCCTTTGCGCTCTTTATGTCTTCCTTTTTTCTCTTCCTCTCCATATGTTTTCTCTGTCCTTTGCCTTTATTCATTTTCTTTGTCTCTCTCCAGAGTACCTAGTGTGAATATTTATTAGCAGTGTAATTTGGACCTACTCAGCTAATTTTCCCGTAAGGTTGCCAGAGATATGTGGAAACGCTCTTGAACATGATCACAGAAATGGTCATATTTTGTTGTTGTGGTGCTAGCAGTTGTTTTTAAAGAATCGATCTCCCGTTTGTTTGAGGCAAGCAAAATAAGAGTTAATTAGAAGCTTGGGATTCTCACAGTCCAGACCCAAATTTAAAGCACCCTTCTGCATGTTGTGTTGTAGTTAACATACATAGATTTATTTCTGTTTTGTCTTCCCTTTATGATGGATTGGTTATAGGGCCTCGCCTTGTCTTTAGTAAAGGACAAAACAACTTTATATTCCACAGGTTACAGCTTTGTTTGACCCATGAAAAACCATAAGTGCAAAAACTCCTACAGTCTTAAATCTGGTTACAGAACTTACCTGAGAAGATTTTTAGTGAATGCTGAGACAGGTGGTATCACCAGCAGTCTTCATAATCGGACATTTCTTTTGACTGATTTGATTTATGTTTGCTTTGACACCCAGACCAAGATATTATGCAGAATTAAAAAAAAAAAAACAACTTTTTTTTAAAGTAAGTAGGAAAAAATCCTAAACAATATATTTGTAGATTTTTTAATTTGTAAATGACTAGGTATGTGATAATTGCTTTATTTTTGACTCTTTAACACACTGCCCTCAAGCTGAATTTTAAACACTTAGATTACAAGGCTGTAGTCATGTGTTGGATAATTACATTCTTAATTTTAAAAATCAGTGGTTAAAGGGTAATTAAAGCAAAAACGACATGACTTTGCATGTCCAGCATACGGTACAGTATTTTCAGTTTTGAGTGACAATGAAATTCAGCCTTGGGAGCAGCCCTAAACCTTGTTATCTGCTGCACTTTGACCTTAGAAACATCTACACTTACCTTAAAGATGGTATCAGCGCCTAGGACCAGAACTGCAATCAATGTACCCATGCATGGAAGATATATGCTTTCCTTCAAACAATAAACTGTGTTAGAGTTAGTTGATCTGATCAGCTTTCAAAAAGTGACCTTTCTTCTCTTTTGCTTTCCTCCATTCTCTGCACTGCTTCTGCGCATTTTCAGTGCAATAACAGAAGAAAAAGAAAAAAAGCCCAAGTCAGTACTGACTCTTCTATAGAGCAGTTCACTAACACTTACTGTCATATTCATTTTCATGTGGATAACAGGAAACATTGGGATTTTTGCCCTGAAAAAAATAATATGAAGAATACGAAACTGCAAAGCACATAAGTGAACTGAGAATTTTTGTCATTTTTTACTTTATTTTTATCTCACTTACCAAGATTATAGATTCAAACACCCATGGCAGGGAATCAGGATTCAGCGATAAGAATTATAATTTATTAGGAATATCTGAAGAAACATGACTTCCTGCAAAGATATGAAAAGTTTCCACCAAACTGCAGACCAGATCTAATGAAAACATATCTTCTTTCCAGCTTAGTTTGCAAGCTGTTAGCTTTTCCTTGTCATTCTCCTTTCTAGAAGAACCACTCCTAATAAAATTAATTCTTCTGGCCAAACCTGTGGAAGATGGAACAGTTTCAGAAGTAAAAATTCAAATGGCTGTGATTAATGCGGTCTCCTGATTCCTGGTGACATATTTTAAGAAATTACCATCCTTATTTATTTGCTCCAGATTTTTTCAGTCTTAGCAGCAGAAGTAAATGTATATTATCCTCTTGTCCATGACCCCCATGGCTCAGCGTATCATCCTACACAACTGGCAACTCAGAAGACAATGCACTTTCCCTTTTGTTAACAGCCAGCAATAGGTCAATACATATAGGAAGACAATAACATCTTAAAAAACACTGTTACTCCGTTAAAGCCTTCGCTCCATACTGACATAATGAAATGAAAATAAGGCTCAAGCACCTGCTGCAATGGCTAATTATTAATACAGAGAAGTCAGCACAAGCAGGAAAACAGTAAAAGACACATCCTGTGAAAAATATTTTCATTAAGCAAAGGGTATGGGGACCAAAATTGCTTGGAGAAGAAGTAGTGGTGGGTGTCTCACATGCACAAAACCAAAACAAGAGAAAACTTGAGGAGGAGAATCATACTGCAATCCATCCGGCAGTATGACAGCTCATGAACTATGTTACATGTCGAGAACCTCAAGACTGAGAGAGAAAGAAGCAGCTTTCAGACAGGCATCTTTTGTCACCAGTGGGTTTCCTGAAATCCTTGAGCATCTCAGCTAAACTGCTATTTTAGAGGGTACTGTTGTCAACTGCTTCCATGAGCTATCATAGCACATATGTATATTAATTGCCAAAGGTGTAAAATAAATCCTTCTGCATCTTGGCTTTCTTACACATGACAGCCTACACAGAATGTGTTTTTACTTTGTTATAGGCTGCTATACTTCAAGTGAAATAATATACTGGGTTTGTGCCATTGACTTACACCCTGTGCATCCTACTTATGCCAGTAGATTTATGCATTACTGTCAGTAGGCACAGACCATAATCATATATTTCCCCCTTTCATTTTAGTGGAGTAAAATTAATGTGTCTGATTAAAATATCTTCACAGACTGACAGGGACAGCACTATCACTACAAGGGAGGTTCTCCTCATGTTTGAAAATTACCTGAGGGGTTTCAGATGGTCTTTTAATTAATTTATAATAACTTCTGAGTATAAATGACAATACAAAATCAAGTTATTGAGACAAAATGCCTGCATGCCATTTGAATTTTATTCAGTAATGTGACAGGCCTACTGAATTGGGATTGCCTCAGCATATGGCAAAGATTCAAGAAATTTCCAGCATAGAATAGATGACTGAGATGGAGTTTCACACATTACACTACTTGAGACATTAATCTATTGGAACATATGTATTACTACAGGCCTGATTTTAAAGCATGTATGTTTGCCCTTGTTTCATCATTACCTGTACATTTGAAAGATGATGCCAAAATTACCTTATGAATACATTTACAGGCAGATCTTTACATCCATTTTGAACATACTGAAGGTGCCTGCACGGTGGTGCAAGTATAATTACATACGCAAAGCAAATAGTGAAATGTTAAATGTGCAAATTTATTTTAAAATTAGATTTCTGGCAAGTACATGAGAAAGGATTGAGAGTATGTTAGAATATCTGAAAATAATTGCCACTAAATTTAATCAGTTATGTGGATTGTGAAGAAGTCAACTCAAGGTCAGCTTAAAAAGGAAATGAACAATTTAAGCAGCCATTGCACAGGACCAGATGGCATGACTGGGAGGTTAAAAACAAGAAAGGACAGAGTTCTTCAAAGTTGTATTAATTTGTTAATGTGTGTATACTAGAATCATGTAAATGAAGTGTTCACTGATTATTTACAAATTAAATTTCCTAATTTCCTAATTGCTGAAGGGAATGAATAGAGATAAGAGACTTAAGACACACAACCTTTTTCCTATTCCTATGAACAAAAAGTCCATATTTTTTCTTCAAAATTCTCATATTGTTCATGAACATCTCCAGCTCTCCCCTTACTCATTTCAGAGTGCAAAGAAGAACAGGCAGGCTGCGTGTCTGCTCCTGCGGCTTCCTACTAGACTCTTTCCAGAGATCTTCAAGGTTATCTCCATCTGATATCTATTTATCCGACATATTAATAGAGATAGGAAAATACTCATCTAAGAATTAAACATGCATAATTTATTCTTGCCTTTCAGGTTTCCCTTCAGACTATCAGTTCACCTTGTTGCGTTCATCTCATCATCTCACATCTGTACTCCAGGCAATAACTTTCTCTATATTCCTTGAAACTATTCTTGACTTTGCTGTCACTTAAGACATTTGTCTTTCTTGACACCAAAGGACACTGCATTAGTAATTTAACTACTTTTTTATTAATGAATTAATAGCTCATAGTTGTAAGAGGCTAAAAGCCAAATGCTAGTCAGTGACGTCTGTAAGAGCATTGGACATGAAGCCAAGTACTACTTTGGAAGCTAGCATGACCAGCAGCACCTTGTTCCTTGATTTTTTCATCTAGTTAGATCATTGTGTAGGACAATAATTTTCAAGGAAGACCATCTGATAAAGATGAATGATAGTCTGGTGTCTATAGAAGTAGCCTGGAAAGCAAAGTCATTTTGGGTCTCATCTCCCCATCCATAGACAGGGAGTTATAGTAACATCCTGCTCACTGAGGTAAGTAAAATAGACATAAATACAGTCCAGAAACTAGAGGGAAGTGCTGATACTGCTGCTGTACTGTTGGTGTATGTGTGAATGTGTGGGTGAAGGACGAAGATATAAATAACTATGATAGGAATTTACAGAAAATGGGTTCTCCAAGGGAAAAGACTTTTGGTCACTATTATAAGGGTGAGCTTGGAGAAGTGGCTTGTCATTTGAGTCCTTTTCTATGATTAGTGTTATCACTCAGTCAGTTTGTTAGCTGCGTTTGTGTTCCCTAATAGGATGACATTGCTATTTAACATCTGCACCTTAAAAAATGAGGTATCTTAACACAAGCAAGGCTCTTTCCAAAGCAGTTTAGGCACCTTGTGAGGGCAAGTAACTCTTACGAAGAGTTAAAATCATAGGATAATTCAGGATGGAAGGGGCCTCAGAACATCTCCAGTCCAACTTACTCTCTCTCAGGGCTTTATCCACCTGGGCCTGGAAAAACTCCAAGGATGGAGACAGCACAACCTCTCCAGGCAACCTATTCCACTGTCTGGCTGTCCTCAGCAGAAAATATTTCTCCTTATATCTAGTCTGAACCTCTCTTGTTTCAACCTATGCCCATTGTCTCTCATCCTTCCACTGTTCATCACTGTGAAGAGACTAGCTCCACCTTCTCAATGACTTCCCCAGAGCTGCTACTGGTCTACTGTTCAGTCCCACCAAAGCTGCCTCTTCTCCAACCTCTCCTCACAGGGCAAGTGCTCCAGCTCCCTGAGCATCTTGGTGGCCTCTGCTGGGCTCTTTCCAGGTTATTGATGTCTTTCCTGGACTGAGGGGGTTGGGGGATGAGGGGAGGGCAAGGAAGAGCCTCAGTAATGGAGACTGTACCTAGATGTTATCTATTAAATTTGAGTAAAGGAGAGTAATCACTTCCTTTGATCTCCTGTCTGAGCTCCTGTTAATACAGCCTCCAATGCTGTTGGCCTTTGCTGCCAGGGTACACTGCTGTCTGACGTTCAGCTTGCTGTCTTCCAAGATTCCCAGGCCCTTTTCCACAAGCTACTCTGGTTAGTCTCCAGCCTGTATCATCATAAGGGGTTCTTCTTTCCCAGGTGCAGGATACAACATTTTCATTGAATTTCAAAAGTTCCTGATGTCCCATTCCTCCAGCCTGTCTAGGTCCCTCTGGATGGCAGCCCTGCTGTCCACTGTCCTCAGTATGGTGTCATCTGCAAATTCAATGAGAGTGCACCCCATCACCTCCTCCAGGTCACAGATAAAAATGTTAAAGAAGACGGGTCCACATTTACACCCCTGTGATGCTCACTTTTTATTGTCTTTCAGACAGAGTATGATCTATTAAATGCCATCCTCTGAGTCTAACCCTCCAACCATCTTTCTATCCCTACAGTTTTCCACCCAAACAGACCGTAATGTCCTAACTTAGGTAAAATAACACTGTGAGAGTCAAAAGCCTTGCTAAAACCCATGGTAATGGCATCCACTGCTCTCCCCTTGTCCACAAACCCATTCACTTTACTATAGAAGGTGGCAGTCAGGTTAGTCACACGTTTTACCATCTCCCTCCATCAACTCCAGAAGTTTATATGGATTCCTGCTTAGATTAGATGCTTTTATAGTGCTAAAATAAGATTAAACAAATCCTAAAATTGGTCTTTCATAGTTCTAGAAATTTTTATTCATGTTGTCCTTTGTAAACACAGGACTGTTTTCCTCACCGAGTGTTCGAACACTGTCTATCAGCTCTTACAGCAAATGAAAAAAAGAGGTTTCAAGTGACAAAAGTGTGTCAGTGCTTTCAAAAAAGAAGGGCTTCTGACAGACTGGATGGTAATTACAGCATCAGGTATCCTGCCAGTTCTATGTTGGCGCCTCAATACAACTCAACTTGGCAGAGCTAGCATAGGCACAAAAGCTGATTAGTTATGGTTAGATTTTTTTTCAAGTTTGCCATTTTATCTTCCACTAGAACAATTGATAAAGCTCCCATTGCCTTTTGTGGAAATTAGGTTATGCCATTAGAACAATTCAGAAAATTCTGCCTGTCTCATTTGGTTTTGAGCTGTTTGAGAAGAGTGGCTTAAACTGGAAATTGGGTTGTTCTGAAAGAATAGAGACAGCTTTACTCAGAAAAAGGCTGTTCAAAATCTAGAAACTATTTTCCAAATCTAGAATAGAGAATTTATTGGCCCTTGTGAAATAGGACCTCTATACATTTGAGGAGAGTATAAGGACAGAAAATTAACCAGTGCATTTATCTGAGGAGTTGCTAAGAACATTTCAAGCTTAGACCTAATTTCTAGCACTTGATAATACAAAACCCACCAGATTTAAAATTTAATACTAAATAAAAAAGATATATTTTGCATTTCTAACAATGTTACATACAGATGCTTACATAAGCTGCAATCAGAATGATGTTGCCAGTGCCAATGCAGTAGGTATTATGGTCCAGAAAATATTATATATTTTGGACTCCCTAACCTCTTCCCTCCTGGGAATCTCTGTTTCTGTAGCCTGTTGGATAGGTCAGACTGGTAAGGAAACATCTTCAGACTGTATAACTTTAATATAGTTTGTTTTCTTCGTACTCAGCAATCAGTTAATCCTATCCCATTTGCCAGTCTGCAGGTGCTGTTTCCCTATTAAGACAAACAACCATCTTCATAAGAGCATTAAAACAGATATTGGGTTAAATTACTTGTGTATATACAGCTAAGTACCAAACAAGACTCAAAACCTTATATTGTCTCTACACATCAAAGATCTCTAGTTCACAGTTCCAAGGAGTAGACTGAAAAGAATGAATCAGGGGGCTCAAACCCTCCCTCACAAGGCAATATTTGAGGAAGTAATCTATCTATGTATCAGGGAGAAAGTAAAGAGGCTCACCTACAACATAATAATAAAATAGGAGTATGCAATAGGAGAGGGATGATGGATGCCATGTTATTTATAAATCCAACAAAAAACGCTGGCTACAGTTTACAGATAGGCACATTCAAAGTGGAAATATGAGACGCATTTCTGTCAGTGAGAGAAAATAACCATTGGGTCAATTTATGAAGGAAAGTAGTAGATTTTCTGTCCATCATACAACATTTTAAAATCAATATTGGTTTCTTTCTAAAAGGTGTAGTGTACTCAACCACAAATTATTGGACTTCATGTAGATGTTATTGGGTGAGGTCTTACTGCCTCTGTCACATCGCAGGTCAGACTAAATGACTGCACTGTTCTCTTCTGCCCTTAAAATCTATGAAGTGATCAATAACTGTTACAGGATGGCAGCCGTGGAAAAAAGTAATGATTACTTATGGTTGAAAGGAAAAGGAGACACCATGTGCTCCAATAGGCGTATTCAGTCAATACCAGCCTATGGAGACTTCCAATACTCATAAGGCAAAAAGCAACCGTATCTACCCACTCTGTGCTTTCCGGTTTTTGATTCAAATTTAGTATTTTATCATTGTCACTCTCCTGCATAGAATGTAATGAGTTCAGTTAAGATGTCGTTTCATTTAATGGAAATAGGCACAAGCACCGTGGCATTTCAATACATATAAACAAAGGGTGCTTTTCCTTCCTGTACTTTGTGATGACTGCTCTATTTTACCAGTTTTCTGATCTGTCCCTTTCCCTCTGAATACCATTTCTCATTTTTTCTCACTCCCCCCTCCAACCTTTGGACTAATACATCAGTAACAACTTTGCATTTATTTATGATTTAAGGAAAAGATGGCTAAAAAATTAGAAAAAAAGTTTTATGATTAAAGGACAGAAATCAGCACCTCTCACAGTCATGAGTTCAGTATGATCTCTTTTGCACTCTACACAGTACCAATAGCTTCTCCAAGACACAAATGAAATAATTTTTTATTATTTTGTTTTGAGGTTGGTGTTAAAGTACCTTTGAGATTCATTAGTCTTTGCTTTCCTAAATCTTTTGCATGTTTTAGGACACAGAGAAGCACTATATTTTTTTTTAAAGAATAAATTAAGAGTTATTGTCTTGTTCAGATAGAAAAACTCTGGAAAGACCACAGGCTGACCTTGTATATTATGTGCTATCTTAATTAATTTAGCTGTAAATTAGCCTTCAGGATTTCCATGCAGTCTGTCTAAAAGGTCACTAGAATGCTAATAAATTCTCTTCTCTTCTTTAGCTATTCTACATACCATAGGCTGTGTAGTGCGAAGTGTCTGAACTTCCTTTGAGACATTTACTCCAAAACAATTTTTCTCATCAGAGCTATGCAGTACATGGAGTTTAAGGAAAGTACATGTTTTGAAAATATTAATAAGTTCTGGATACTACCTTGATTTTGTTTTCGTGATGAATATCAATTTTTCCTATTGAGTGCAGAGGACTGTGACAAGGTGATAGTGGAAGATGGATTTCTTTTTTTTTAAAATATATATAATTCCTGGATCCTGAGGGGAAAGGAGAAAGGAGGATGGAAGGAATATCTCATGTCTCTCTGTGACAATGTGTTGCTGGATGGGGAAGACAGTTCCTGGCCCAATCTCATTCAAAAACTCTGTTTCAAAAATTAAGTACATGGGCTACACCTCTGAGTTGATATCTTTTCGTGTTTTGTACTTCACAAAAAAATTTCTCAAGCAGCAGTATAAAAGGATCTTGTACATGCTTGGGAATTACTTTAAATTGCATTCTTATCATGATGTACAGTTATATCACACCAAAAACCCGTCAGTCTCAAAAGAGCTGACAATTCAGACGTGATTTATAGAAGTGTAGGTAAAATGCTACAGTCTTATTCTATGGCCTTGTATCAGTGATGTGTAGATTAAATGAGTCTTAATAATATGCTTTGCTATAGTACAAGATGACAGGTCTCCTTCTAAGGATTATGAAGTATTGTATGTATCTATGCTGTTATTATCTACATAGGGTGACATGCCATTTAACTGTCCAAGTAAGATGTAGCTCCTCTGCCTGATCTCACACCAAAAGAATTCAGAGAACTTAGTGAAAATTTGGGCAGAATTGTTTTGCCTCCATTTATCCTTAAAACCTTTTTCTTTCCACAACATATATTGCAAAAAAAGCTAAAAGGGAAGAAAAAGCTGTATAAAACTGTTGTCTTTGTCCTGGTAGATTATGAACCCATATAGTTCAAATTCTGAAGGACTAAATTCAAAGAATAAGCAAAAGTGCATCAGTCGATGAATTCTCAAATATTTCCTACAAGTTTTGTTGCTAATTGTAACTTTACTTAGTGTCTATAATAATGATTTGGAAAAAGAGATGTTCATAGCTGTTGCTATCAAGAGTATCAAGAGAGAACTTTAAAACCCAGACCTGGTGAAAGCTGATAAATGTGTAGAAAAGATCGTCGTAAATTCATCTTAGAAGAAAAATGATCTGAGAAGACATCATCCTAGATGAGATTACTTAGTAGTAAGGAAATACTTAAAAAATTTTGCAATCAAAATACGTGTCGTCAGTAATTTAAATGTTATAATATGATACCCATTTTTAAAAAGCAGCTTCAGATTCGTCATGCATCTAAAAGTAGTACCTAAAAGATCAATGAGAACACATTGTCTCACTATAAGCATGAGCAGTAGCATCAGCTTAACCCATACTGTAGCGCTTTCAGTCCTGAGTGTTTGGTTACGCACATACTGGTACTCAAAGGAGAAAACAACATATGCATCCTTATACACCACACAGCACTGTAGGGTAGCCATCTGTGTCACAGTGCTACTTCAACCAGCACTAGGAAGGGTATGCCTGCAGCTCACTGCTGCATCACAGAGAGGTTCCCAGCTCCAACAGGCAAGCTCCAGAACAGGAAGCATCAGAGCGGCAGCATCAGTTTAGCCAAGTGCCTGAGTAACTAGTACTGTAAATCAGAAGAATAAAACCACCTAGGGATATTCTCTGCTATTGAAAGCATTATACTAAGATCACTAAATAAAGGAGAGAGGTGAGTCGCATGGATGTTTGATGACTTGCCACAGATTTCTTTATAACAGCTGTCGAAAACTAGGCTAAGGCCTTTCTCAGTACTGACCTTACTTTGGTCAAAATGAACACCACCAGTCTTTCACTTCTGCCTCATACGCTTTGTTGCCAGTGCCTTTGTACTCAGGGATTCAGAAGTGCCTGTACTGAAGTGTCTTGAGCTGATCTTCTCATGCCCTTTTCTGTTGAAAGTGAATATTTACATTTTGCTGAGATTCTAAAAATAATAACCTTATAAATGAAGGGAAGACTGGAATGCAGGACACTAAGGCTACATCAGTGCTGGTAAAACAAGTCACTAGCATCATCTCCCACTGCTCAGTTTTTAACAAGTTCCCTGGTTTCTCTGGTGCCAGGAAATGCAGAAACATGGTTCAGGGACTGGCAAAACACACAGAATCAGTTCAGCTGGCTGTATTGGTAAATCTCTCCCATTTCAGAAGACATAGGCTTGTGCATAGCCATGTGGGTATAAGCCATCTTCAGGCTCTGGCTTGGTTTTTGTTCCATGCATGTGACCTTAGATTCATTGCCATCAGCTGTCTTTCTTGAATCAGATACTTCAACTCAGTCTTCAGAATCTGACCTTAATCTTCCCACCCTGGGTTAAAGATCATTTAGATAGAAGGAATCTGGTCATGCTCATGGTTTTGACCAAAGCTTTCATTCCAGACTGCAGAACACTTCTCTAAAAAAGCATTTAATTGAATGTGTTTTTTTCCCAAAATAGTTTTGGTTCTGACAACTCATGTTTTTCTTATAGAAAAATATTGAAACCAAATCTGCTTCAAAGAGCTTCTTGTTTTGTTCCAAGAGCAAAACTTTACTTACCTTTGAATTATAGGTTCTTCCTTTGCTCTGTCCACATTTACTCCAGTTTTATTGTGCACAGGAAGCAAAATTGTATTTTACACTGTGTGTCTATTGTTGAATCATGCACTTCACACTTATTTCTAAGTATCAGCCACAGCTCATCATTTTGAAAAAGGAAATAAAATACATAAGGTCTTCACTAATGCCATTTTATGATTGAGCATTTAAACACACCCAACATTTAGAAGCTGGCTTTCAAAGTGGTTGCAACACTACCATATCTTAATTTAAGGCTTGGTTTGGTGAAGCCATAGGTATATGCTTACGTGTGCACTGACTAATATGATTCTAATGTAAGAAATATGGAAATACTAGTCCAGTCCATCAGCTACTTCCAATTATCTGTTATATTAAAGTCAGAGCTCATTCTTCTACACACCCCCATTGCTGAGTTAACCTTTAAGGACAACATGCTTATCTACCAACATTAGTAACACACGGCATCCAAAATTAGAGCAACACATGCATTCTCTTCTAATGTCTCTTTTTTCCTAGTGATCCACTATTTCATATGTCCTCCAGCAGGTCTCTTTCCTACCCTTCCATCTCTTTTATCTACTAGTTCTTTCCTCTTGCCTTACAAGACTTACTAGACTCTACTAGATTGTTTCTACATCAAGTTCTACCCTTTGTAGTGAAGTCACTTTACAGTTTAGATCTAGATCTAGAACAGATCTACAGTGGATCTGCAAGATCTATGGTCTACATCTGGTTCCAGTCAAGATGCCTCAGAACTGAGCATAAACTCCATAGGTTGCCAGCCAACATTGATCATAATGTTGGTTCTTAAGGAGCATCTCTCCTCCTCCACTTCAGGAGATTCTCCTCATTCCTTCCCTAAATTTCCATTAGATTTTTTAAAAAAACTTGCAGTTGGTTCTACTTGTACATGTTTTTCTCTATGGATCATGTCCACCAAGTAAATGGTATTACCACCTTGGAGCAGTTCTTCCTTCGTTCTCCACGTTCTGCCTCATTCTGTCCCAGCTAAAATCCTTGTCCCTTTGAAGTCTCTTTATAGATAAACGTAGTGTATTTAGGAGTCCTGGTAAATAGATGCAGTTTGTCAAGAGTAGCACAGCATAGCATAGCATAGCATAGCATAGCATAGCATAGCATACAGAACCATATCAACTTTTACATCTTCTTCAGCTTTATCTCTGATACTTCCCAATACAAAGATCATGGAATTCGTAGTTACACAGGCTCAAGGCTTCAGAAAATAACAAGAAATAGAGAACTATGGACACATCCTAGTATCTCACATTTAAACTCCAAACCCATCTTCATATTCAAATAATACACTTACCAGTACACATACCTTGGTTTCACATGCATGTGTTTTATCAGTACACACAGCTACAGAGTATACATCTTAACCATAAAATAGATCAGTTCAGAAATTGGTTATCTTAAATTTATTATTTTATGACTGCTAGAATTTAGCCTGCACTACTGAAGCAAATTAAGTTTTGCCTTAGACTCTCCTGTGAGCAATTCTGTAGGCTGTGTCACTTAGTAATTGGGGGAAAATGAGAAGAATTTGAATTACATATCAGAACAGGCCAAAGATTTCAATGAGTCTGGGATGAAATAATAAATAATGCATTTTAGCACATCAGTCACAGCAGTAATTTAATTCACATCATATTCATACAACTGGAGTATTCCACAGTCTCAGAAGTATTGATCCCAAAGTTTTTCAGAAATAGAGCTTATATTATATATATTTAGAGCTTAAATTATATTTATTTCTCAGGCAGCCAGTTTATTTGAAACTTACTGGTAATATTCCAGGAGAAAATTGTGATTGATAATTATCTGTTGATATGGACTATTTGAAAAAAATCTTATTTGTCAAAATATATGCTGTGAAATATGGTGTAAATTAATCCAGATCAGTTGCACTAATAACTGTTGGCTCTGGACTGGAAGAGAACTTCAAGAACAGCAACTTCAAGAACAGCAAAAAGAACAGCCCTGGATACAGAATACACAGCACACAGAGTGAGATTTAATTTTAAAGGGTGAGTGATTTCTTTCTCTGTTGGTTACCCTTCGGCCTGTTCAACTGATGCACTTCCCTCTCTGCCCACCCCTTTCACTGCTCAAGACTTTTTCTCCTGATGCAGAGTGAAAATTGCAAGGCTTTTTGAACAGTAAAGTGAGTCTATTTGACAACAAGTCTAAAACAATTTCCAATAATCCACATTATAAAGGAATCCCATTTCTATCAAGTTAGAAAAATATATTTTGTATTGTAAGCAAAATGGAATAGGTTTCTGAAGTTTCATCCAAGAAACAGAAATAAGAAGGCATTTAGTTTTCTGGATCTTAGGCACTTAGCTTATTTGGATCATAACTCACAAGAATTAAGTTATGATCCAAAATTAAACTCTGTCTAAACTGCGAAAGTCTGAGTCTCTGTCTTCTCTCCCCCCTCACCTTTATCAGTGCATACGTTTACCAGTGCAAATGCCAGAAGGGACACAGACCAGGACAGTTGTGATGTTGTAGGTTTTTACACCAACTTTGCAGAGTTTTGAGTGATCATGTGATCATGTGATCTCACATGAGATCTAATGTAGTGACAACAATCCTGAGACGACCATGTTTGCATTATATCTTTTGTCATTCAGTATAAAGGGTATAAAAACCAAGAAATGCCATAATTAATACCATTACTACTTACAAACATTATGAAAAGTCCTCAGGCTTCATGTTTTGAGGCTTAAACATGTCTCTAGCTGTGAGATATGGAGAAAAGACCTAAATGAAGAAAGCACATATTTAGAAAAAACAATGAGAGTTTCTAAAATCTTTCTCTCCATGCTATAACATTGGTTACAAAAAGAGGCGACAGATTGTAGTAGAGCACCTAGGAATCTGCTATAGAATAGTAATTCCTGTTTCGTCTGAAAGTGCTTTAGAGCTGTGAAGGTCTTTTTTGCAAACTATTGCTCCTGTGACTGGATAGCCCAGATAAGTAAAGAATATAGATGTGAATCAAATAAAGAGTATAGAGGTGAACTGAAGATGAAGGATCAGCCCCTTATTTAATGAACACCGAGTTAATTGAAGCTACAAAAAAAAATCAGCTTGGAGTTAAAATGCAGCATCAAATCAATGGCACATAGCAACAAAATAGAGAAGTTGAAAGGTGAAAAAGGAAGCATATCTTTTCCAGTTAAAATTGCAAAAGCAATATAGGCAGGTATTACCCACCTGCAAATCGGCTAAGGCACTGACATTAATTTCATAAAACTCAGCCTGTGTAGAACCTCTTTCTGGTTATTCCTTTGCTTGTTTTTGCTAAACTCATTAGCTAGGCACTTGAGAAAATTTGCACTCAATAATTAAGTGCTCAGTAAATTGCTCAGTCCCTGTGACGTGTTATGGCCCAGAACTAGAGTTACAGAGGAAATAGGCTTTTGGAGCCTTTGAACAAATGAAAATGTGTTCTTGGATTCTTTAACACTGTTGTTTCAATTAATAGGACTTAGTTGCTGGAATCAAAGGTTTTAAGCAGGTGCACAAGTCACGCTTACGCTTCATACCTCCACATTCCCAACTCAGAAGGGCTGGGACAGGGACCAGGCATTGGCTCTGCACCTGAGATTCACCGAGCAGGCGAATAACTTCATCCCCATTAGCAGCAAAGCAAAGGTGATCGCAGAATCCTGATGGGTATGAAGGCGCTCATCTACATGCACAAGTTCAGGCTCTTAACCTGAATGAACACAAGTCTGTGCCCCTTTGCTCTTCATTTTCTCAGGAAGTAGCACAGGCCTAGATAAACTCTCTACTACCATGACAGGTACTTGTTAAGCTACCGTTGTCTGGTAAATTAATGTAGAAAATGAAAATAAACTATTTGAAATTAAATATTACAGTTGTAAAGATTCCATATGCTGCAACTACTCATGCATACCAGAATTATTACTTTACAAGATTTATATATTCTTGTAAGGCTTGTGTTATTTGAATAACATTGCTCAAATCAAACGTTATCTCAGTCACTATTTCCTTTTTATCCTATAGGCATGTTCTTGGAGGACTGTATTTTATTCTCCGCCTAGTAAACCATTTCTGTGAAAACCTCAATAATCATCCTGTGAGTGAGCCACAGTTCCAAGTCACTATATATGCCTGTAACACAGTATCTATATGACAGCACATTTTAACTACAGAAAGCAATGCATTTAGAAATAAATTGCAACTGTATCTTCTTCAGGAGCTATTTTCCTTTATATAACTTCCTCCCTAAAACCTGAAAATTGTCATGTTGTGTCTTTGCACCGTCTCCGTTATAATACAGATTAAAAATCTACAAGCATTTTTCACTGCCTTTATTTATTTTTACTCCTTCGGTTCTAATTCCTCTTTGCCATTCCCAAGTTTTGTGCTCTTTTTCACTGTCATTAGGATTATACACACATGTACACTCCCTCCATTTTGCTTGCCAGTCCTTCAGGTGCAGAATTTACTGATAATTCTGTCTGCACGCTCTGCAGGTACCTCAACTTCTCCAACATGGGGGTCTCAACCTTAGCTCCTTGTCCTCCTTTCTCCTGTGCCCCTTTCTTTCCTCTATGTTCTGCCTATACATCATTCTAGAAATATCTACAGATCTTCTACCCTTTCCTTTAAATCCCTTCTGAATAGCCTATTCTTCTGTGATGCCCACAAGAATCTCATCATTCATTTATCCTTATGCAAAATATGTTTTTGCAGCTGGAAACACAAACGTTTGTCAACGTGCAAAGACAAAAAAGTGCATTTTTCCCTATATTTGTATTCTCCTAATTATAAGTATGGTACTAAGTATATATCTTTAAATACTTTCCATTCATTAAACAGTTTAATAATATTTTGAAGACATATTCAGTACTTGGGGAAAGTAGTATCTACTGTTTTCAATCTAGATATTAGCAAAGTAACACAAAGCTGTTATCGTCAGGCTTTGAGACAGACAAAAAATGTTATGAAATAGTATATGAATAGATTAAAGATCAGATAGGTATTTATCTGCAAAAGAGAAAAATTTTCTGCTAATGGTGTAATAAATGTACACGGTGACAATCACTAAAACACATGCATCAGAACAAAGGGAAGATTACCTAAAGCATGATCAATATAATTTGCAAAAAATGTGGTTCAATATAAAATGTATTTCAAATCATGAAACATAGCACTAGCCTAAAACCTGAAAATTATTTTTTAAAAAATAAGGAAGTAAAAAATAAACTACATAATTACAAGATCATCTCTGCAGGGCTGGAGATACAGCATTTTGTCTGGGAAATGGCATGTGTTCTTACAAATGAAGACACCTAACGTGGCACTTCAGAGAACACGGTGAGAATGTTAGCATCTCACTCCAAGAACGTGGTTCAAAATGTAAAAGTGCTTTTGAAGCACTGCTTCATCTCATGGAAATCTTTCCCTTTGGGGATCACAAAATCCTAATTAAAATGTCTGTGCCTACACATACTACAAAATGTATCAGGAATACAATCCTAAGAGGTAATTTTCCTTTTAGTAAAGTCTGTGTTGAGTCACACAACAAATGTGTCTTTTTCTCTTTGCTGGCTTTTTGTTAGCGTGGACTATCGGTGGGATGGCTCTTGCACAATCTCTCGTACTCAGCAGGGCAGGACCTGTCTTTTCTTCCCCTGCGTTGTGAAAAGTCTGTGTTATTCCTACTGACTATGAGGGAAGAAACACATGGAAAGAAAGGGAAACTGAGGTATTTTGAACTGCCACATAAGCAGTAGCTCTTGGCAGAATATCAATACCCAGTGCACAAGCACTGAAAGCAAAGAAGCTGTTGAGAGTCGGGGATAATCTGTGTATGATGACACACATTGATGTCTCATCTTCCTCCTCTATAAAGATGTTCATAGAATATTAATGAATGAAAAAAGATGGCTAATAGGGATCTTAAAAACAAGAGCCCAACAGCATATTTGATTAAGGTCTCCTGTGCAGGGCAGTTGTTTGCAAACGTCTCTGTGGAGTTACGTAGTGTTTCTCTATTCTGAGCGGCAACTTCCTCATTATTCTGAGCATTTCATGCTTAAAAAGCTTTCTGTTCATGGTGTGTTATCCCACACCCACTCATTTCATTCATTTTTAAAACCAAATTACATTCCTGTTGTGAAACTGGCTTACATAGTGTACCTGTAATGGGCAGTATTTTTTTCTTTCAGGTATGTGCCTGACAGATTATTCTAATTTTATTGAAGCATGATCCCAAATTCTCTCAGGAAGTCTGACTAATATAACCCATCGGACCTAGGGGTTTCTGTTATACCCATGGCGGTAGGGTATGACCACCTATTCTGTTAAACTGGCAAAAATAAGGATTCAAATCTTTGTGCCTTAATATCAAACTTGGAAGAAGACACTCCATGTTTTAAAGTCACAGCAGGTTACTATATTCAAAACCATCAGTTTGAGGCAGAAATCACACACAGTGACTTACGGAGACCAATGCAACCTGTTCTCCTCTAACTTGGTTTATTTCAATATTTTCATCAGAAAGCATGCAATAATTCTGTAATAACTTTGGGATGACACATAAGTACTTCAAGTCATCTTAAAAAAATATTTTTTCCTTTTCACCCCCAGTAAAAATCAGTTCTTTCTGTCCTGAACAAATCTTAGTGAATGTTTATATTTTCCAGTCAAAATATCTTCACTATTTGTGACAATGACTCATGTTATCTTTAATTGCTTGATGGATTTTTTAAAAAATCTTAAGGTATATAGTTTGGAAACTACCCAACTTTAAAAAAACAGATGTCACCATCTTTAATGTGCTATGAAATTAATTTCAATTTTTGTCATTTTACAATACAAGTGATTTCATATAGTAACTGTTTTGTCAGAAGACTGAAATACCATGTCTTCTGATAAAAACTATATACCCTTGTATTTGAATACTATTTCAGAAGCGTGTTTCTAATAAGAATTCTGAACATAGCTGTAATAAATATTTTCATATCTGCTTTTTGTTTGTAACTTGTACATAATTACAGTCCTGTTCTTAGAAGGAAAGTTAAACAGTGCTCTAACTTGTTTACTTTTATGTTTTCATATTCCAAAGGCATGAATTCCATAATCAGAAATTTTTAACGTCTTCCACAGACAATTTAATTTGCGCATTACTCATTATTTTAGGATAGTCACAATAGTTTCTTAATTATGCAGCCTGTGGTGAAAGCATGCAGTTGATAACCGAAACACAGTGTTTAAAAAGAGATCAATTCTGATATCAAAATATACAGAAAGGAATATTAGAGATTTTCTAGCTCTGAAACCAGAAACGCGAAGAAAGGAAATCAGCTAGCGATGATGGTGTGCATATATATATGTAACTTTTTAATTATAATATAGCATTGCCTTCCTCCTATTTTTCTTGAACAAGGGTACCGCAACAGCCGCTCCCTGCTGATGTTTCATTACACAGCTGTTCCATCTACCAGCCTTAGACTCCTGATATCTAAGGGACAGTGAGGACTGCCTGCATATTCTCTTCTCAGCTCAGCCACCCTCCCATACTGAATTTTTCTCCATTCCTCTTTTCAATAGGTTATTATTATTTCTCATGAGATATTATAGATTCCATGACATCCACTCATGAGAGTAAGAAATGTCAAGTCATAGATTGGAATAAAAGGGACATGAATCCATACAAAAGAAGGGAAAGGAAGGAGGGAGCTAGAGAATAAGTAGAAAAGAAAAGTGCGGTTGGAGATAACTTGGATAACTTCCAGAAGGTAGAAGGAGGAAAAGAGAACAGACACTGTCACGGTTTAACCCCAGCTGGCAACTAGGACCACACAGCCGTTCACTCACTCTCCTTCCCCTCACCCCTCCCCCTTAGGGCAGGGAGAAGGGGGAGAAAAAGGAGGAAAAAAGACCCTCGTGGGCTGATATAAAGACATTTTAATAGAACAGTAACAGAAAATAAAAATAATAATTGTAAAAGAATATACAAAATAAAGCGATGCAATATAATTGTCCTCACCACCTGATGATCAGTTGCTCAGCCTGTCTTGAGCAGCATTCACAGACTCCTGTCCCCTGGCCAACCTTCATTTATATACTGAGCCTGACGTCTATAGTATAGAATATTCCTTTGGCCAACTTGTCCTGTCTATCCTCCCTCCCAGCTTCTTTGGGAAGCTGAAAAAGTCCTTCACTTAATATAAACATTACTTAGCAAGAACTAAACCAATATGTGTTATCAACATTATTCTCATACTAAATCCAAGACATAGCAGCTACTAGGAAGAAAATTAACTCTATCCCAGCTGAAACCAGGACAAACACATAAAAAAGGAAGCATTCAGAAGGTAAAAGGAAAGTGAATGCACAAAAAGATAATTTTAAACCATATTTATTATTTGTACAAGATTCTTAACCCAGCACAGCAAACATAAATTAAAATCTGCATCCACTTTTACAAGTTAATCCAATTCGTAACAAATTCACTTTTATTGTACCTTTGTTATAGTAATACTGTATGTTAATAGAGGTAGTGTGTAGAGATTTTAAATGTAGATTTTTCAGGTGTACCATGAGTGCCTTTCATTTCAAATATAATATCTTTGGCAGAGGAGAAGGTAACAAGGAAAATAAATCAGCAGCTTTTTGTTGGCTAAGCCTAGTTATAAAATTGGTAACCTTGACAAAGGTAATTACAGGATAAAATTGATGTCCTTCTCTTTAAAATAATTTTGTGGATGGCAAATCAAGCAAAAAAGTTAAATTTTATAGTTTCTGAAGTACATACACTTTCTTCCCCTCCACATCTTTACTTAAACTAAAAAAGACTACCTTGCCTGCTACATTTCTATGCTTGTTGGATTAAACAAATTAGATTAAAAATGAAGCCTGGGGAAAGCGCTGCTATATTGTCAGTCACTTGAGCATGATTAACTTGCTTTTTAAAATGGCTTGGTAGCATAACAAGAATTCTGTATTGCTTGATTAAATAATACATAGAATTAATGGGAATGAATCCTGTTCTGGGGTGCAGTCTGTTAAAAAGTACACTTTTTTTCTTACTGCTTGGACTTTTGTTTGGTTGGTTTTTAGAGATTTTATAAATCGTGCAGGTAAACCAAAAAACAGTAATATCGATTCCATGTGCAGCGCCTTTTCCCTTGATTGCACTCTGAATCATTATTTTTTAGTTGTTACTGTTATGAGATAGCAGTGAACGCACTCCTCTTTGCATATGCAAAAATGTGGAAAAGCAAGCACTTAAATCAGTGTAACTGTGAGCAGAAATTAGATTACTCTGTTTTGGTTTGGGTTTTTTTATGTTTGGTTGGTTTGGGTTTTGTTCTAAATAAGGCAGAATTGAAGTCCGGCTGAAATTATTTAAGAAGTCTGTGGTACATTTCAGCAGATTAGGGATTAAATCTAGTGCCCTAGTAAAGTTGTTAGCTACAGTCCTCTCTGATTTCAGTTCAATGCAGTACTCATTTAAAACCTTCAGTGGATTCCAATTGCCTAGAACATGCAGGATGACCCAACAGAACTGGCAATTTTACCAGAATGAAGACTACAGGAGTCAGCCTACAGACTATTTTCTGTTTTTTTCAGGTAGAAATGGACCTCACGACATTAGCTGTGCAATCTCCTCCTCAAAGCATTCTGAGATCTGAGGTCAGGCCAGGGTGCTCAGGGCTGTGTCCAGTTGAGTCTTGAAAACCTCCAAAGGTAGAAACTGCACAACATCTCTGAGCAGCCTGCTCCATTGCTTGGCTGTCTTCAGGATGAAAAAGTTTCTCTTTACATCTAGTTTGAACCTCTCTTTTCAGTTTATGCCCATTGTCTCTTGTTCTCTCACCATGTACCACTAGAGAGGATCATGGCTTAGTCTTCTCAATGACCTCCTCATACATCTGGGGGGCTGCTAAGTGCCCCCAAAGCCACCTCTTCTCCAGGCTTGAAAAGCACCAGTTCCTCAGTTTTTCCTCACAGGGCAAGTGCTCCAGCCCCCTTGGATCTTGGTGATACTTCACTGAACTGACTCCAGTCCATCAGTCTGTCTTGTATTGGGGGACCCAAAACCTAGCCACAGAAACTAGGTGTCATCTGAGTGCTGGATAGTGGGGGATAATCACTTCTCTTGGTCTACTGGCTGTTCTCCCATGCAGCCCCAGATGTTGCTAGCCTTCTTTCCTGCCAGGGCACACTGATGGGTCATATTCAGCTTGCTGTCTGCCAAGGTCCTCAAGTCCTTTTCCACAGAGCTGTTCCCCAACCAGACAGTCCCCAACCTATATCATTGCAAGCGGTCTTCTTCCCAAGTGCAGGACTTGGCGTTTGTTGAATTTTGAAACCTTCCTGCTAACCCATTCCTCCAGCCTGTTTAGGTCCCTCTGAATTGAAGCCCTGCCCAATAGCACCACTTACTTGTTCCCCATGGCAAAAAAAAAATCTTACCAAAACACCACTCGCCAAGAAACACCTAAGCCATCTAAAACCAGAAGTCTTTGAAAGTTTTTCCACTTTAAGAGATGACAAGAGCGTATATTCTCATATGAAATTTGGTCAAGTGTCTGGCTTTTCTGACACCCAGCTCATACAGATTCTGTGTGCTAAATGTGAAAATGTTCAGCACTGAAAGAACTTTATTTAGTTTATGGTCTGGGGCACAATTATGGTTTTATGGCTTTACAAGCACAAGAGACTCCTGGAGAAGGAGCCACGTCCTGTGTGAAGTGTAGCAGCCTCATAGCTGGTGTAACTGGTGCAGGTGGGTAATGGTCATTCATGAGTCAACCTAACAGTCAGAACCAGAGAGCTCATGACGGCTAAGCTATTCTTACTCCACACTAACATCAATTTTTATTGAAAAGGCCATTTTGGTGCCCTCAGATGACCTTCACTGCTGATTCAGTGCAACTTTGGGGTTTGCTTTGCTTCTGAATGGGGCTGCTTCAGAAGAACACAAGACCTGAAATACCTTTGTTGAAAGTAGTATCAAGTTTGTTTGAATCTTCAGACAATACTTTTCTCTCTTTCCTGATATGCTAAATCCCACTCATTGGTTTGTCCGTGCCAGAAATCCTGGAGCCAGGCTTGTCCTTGGCAGGCAGGTCCATTCCTATATATATGCTGTGGCATTTCCTCACTAGAGTATCCAGGGAATTTCACCTCATCCAAAAGAGAAAAACGTGAATACTTTCCTCCTGGCTTTTTTCCCCTACAGGTGTACCTGCCAAACTGTAATTCATGTGATAAACTCAGGAGTGCCCTTTTGGAGGCTGGCATCAAGACCACACACCATCAGCTCACGCACCAGAAAAATCCTTCAGTATTTCATTTCAGGTCAACAAAAGGTTGTTTTTTTTCCAAGTGGATGGCAGTGCGTCTGTGGTCACTAGAGTGAGAGGTCATTCATTTGTCCTCATACAATGGCTGATTACAGCAGAGAGTCAGATACTACTTACAGTGAGTAAGGTTCAGTTCTTTCCACAGCCTCGTGCACTGAATTTAGGCTGAATGAAGGGTTTGTATCTTTCCTGCCTCACAAGAAACTTAGCATCACAGGTATATATGATCCTTACATTTTCCTTGCCCAGTGTGATAGAGGTGATCACTGAAAAAAAGCAAATGATGTAGGCTGAGGCCAGTCACTATAGCACCCAGCACCACCGATTTATTCTTCTGGGTCCAGTCTAACATTAATACACTACCAAATTTGAAATTAAAATCTAGTCCTGTTGTCTCTGTCATCTGTATCCAATCACCACCTTTTTTTTCCTCCCATTGTTTTTCTAATGTTAATCAGTCTACTGAGCTCTTCTACCAGCTCATCTTGGAATGAGTTCACAGGGCTACCATTCCCCAAACCCCCCATATCATTCCAGTAACATTTCCCTGCATGGCTATAAAGCTTGCCAACTTCTATTGCTCTCTTTTATCATTAGTCACTGCCTAGCTATAGATTTGGTTTACCTTTTTGATCTTTCTCATAAATCAATTCCTCCAGGACTCTTTATCGCTTTGCTTCCATTTCATGGTCTCGCTCTGTTTTTGTCAATATTTTCGGAAGCCTTTATGTCCGGGACTGTGTCCTCCCCTGAGTGGTACAGAGACGTATTGTCTCTTTTTTCTTCTTTCTTATGATGCATCTTCAAAAGCAGCCCTTTGTTACATATTATTTTATTTGAGTTTATTTATGAATATCTTAACACGAAAAGAAGCTTTAACTACAAAACCAAAAATGTCTAAAGAAATCCTGAACTGGAGCATATTTTCTTAGCTCTCTAGTAACCCGGAAAATTCTGGCAATCTTCAGAATGGACTACAGCCTTGTTCTTTTCTTTTCAACATAAACGTTTTGTTTGTTGACTTGTCAAACATGTTAATAGCTATTCAGGAGAACACTGCAAGAGTAAGTATAGTTATACTGATGGAGAACTGAGGAAGTAGTGTTGACTTTGCATGATCATTCTAACTTGGATCTTACATTAGCTCTATTCCAGATTCTAGAATTTGTAGCCAAATATCTAATGCCAGCTCACAAAACTCAAGCAAACTAAAAAAGAAACCTGAGACTTTTTTCCATTCAGGTTTTGAGGAATGGCTGGTATTTTCAAATTCCTGTCTTGTATTTTGTAGAGTTTCAATTAAAATTTTGAGGAAATCAAACTAAAACAAAAACAACAAAAAAAAGACCCAAGAAAACAAACAAAAATGCAAAATGAAAAAGATTCCAAGGGAGTCTGGCACACTTCTGGCACACTACCCAGGCTTGTATAATTCTTCTCCATGATCAAAGAGGAAGCGTGTGTCGAAGCTCTGAATAGAAATCAGAACAGCTAGTCCTCTATTTCATTCAACACACCATTCCTCTGTTCCTCTTAATCAGAGTCTACTGGCTAGAACAATGGTTTTGTAAGTCTACTTGCACCTGGTTCTTTTTTTTTTATTTCCAGAAGATATTTTATTGGAAAATCTGAAATTGTTCCTGCTGCATCTTTGAACAGTTGACAGTAAGAGCACTTCATTAGTTCATAGTGAGGACTGGAAAACCTCAGATACTCAAGTGACTACAGTAAAGCTAAAATTTATTCAGTGTCTCACAAAATGAGATAGCAATGTTATATCTTAACCTGTTGTCAATTCTTCTTCCAAACCTAATGATTTTACAATAATTTCTTCCTAGTTTAAAGTACCGTCCATGTAGTCACTCCATCTCCTTTTTTAGAGCTGTTTGCTGCCATCCATTTTACACATGATGTCAGTAGCTTGTCATCTTTGTCACAAGCTCCAAACCTCACAGTTGCCTGAGCTTCTTTCAGGCAGTGCAGTTTCTCTTAAAGCCACCAGGGACCTCTGTGCAGTTGATCAGTTCACCACCAGCATATTTGCTAGCTTTTAAGTATTTGAAATCACAACATTAACTGTGCTTTTTCTAAGCACAGAATTATTAATTTTCACTGAAAATGGAAAAAAATGTCAAATATCCTTTATGTCTGTTAACCTTTTTTTTTTTTTCTTTTGCTTGGTGCTCTATTTCTATCTTCTCCTTTGTGTTTCTTTGCTGCTTCATGTTTTACAGCACATCAGGCACAATAATGGTCATATGCCTCATAACTGATTATTTCTGTGCTCAAATTTGCTGGAACATTTTCTGGAAAGTTTCCAGGATTACAAGGGCAACAAATAATCTTCATAAAGCAGAACAGATGGCAGGCACCTTTGTCTTTATTATGGCATTGTTGCTTTAGAAATCTACAGGTCCAGATGCTAAGAAAAGGATGGGTCTTTGTTAACCAAGACCAATATCTGCTGCTTGTTTCATACTGTGTTAAAATTATGGTAAATATATCATATTTTTATGACCCAGTAGCTTGGGTTTATATGTGCAATTGCCTGTGTGCTTTTATTCTCCCACTTATTTTTAATAAGACAATTGCAGACTGAAATGTAATGTCAGAATTGTAGCAGTCAAAAAATCCCATCCTGTTGGTGTACGTTCACAGCTAATGAACTCATGTTCAGTTAATATCCATCAAGCTGCTGACATAAGTGATGAGAACTGATCAAGGGCTTCTTATCAGAAAAGATCTCAGTTCCCTCAAGGCAAGATAGACCTGGAACTGAAAAAGAAATGGGAGATTGTATGATTCTTAGGATCTAGCTTCCACAGATATTTTACGAGTATATTTTTACTTCAAAATGCAGCCAATTGCACCAAACAGGCTCTCGTCTACTAAAAACTAGCACAGCTGAGTAACAGCATATAAGAATGACTCCAAAGTTGCTATTTCCCTGTCTTTAAACTATGAAAGTCCAAATACTGATCTACTGTAGACTATTTTGGAAACTCAATCAAGTCACTTCTTTAACATGCGAAGTGAATATATAGACAGCCGTAGATAAACATACCCGGGAGGAACATAAATAATTACATACTATGATGAAGAGCAGAGGAGTTGCCTCAGAGGCACAAAAAGATATAAAGTAACATGATGATGTCAATGCATTTTGAGAGAAAAGTAGGAAAACATTCTTAGTATACATGATGCACAATTAAATCACTTTCTTTGCGAAGTTGTGCAACACTTGAATGTAGTTCAGACTAGTCCTTTATTTGAATCACACTTCTTACAAATGTTCAGTCACATAAATCAATTCTACACCCACAAAAAATACATCAAAGAATGTTACTCAAGCTGGAAAGCCAAAACACTGTGGCTAGGTAATTCCACAATCAAGGATGTTTGTCAGTCTTCAGTCCACCCTTGTGTGAATGTGCATTTTTAATCTTTAATTACATGATCACAAACTATTTTTCCCAAAGGACCTCTGACTCACTCAGCACAGAAGGTGGAAAGTGGTCAGTGAATGAGGAAAACAAAGGATCAGCTATTCAAAAGGCACTATTATCCTGAAACAAAGGTAAAGACTTTTTGGCTGATGCTACAAAACCGAAACAAGAGAAATTGATTTTCACTTGACAAAGGTGAAGTGGGAGAATACTTAGGTATCTATGGTGTCTAAATACTGATAAATACGGAAGTTGATTGAAAGTATCCTGTTTTACTAAACAATTTTTAGAATATTAAAGCACTTAAATTCCAGCAAGCTTTAAAAGGATCAAGCTGTGTTACTTCTATTAATGTCAACAGTAGTTGCACAACTAAATTCCTCTGCACCACCACAGATCTTCCTCCAAATTGTATTTGATAATAAAGATTATCATGCACTGTTTGAAACAAATGATAAGACAGCCCAGTTAAATTATAAAGTAAGTAATTGTCTTTAGTTGTATTTAATTGCTAGTCAGTAGAGCAGCTGGAGAAACAAAAGTGCTGCTAATTTCAGTGCTAAGAAGATAGAGCTTGGCAGCACTAGGATAAGTATATTGTGGCTGATCAGGTAGTTCCAGTATATGGAGCATAGCTGGAAGATTATTAGACACAGGAAACCACAATGTTCCCATTCAGCCTCAGACTGCAGTATTTTTCTCTGATTATGATTTATTGTCTTACCTTATGAAGATTATGGACTCTGGAAGAGTCCATAGATCACCAAAACCAGAAGACAGGAGGCAGGATCTGAGAAAGAATGCCAAGTATGTAGCACACTTACTCTAGAAGAAATCTTGGATAAATCAAAAGCAATCAGTGCCACCACCCAGGATTTTTGACAAGGTTTTCTGAAGGAAAAAAAAAAAAAGAGGTGAAGCAGTGGCCTAAAAGTCAGCTTCCAAACTCTCACCACCATGTTGTTAATGACAAGCAGAGCTACTACTTGATATATTCAGGTAAAAACTTCTATTTTCAGTTCCTTGCCACTTGGTACAATTTCGATCATTTGAACTGGATTTTTCTCTGTTAGGTGTTTCAGTTCATACATGCTCAATAGAGTAGCTGCTCACTTCTCTGAAAAACCTAGTTAAACTGAGAATGTGACATGCCAGACCTGTACAGACTGAAACAGATTTTCCCTACAGTTTTTTCTCCCAGATGCTACAGATCACTGTTCCCTGACACCAGGGACCAAGAACGCAAAGACTGTCTCTGTTGTGTGTAATATTCTCCGAGCTAATAATCAAGTTGAAGGTTGACCAGAATAAAAAAGAGGCAAAATTCATCCACCTTGGATTATTATAGCCATTTCGTAAACCGGAGATTTCTTGGACATTTCTAAACTATTAGATGCTATGCCAGCCAATAGAGCTCACCTCTATCTGTAACTAATCAGCATAGACAGGCCTGGTCAAATTGGTGCATGACTGCCTGACATAAAGTCTCACTACTCTCCCTTGTATCTACAAAGCAAGGCTCCCAAATCAGAAAGTCAGTTTTAAAGACTTTGATTTTTCCACCTAGTGAACCAGTCTGGTATGAATTCACAAAGTCGGTCTAAATGAAAGGGAGAAAAATCTTCTGAGGTGAGACAGTCATGTGGTAAGGTTCCTGCAAATGATTTAAAATACAAAGCACATAGGTCTCATTGAGTTGCCTGCGTTTTTAGACTCTGTTAGAGGGAAACAAGGAAACTTTTACACTGTGCATTATTTTATGTCCAGTTAAGGAGCTATTTCAGGCTTTGAAAAATTGCTATGTTATGCCCTAAGTTGAAATAGCTGGGCAATCTTTGCATTGTGCAATTTGTAGGCACTTAATCTGGGGGAAAACAATTTTGTTCCTGTCTATCCTATTTCATTCTAAGATTTCTTACGTGCATGTCTTTAAATAAGTCTCAAGTTTTCTGTATTGCTACCTGACCTGTTGGTTTGGTTTTATTTTGCCTGCAAAAATTTTGACCTGCTTTAGTCATTTTGTGGTTTTCTGTCAAAACCTGTTACTCAGCATAGCTAACTTCAGTTTTATTTTAATAAATCATTTGATAAGTGTGAGTTTGAACTACAACTTTAATTATGCAAGGTAGGACAAAGAACAGAGTACTTAACAAAAACAACTGCAGAAACAGATTGTTGAAATAGAAGAGAAGTTTGACCTAGGCATGTCATTATTGTTTAAAAACTGAAGCGGCTAATCTTTGATCTTGCAGAGGCATGCTCAGAGGCTTAGCTTAACTCACTAAAATCAATGGGGCTCTTTGCAATGCAAAATGGCAAGCAGGTGCAGACACCTTTCTAGTACTGTAGCCTAAACGTGCCTATAATCAAAACTTCACATGAAAGGCCACGGCGTCACTGTTTAACAGTTTTTAGAGAAAGGAATGGAAATCACGTGTTAATCTGAACTCCATATAATTCTCAGCTCATTTTATTTGTTAAAGATTAAAAAAGGCCAAGTTTGAAGGAAAAAAAAAGGAATATGATATTTAAGAGACCATCACGTTTCTCGATGTACTTTTGTACAAGAATTGTTCACCAAAACATAGCTTGTGAGTTTTTTCAACCATTAATTGTTGTTCCGTAGAAATTCATGCAAAACTAATTTAACGATTCTATGATTCTATGATAAGTCAGGCAAACCGTTTATGCCTGCAGGATTTGGATCACTGAGAAAAATGAACAGCTCTGGCTTTCAAGAAAAGGACTCTTTTTTTACTTTGGTGAAAATAAGGCAACGGTTCTCACAGCATTGATTCTGGCCATGCTTAGTCTCAGTAGTTATCTGTTTCCATCCGATCAGCTCTCAGTAGATTAAAGGTAGCAGATAAGAAGGGTTTAGTAGCCAAGCCAAACGATTTTCTCACTCAAGTCTACGGGAAACTACACACTGGTTCTAGTGAAATTAGACTTTGGGTTTTGTTTTGGTTTTTGACTTTTTCTTAACTTCTGACAGAGGTGTAAAGTCATAATCTTGGTTTCTGAAGATAATGAAACTTGAGCGGTATGACTACAAAGAGGTCTAAACCAGCATTTCATGCAATCGCTGAACACTTTAGATTATTAATTTGCAGCTTAGTAGTGTATCATGAGTACCGGTGAGATTGAATCTATCAAGAGATGATCTATAAACTAACAGGATTTTTAAAAATTTATTTCATTCTTTTATTTAAACTAAGCACCCCCTCTCTGAAAGGGTTGGCAGGTACACAAAAGTGCTGCTTATAGGTGGAATTGCAAAGCTGAATCAGACATCTTTACTATTAGTCCTTGTAACTGACGTCTTTGTTATTTTGTAATTTTAGAAGCAAAAAGACAATTTTTCAAAACTATTTTTTTAACTTAAATGTGAAGCGTTTTATGTCTTTATTTATTCTCCCTCACTATTCCCTTTCCCATCCTCCACTGTCAGATTGCAATGAAAGACCAATTTACTTTCTTCCCCGAAAGATTAAGGAACAATTTGTTTTTTTTTAATTATGGATAATCTCCCTTACCCATTCCATTCATGTATTTGAATCTGGATTCTTCTATAAGGTCATAGTGGGTTTTCTGGTAGTGCAATAGTGTCAGGTAAGAACGAGATTCTTCGTCAGTTTTCATAGTGGTGGAATACTCTAATTCCAGTGCATATACACAGAAAAATATCCTTTTTGCAATGCAACTATGTTGTTTGAATAAGTGTTAAAGACTGCATGAGCTATATCATTCTTTTGGTGGCATAAATCACTTCTATGTGAAGGACACACTAACAAAAGGACAAACATGAGCTGGTTGGAACTGCCCATTTGCAACATTAAGAGCATTTCACTTAACAGAAAAGTTCCATCCAAATGGATTTAAGCATGTTATGATTCCCTGCAAGAAATGTCTTCTGCATATAAAATCTATGCTACATCACTTAATCTTCTTAGGTGGATGAGAGTGAAATGCAGCAGAAAGTCCCTTATCTTAGTCTAGTTCTTATAGTACCAACTCATGCATGTCACACGTCCCTGTTTTAAAGAAGAGTAACAGGAAACAGGCAGGGAATAGCTTTGAGGTATATAATTTGCCCTGATACATACAGACAAAAATTCTTGGGCCAGCACAACTCAGGCTTGTAGTGTACAGCACTGCAGAAACATAGCAGAAATATAATGTTGCTATATATCCCCGAGACAACAGTTCTCAAATTCTAAAATAATATTTTCCATAAATCTCAGCCTGTCTTCACTGTTTGTGCAGAGTATTCTTTCCCTCTAAGGTCCTGTAGCTTTGGATAAGTGCCAGCCTGCTAGTAAATAACCTGATCATGCAATCCTTATTCAAACAAATCTGTTGTTGATTTTTATTAAGCCTGTTCTGCTATCTATCATATTTACTTACACGTAGCTGTTGTGTCTTCAAAGGACACAGGATACAAATGTATGCTGGGGCCAATATTCTTATAAATCGTGATCTGGGAATTGATCATGAATTGTTCATTCAAGCAGAACTTTCAGAAGGAAATCACATATCTTTTTTTTAATATATCATATAGTCAAGCTACAATGCGAACGTCCACATTAGAACTACCTAAGCTGATGCTCATTTTGTTTAGATGCAGGGGCCAAAAATTTTCATACTCATATGCAGGTGTGAAGAAAGATGTGTATGGGTCTTAGTTTTGCCTTACACAAACCAAAAATCTGGAATGTCAATGCAAATTTTTCCAGAACAATATTCTCTAAATATCCACACAAAGATGATTATTGTCTTAATGTTATTCCTATGAAATGCTTTTGTATGTGCTTACCACCACCAACATGCATTAACATAAATGATTGTTACAATTCTTTTAGGAACTTAGTACATTAAGGAATACTTACATTTTTATAGTATTTTGAATTGTGGAGAAACACCAAGTGATACTAGTTCTTCATTTATACAAAATTTTTTTCTTATATTGCAAACGATATTAAAATCTAGTTTGTGTCTTGAAGTAAGTCAATTAAGAAAGTATTGTTAAACTGGCTTTTTTGTGAGCTGAGTAGATTTATATCATAATTAGTTAAATAAAAGCATATGAAAAAGCATAAGAAAGAATATATTACAGACTAAGAGAAATAGCAAAAAAGATCAGTTCTAAGTAAAAAAAAAAAACACAACAGCGGGATCAGAATAAATTGGGACAATGGAAAAGAAGCAGAAAACTGACCAAAAAAAAAAGTCAAATTAAGATAACCAGTGGATAACAAATAAAAAAAAAAAAATCTTAGATATGGTGAATGCCATTTCAGATAGAAAGGTAAAGGAAGTTATTTGATCTTCTAAAAGTAATGGAGAAAAACTTGTGGTGGAAAAAGCTTTCAGCTTTTCTGATGAACAATGTGGATTGTCTGTCAATCAGCTTAAGGGTGCTGTGGGAAAAACTACCTGAAGTTGAAGCAGCAGATATGTTTTATAAAAAGTCTAGACATTCACTTTAGCCATAAATTTCTTTTTTTTCAGTGAATTAATTTTATATGCCTGTGGAACTTATAGGCAGCAAAACGAGATAAAATGTTATGCAGCTGTGAAGTATTTTAGTTTTTAATAAAGACAATTATGTAGTGTAGTGTAAGTTTTTGTAATAGAACACTTGTGAGTCTTGATCAGTTTTTCAGTGATACATAGAACTTTACTGGAATTTACAGGGATGCTCATTGGTACTTTTGTGGTTATGTGACCCAACAAAGAAATTATCAACCAGCACTTTATTATGGAAGGGCCTTCAGGTCTCAAGAGACAAGTCACATTTTAGAAAGTGTCATGCAGCCTGATTCCCATCAAGAGGACTTACATAGTGTCAAGATCAAAAACAAATAAGTTTTCTTGGATGGAGCTGGAGACAGTTTAAAAAGGGATACAAGACTTTCAAAGATTTTTCCTGAAGAGAAGGGCTTTCCCAGCAGACCAGAAGCAGCTACAGATCTTGTCATTTGGAGCCAAAGTAGTCGTGCCAGCTGTATATATGAGTTAGAAGGTAAGGGAGACAAGTCTATACTATCTGGACACCATCATATATCTGACTTTGTGCCCATGGCCGTCCAAATACTTTGCATGCACTCAGTGCTAAGGTCATGGGTAGCGTCCAGGCTTCACAGAAGGTTCCTTTTGTTTTGAAGATGAATGTTTAAAGGCAACATAACTATGCTGGCTTTATGCCTCCTCAACACAAGAGGAATATACTTCTTATCTTTTCAATTATCTCCAGGTCAAACACTACATTTACTGAGTAACTACAATTAAGCACATTGGCAGGAGACCTCCAGCACATTTTTTCTCAGGTGAATGTTGTAAACAAAGCTCTGTGCTCCCAAGATATGCAAGATGCAAGCCTTTCAGGCTTTGGTTTTGAACTGACTCCATGTCTTTCACATTCTTATCTGACAAGCTGTAACTGGGACAAAAAGAAAAGTTATCTCACCAACATCTTTGCACGACTTACTGCTTGTTGGTTTGGACACTCTTCTGAGACTACTCACTGCAATTGAGTCATTTGTCCTTCCCATCATAGGAAGCGAAGATCAGTCAACACACGATTTGTTAACCAAGTTCAGGAGCTGGGCTTCAGGGTCTACATTCTAGTTTAAGAGACATGACTACCTACCACCTTAAGATGCATACTTGTAGCAGCAATGGAGTCGTAGATTTACACTCCTCAGGACTGGTTTAAGCATGAAAGTGTTTCACCTGCTGACAGGTGCAAATCCCCATGCAGATCCCCAGTCTTCCAGACGTCCTATTTATTCAAGGGAACATGGACACCAGACTTTATATTGCAAACTCCACTCCAGGTGCTCCACTTCTCAGTAGCACAGTGCACTTTTCAGTGCAAACATTACACTTGCTCCAAGTGTGTAAATTTTAGGCATTGCATCATTAAACTATAGTTGCCTGAACCCTTTTCTAGTTCTTCAGACAAGTGACACTGAGCACTGTATTGTCCCATTCTCCAGTTTTCCCTTTCGCTAGAAAAAAAGATCATGAAAATCGCCATAGGAGTTGGCTTATAATCAACCTACTACAGAAGGAAAAAGCATAATTCTACTGAGAAAAGTTTGAAAAAAATGGCCACTCTGGTTGTCTGCAGAAATGCATAGAAGATGTATATGAGTTCAGAGCAGAGGAAACTACACTTAACTCCTGTGCAAGATTTATTTCAAAAAGTGTTTAAGATGATTTCACCTCGGAGATTAATGTTTAAAGTGAAGATAAGTCAGTAGTTGCAGGATGAAAAGCTGATTTGTGAAATGTGATCTGGGATGGAAACTTTCAGTTTGGGAAAGGATTGTAGTATGTTAGGGTAATTTTAGGGCTGTTTTGCATTTAAATAATGTACCTGTGATTTGATGAAGAAAACTGATGGAAAAATGGGTAAAGAAATGATTTAGCTCAGGAGCAATGCAATTATTGAGACATAATTCATACAAGCAGCATCACTGGGATTGGCAATATGTGTCTTTTAACTTCTACTTGTTGAGTACAAATGCATTTTATAAAGCTCACCTGTGCTCAAAGAGGACATATCCTGTAGATATATATGAGAAGGGACTTATATCTATATAATAGATAGATAGAGATATATAAGATAAGATATATGAGATATATCTTAATAATATTATTAATCTTATTAATATCTTAATAAGATCTATATCTTATCTAGATATTATATAAGTCCCTTCATTAAAAGGGTAAAGGTGAGAGAACCTTCATTGTATTGGCCACACTGTGGAAGGGAAAAGAGAAGAGGCTGCCCTGTGGCAGTCAAGACAGTATCCTCACAAGTTCTAAGACCTCAGAGTGTATGTGCAAAGTTAGTTGTCTACTCAAAATGCACTCAGCTAATAAATGATGCAATTAAATTTAAAGAATTTGGATCATTCAAGCACTGAGCAAATAGAAATCAGCATGGAGAGACTTAAGAACATGCTGGGAAATATTTGCTAAATAGAACAATTGTAAAGTACACCAGAAAAAAAGGGAATAAACTGAGGAGCAGTAGAGAGAACATTGATTTAGCATGTGGGTATAGGGATATTCTGTGTTTCTTTTACCCAGATGGCCCATCCCTTCTCTCCGTTAGACTGGATTGCCATGAGGCAGTAGTTGCAGAGTGTTCGGACAATCGAAATGGTATAAAAAGACAGTGACCCCTTAGCTTGCGACAGAAATTTTTTAGTTTCTGTTTTTCTGTTGCCTTTGTTACCATGATAAGGCCATCTATGGCCACTTGTTCCTCCAAAGAAGTTTACATTGTGTTTTCCTGCTATTGCTGTTGAAGACCTCCTCCAAACATGAGGAGGAACTTCTTTACTTTGGGGGTGGCAGAGCACTGGAACAGGCTGCCCAGAGAGGTTGTGGAGTCTCCCACACTGGAGACATTCAAAACCCGCCTGGACGCCGTCCTGTGCAACCTGCTGTAGGTGACCCTGCTCTGGCATGGGGGTTGGACTAGATGATCTCCAGAGGTCCCTTCCAACCCTGACCATTCTGTGATTCTGTGATTCTGTGATCTGCTCCCTTGGGTTTTTAACCAGTCTCCGCACTGCACACTTCTGCTCACATAAAAGACAGTTGCCAAAATAGTCATGTCAGTTATTATGGCAGGCTTGCTTCTGTTCTGAAGCTTTACTTTCTTGCTTTGTTTCCTACCACATCAGAGTCAGCCTTTGTGTTTTTGCCATTGCACATCACCTTGGGACATGTTCATCTTTATTCACTTTGTTGCTGTGGTGGCAAACATCTTTCAAGTTCCTTCTAGGTAGCCCCTTAATGCTACAATAGATTCCTAAAGTTAATCTTCCTCTTAACACCTAAGGACACACTCTTCGGAAAGAAAACTAAAAAAAAAAATAAAAATGAATTCACCAGCAAACAGGAGGGCTGATATATATGTATTTTAAGCTTTCTAAAGCAATCTGGACATGCATACTTAAACGCATGATGTTATTGCTGCTATCTTTGTCTTTCTTCTTACCTTTTGCTGCAGTCATTTATTGTATCTCGGCTCAGGCAAAATACTCCTTGTGGCAAATTTTCTACCTGCATATGAATGTTCATAATGCAAATACAATGAAATTTCTGTTCTGATGGGGTCCTCCAGGAACTTGCCAAAGGATATGTTATTTCTATACTAGTTTAGAAACTAAGTGGTACATCAGCTGGCCAAATCCATACATCCATATAAAGGAGAGGGTTTTGTGCTCATATGAATTTTGCAAAATATTAAAGAAGTTTGAGCCACCCTCATGACTCAAATCAACTCTGTTATGGAATAAGTTCTGTCCATCATCTATTACATAAGGAAGACATCGCTCTTAACAGAAAAGTGCAAGGTAAATTCCACTGAACTAATGGCATTCATAATAAAATATATTGTATACAAAAACGTATTTCAGATTTCCAGATGATCTAAATCTTATCTGTGTGGTATTAGGGGAAAAAAAAAAATAGTTACAATTTATCTGGTGATATATAACAGCATAGATTAGATCCATCAGGAAATGACAACTTCCATTTGCAGTCTTCACTTTACTCTTTTCCACATATGTTTTATTGTACAGGCACTATTTACATGTATTTCAGTGTTTCTCAGATAATGTAATGCCCTCTAACATTATGTCTTTTCTATATATATTAGCTAAAATTAAAAAAAAAAAAAACTATTTAAAACAGCAAAAAAAAAATCTTAAAAGCCCGGACTGAAAACTCAGTTTTGCAGCTGTGGCTGAAGAAACTTACCTTTAATTATTCCATTTACAATCTCTGAGCGCATCAGGTTTGCTAACCCAGTCCCTAAGCTCACGTTTGGAGGAAGAAGGTCAAAATCACCTGAACAAATGAATATGTTAAGCAACCTGACCTTGACTCTCTACTACATATATTATACTGGTGATATCTTTGTAAACTGTTGTTTCAGCTGAGTTAATGAGTACGACTCCTAGACAAGATCAGACTGAGCGCTCATGAAAATGTGTGTGACTGAGAGCTAATGTGATATGAGATGGAGCAAAAGAGAACAAAGACACACACTCACTTTTCATTTCCCTGAGGGGGTAAACACAGACACTGAGAGTAAAGTCTGTTGGAGGAGAGGGAGTGGAAAAAAATGCCGTCAGTGAGCGTAGAGAGTTGAGAGGTTTTATGCTGCTATCTATTTTCAGTATTTTCTGTAAGAAACTGCTCAGAGTATCAGGAGAGTCCCTCACTGGGAAATCTCACTGTAGCAAGTAGCTGTTAATTCCATTCTGTTAGTATGTTTTCCTGCAGTACAATTTTGTCCTTATAAGTTCATATCTAATAAATGCTCTAACCCAAGAGATCTTCAACTGATTGAAGGTAAGGGTGTGCAGCATGATCATTATCTGCTGGAGCTGTGCTCCAAAGCCTGCTGCATACTCGGCACAGGCCAAAGTGTATCCTTAGCAGACCAAACGGACAGTTTTAATGCAAGCTACGAAACTCAGTTTTAATCCTTGCCCTGCACAGCAGCAAGCTGGGAATATTCACAAGGCTTTGATCTCAGGGCTGAAGAAGAATGTGGCATAATCCAGAGAAAATCAGAGGCTAATCAAGAGCAACACTGAGGTATTTATTGAGATAGTCAATGACAGTGAATTAAGTGAAATGTTTTAGTGTGTACGAAGCATAAAAAAATCAAATTTTTTCATATTTATAACCTTTACAAAAGAAGAAACTCTTCTGTTCAAGTTTGAAAAGACCTAAGCTACAACTGAAATATTTAATGGGTTCAAACTGGCTAGAAAAGGGGGTAAAAAGGCTATAAGTCTACAAAATGAAACACCTCATGTTTTACACGTTTGCTTGTTCTTCCGGGAGTTGGGACCAGAGATGTGTGACAAACACATGGGAAAGCTGGATAGAATGGCATGCAAAAAAGGGCTAAACATGTTGTGCCTGTTTGGTATTCTAATTGCATTGATTCCTTCTGTTGCTTCAAACCACATCTGACACTTACTTAGTTAGATTAATCTGATAGATTGCAAATGTGTAGCCAGGGCTGTAAATATAATTGACATGTGTTAAAAATATAATCATATTGGTCTGGCGTATCTGCATCTTGTCCTCCTAAGGGCATTCTTAATTTTTTTACCTGTAAGTCAGAAATAGTGGGGGTTTTTTTCTTTGCATTCTTAGTTTACCCAACAATTTTTGGATTCTATATATTACATGGTTCAGATTTGTTATTTTCAGTTGTCATGGCCAGTAGGTGTGATGTCGATAGCTGTCATTCAATAACATGAAATTCTACTTGTTTTCTCCCTATATCATTTTTTGTGAATTTAAGTATGTTCACATTGACAAATGTTTAGATCTCTTTGAGCCTGATAGAAGAGATCGTGATTCTATCCCTAAAATATAGTTTTTCTTCATCACTCTGTAACATAGTTTTGCATGTTACTACTACCACTTTAAATTACAAAGATTAAATTCTCATTTTAACTAACTAAGTAAACAGTAATCTTTATTTACTACTTTCTTTACTATATTATTTCGATGTTTTCTTTGCCACAACACTTTCACACTTTTATAAACTATGTTTGGATCTACGCTTATTGTGGACAGATTTTCTGGGCTAGTTTGTTGTTGGGTTGTTTTTTTTTTCATTTCATGTTTGGAGTGGCCTGTTTGCAAGGTGGAATTTAGAACCTGGGTTGGTGTTGGCAGTTGACCAATAAAGACCTCCTCGTAGTCTGCAATGTCTTAACTAGCGATGTTGTCCTTAAATCCTTATTGTGAAAGAAGGTAGAGAAGGCATGTACAGACAAGAGGTGTATATACACTGCCCTGCACCCTGTTTATACCAGTTCAGATTATACAGTCCAACTGCAATCTACATAAGAGGTGTAGAATGTTTCTGATGTCATTGCGTTTCATACTTACTGCTCATGACAATACACCTATGCAAATCCCACAGAGCAGAGGTTAAACATAGGTAGGAAAATGTCCTAACCCACTGGTTTTATTTTTTTGTTACATATTCTGTGTGATAGCATTAGATTTTTCTCCACGCTAAAGAAAATGCTTTTTATAATGATACTCAGCTGTTCTGCATGAATATGTGGATTCCTTTTTCTGTTTACTGGACAAAAAGACCTTAGCCCTAGGATGATTTTTTCACATTAGAGATCATCACATCTGGGATCTTGTTCTCAAGAAGCAAAGAGTGGGCAGGATTTACCTAAGAGCTTCTCTGCCTTTCATATATACTGTCAGGTTATAGTAAGATTTTGTAAGGTGATTGACTGGGACCGACAGCCTGATTAGAAAACTTGGTTCTGTCATTTAAGATAATTGTTTGGAGGGGGGTTGCTTTTATTTTGCATTGGCAGACCAGGCTGTTCTTGCTGTTATGAGTTGGAATAAGGCTCTGTAGGAGGTTTAGCTGCCCTCAAAACATTTATTTCTGTTGTATGTGAGGAAAATGTAGTGAAATTTTATGTTAATTTTTCTGGCTGCCTAATGCCTGGTTCTGTCCCTGAGCAGCAGCCATACGAGAACTGAGCTGCTTCAGAGCTACTTTTGCTTTTACTCTTTTTCATGTTGTAGAACTAGCAGGATTTTCATTTGCTCATCAAGACCAGGAGATACAACCTTCCCCAGACAGCTGGGAGTGATAATGCATGTTTATAGCAAGGCAGGATCTAGGGCTACTCAGAAACAAAGTATGCAACTCCAAGGTTGATACAGATATATAAAGTATCAGGAGAGATGCAAGTCACAGGTGGAAGATCTTTCCTATATGACATTTATATAGGTTAGGGTAATTGAAATTATGTGTGTTTATACTGCCACACTCAGAAACGGAGTTCACAGAAAGTGAGAAAATAAGAAAAGTAATTTAGACAGTTTACCCAAGCTTCGAGAAGCCTTACAGACTGCTTCTTTCACATAGTGTAATCTTTGCTTCTAGTGTCATTGCAAGATCATAGGCTAACTCATGACTACTACCCCTGGGTTAAAAACCACAGTGGATGATCTCCCAAGACTCATGCAATTAATCTTCTTTTCACAGGGGACCTCTTTGTTCATGAAGACATGAATCAAATGCATTTGTAAAAACATCATATTAAGCTATGAGGCTGATATACTCCCCTGTCAGTGGTATCATCCTCAGATATAAGAATAGCATAGATAAAATCATTGCATTTCTCTCTTGTCAATTCCAAATCTCTTGGGTGTCTTGCTAGGAAAGAATGGAGTTTCTCTCTACCCTTTTTTTTTTTTCTCCAAAATATTTGCATGAGCTCTTTGTTCTTCAAACTGTGCCTCAGCTCTACAGTTAAATTCACTTTTCCTTGCACAGATGTAGGGAGAGACCACAGCCGAGTTGTGAGCTCACTTGGGCTTTGCTCTGCCCTGCCTGTGACCAGGAGCAGACTTTGGTATGCAGGACTCATCTCAGGATACCATCACAGGGATAGCAATCATCTACTCAACGCCTCATTTCCTTTAATACCAGAAAGGATACATGCCATCTTCTTCTAGTTTGTGTTGACAAATAAATCAGGTGATAAGTTCAACTTACTCATCTGCATCAGATATTCAAAGAAGTAGAAGACCTTTGTCAGTGCGCCCCAGTTCAAAGTAATAATTCATGAAGTACAGCCAGTAACAGCAAGAAAGTGTTTGAATTTAAAAAGACCATTTATATCTGTATATTTAATAGAACTACACAGGAAATTTTTAAAGACATTTGTTGGTAATTACTTGTTGATTCAAAATGGCAGTACTTGTAGATCACGAATATTACTCTGTAATTTCTCTGATAAATTCATCAGCATCAGTTAGAGTGTATCTGGCACACCTCTGGGGCATATACGCAACATTTTTTTCTTTTAACTACTTCTTGAGAGGTTCGCTTAATATGCTATCTGAGGTAGCCAGGTTCAGCAGCTGTGTGGGCCAGATCTGTGCTTCAGGAGCCCATCACCTTCAAAACAATTCTTGTCTGTTGCCCATGAGCATACTCGCCAGCTCTGACCAGAAGCAGAAAGTATTATTATTTTTTTTTTCAGTCTCCAGGACCTGCATGCCAAACCTGCAGTCAGTGCTCTGTGTTGATTTGTTGTTTTTTTAAAAAAACATTAGATTGTCGAAATATACTGTATCTAGAAGGTACTCTTTACTCATCCTTCTGTGGAAATGGCAGGTGTGAGCAACAAAGGTAGACTTATACATTATTGTTCTCTGCTACTTCTGAGAGTAATTTGGGCATGAATTAGATGTAAGAGACAAGAAAAGGAATTTACATTTGTTGCTCAATACATTTCAGGCAGGCTAGTTGTCAGTTGCAGGACTATAAACAGTGAAGATTTTCCTACAATAAAATAGCCAGGCTATAATCTCAGAGCTTGATAATAGCAAAATAATATTAGTCGTTCATCATACTCTGCAATTCTATCTCTATTGTATCTGAAGATATAAATATTAAATAATTAATCCCCACAACCTCTTAGCAAGTTGACTGTCATTATTTCCGTTTTAAAGATAAACTGAGGAGCAGAATAATTAAATACTTTGGTTAAGGTCACACAGTACATCTGCTGAAGATGTGAAAATGAAATCAAACTCTGCTGATTTCCAGTTTGGTTCTTTAGGCACAGAACAGTCTTTTTCTGCAACATCTCTCTCACTCATGATACATCTCATGCACAGTCTAAATTAGAAGCATCATTAAGAAGTGAATTACCTTCTCTCCTTTAAAAACTATTTGCTGATTTTAATATTAAGGGCATTCAAGCAGTTTTCTCATGATATTATAATGGCAGAAAATCTAAACACAAATCTGAAAATAATCATGCTGTTTCTCCATGTTTTTATGGTGTAAACAGCCGGTAACACCCACAGAAACTTTATTAAGACAAAGATTAGCAAATATGGGGGTTTAATTTGATTCTGTTTTCAAACATAGCAAAGTTCTAAAAGACTAGCATTTACATTCTCCTTCTTTATTTCTTCTCCATGACATTTTGAGCAAACCTGTTGTTATGAAAATTAAGGCACTGTTTGAACCAACAAAAACTGCATTTTTCTAGAGAAAAGGGAGGGTAGCTTTCAAAAGCACCTTATACAACAATATCTAAAATCTCATTTTCAAAAACAAGTACAAGGTATGGAGAGGGCAGAATTTGAAGGCATGAATGTTAATCACCAAACAATACCCAGAAACTTTAGAAAATTCCCCTGGCACATTAGCTGAATTTTTAGGCTCTGACATAAAAGGGAAACATTTGACTTATAAGCACTTCTGGAATTTTTCATATAGAGCCTAAAGAGTCAAAGTGTCATTGAAAATTAGTTATTTTAAACCTAAAACATCACGGGCACTTAGGTATCTACTTTGTATTCTTAAATGCACTTTTAGGCACCTGTGAGACACTACACCCTCTCAGCTGCCACGTAGGCTTCCCATGTCTGGAGACTTCTACTTCCAAGTTTTTGTCAGTGAAGTCTTCAGTATAAAATGCCTCAGCTGTCCAAAGCCCAGGGGTATCCCATTACCCTAATAGGATCCTCAAATCAAAATGTGTTCTCCCTGTGCCACCTGCATACTCAGACCCCATCGCAATTATTGGAGCATGCCTGAACTTCACATGAGTCAGCGTGGAGAGAGGGGAAGGATATGTGTTTGACATGTAGGTGAAAGTACTCACCGACGATGCCACAAGGTGTGGTTAAAATGTATTTTGTTTGAAGTTTTGAAGCAGGGATTTACACCTTCTGCAGGCTCTTATGTGAAGCTGCTATATTCTAGGATGCGTCACAGATGGAGGATGTTTGTCTCCACAACCACAGTGTTTTGGCCAGGCTCATGTTCTGCTACAGCAGTCAACTATTTAAATTTTGCCCTGGGATGCACAAAGGCCCATATTTCTAAATACCTCCTTACAGCTTAGTTGTTAGGCCTCTTTCCTAAAGGTGGGAAACCAGCTGAAACAGAGAAGGCATTTGGATCTGAATCTCCTGTTCTCCAGAAGAGTGTTAAAGGCAGCTAGCTGCTCCTTACATCCCCACCTGCCAATCCAGAAAGGACTGACCTTGCTTTATCCACTTGACTCCAAAAGAGGATTAATGACTCTACATCCCAAGGGGAAATAAGAAATAAATATCTACTCTCCCTCCCAGACGTTTATCTTACGATGAGCTGAATTATTCACTGGGATGTCTATCCCTCTCCTTTAATATGAGAAGTAGATTATACAACCAGCTTAGAACAGACATCGAACTTTTAGGACATGGAAGCCAAATTAAAATGCATGGGATTGTTTTGAAAAGGGTGATGGATTTCTAAAGCATATGGATGATAGGTGCTTTTGAAAAGTGTGTCCTTAGCACTTCTGCAAATAGGAGCCTAATGCATTTCACTGACCTCACTCTTTTAACTTGGGACTTTGCAGAATTGTGCAACATATTCTGCAAGCTAAATTTGGTATTTCCATTTTTCAAGGAAGGATTCTACGAGAAAATGAAGATGTATAGCCATAGCTTAAATTATACCTGTTTTCAAAACCATGAGGATGTATTAAACAATGAATTTTAATGTGGCCATTATTATGAAACCCAAATTGTAAGAGTTAATTTTTTTCTGTGTCGAGGACTTCCATTAAAATTCATTACATTTATTTAATTTCTAGCCTAAAATCCAGTGATTTGCTTATATTCTGTGTAAAACCATTATAAAATACTATGCAAAACACAGTTGTAAAATACTATGTAAGAAGCTTTAAAAAGCTAATTTTATGTGTAAGTCTCTGCAGAGAGGTATGGAAACACTTGCTGACCCCTAATATTTAATCTTCTAGTTGTCGTAACATCGGGCTTCTTTCTTAGCTCTTCCTTTTTTTAGCTCCAAATTAGAAGGCTTTCTGGAAGAAAATAGAAATAAGGGGCTTTGCCCATCTTTATTGTCATTATCATTGTTTATAAAACAATATTATGAGTTTACAAAGAACATGCTATTACAGATTTGCATTGGACAATTTCAAAGTTACTATACAGAAAAAGGGGTTACCTGTGATCACAGCTGTAATTTGTATGCCATAAAAAAATAGCTCTGCATTGGAAATCATGATTTGGGGAAAAAATCTGACGTATCTGAGATAAGAGTACAGGGGAAGGGAGGAAGGAAGGATAAATTTTACCTGGCAGATAGTAGAGTCCATCACAAGCAGAAACTTTATAATACTTTCCAAAATATTTCTTTGTTATTGTGTCTTAATAGCAACGTGTCACAATGGCATAATACAACAGTATCAATCAGTAAGGAGTTAACATGGGACAGAGCCCCATAAATACATGGGATTTTTAATAATACATAACTGTCACAGTCTCCTTTTTTTTGCTAGTTTCTTTTTTTTTTCAGATGCATACCAGCTAAAAAGCACTTGAAACATCTCTGAAACTAATGAACAGATGAACAGAGACTGCTGATACTACCTACTCCTCCATTTCAGAAAATGGAATGAAAGATGGGGTCATTTTTTTGTGATGAATATATCTTTACTTAACATTTGCTTTTTTGTAGCATATTGATTGTCTTTTCACAAAGTCTCTAAACATACAATATACAAAGGGAGAAGAAATGTAAAAATAATAGCTGTTCTGCATATCAGCTTGGAGTATATTTACCTGCTCTGCTCTCCCTCTTTATCCATCAGTTCCATCCATCCCTTCCTTATATCATCTCGAGACTAAGTACTACTTCTTCCAGGTATTCAAGTCGTACCAGAACAGAGGTTGGATTTTACCAACCTAAAAAGCTTGGTGTCCATCAAAGAAAGTACGCAGCAATCTTTCAAATGGCAAAGCCTTTACACACAAGTGCTATGCAGTGTAGTATTATTGTTACCTGTACGTGCCTTTTCTGAGCAAAGTTCTGACCTCATTGTCCTTTTGCACAAGTTAATAAGGAACTTATTATAAGGAACTAAGTGCTAAGGAACTACGGTTCGTAAGGACTGTCACAATGTCTTTGCTGTGTAAGATCCATGCTGTGTAACTGCTGTGGCCATTCTCAAGACGCAAAAAAGCTCTGCTCTGGGCTGTGTTGGAGGGCATCCGTGCAGCCAGCCCTCCTGAAGTCACGCTGAAAGGTTGGGCATATTAGCTCAGCCAGATTACAGCTTGTGCCCACATGATGTCTGAACTAAAATGGCTTACTTTGGGCCTATTTGGAGGGCAAACAGACTGAGGCTACAATCTGATGATATGGACCTACCAGTGATGCAAATTAGAGTTTCTTCTGCAATCAGTACAACCTGCTTTGTGCACTTGACATGACACTGATATTAGGAATTAACTTGATAGATCAAATTTCACTTTTTATTTTTCCAGTCTGCTGGATCTCATCTGTGCTGATTTGCAAGGCCAAAGCTGTCACAGATCCTAATTACTCACTTAACAGAGGATTCAGTCAGTACAAGGGAACAGGTCTTAGTTACATGATAATTTCTGTACATACTTTCAGAATACTGTACAAAGAAGGTGACTCTCTTTAACTGCATTTTATGTTTGAGGAAACTAAGTCAGACATAAGATCTGATTTGCCGTTGTCACTGTCACCTGTCCCACCACTCAGGCAAACCAGGCACAATGTCATCCACACTGAAACTCTAAGTATCTTCCTAATATATTGATCTCATTTCCAATCTCTGTCAAAACTACCATCACAGTTTCTTTTTTATGGCAGTCTAAAGTGTGCTTGTCTATGTAAAGAGATTAAATGATATTTTAAATGTGTAGATGAGTTTACACTGAGATAAACCTCTCCCTGTTGGTCTGGAGGGAGATTTTATTTATGTAAGATAAACCTTTCATTCATAGCAATATTTAATACCAGCCCAATCATTATGCTTTCCACAGTTATTCTGAAAAAGAGGCTTCTTTACAGGCAACAGCTCTGGCTAACTATGCCTTAGAGATATTGGCATTTCCAAACCTGTGCTGTAACAGTCCGCAGCCCTTTGGGAGCAATGTTAAAAAATGATACCTTGGTTAAGTGTTAAGATTAAGAATCAGAGGAAAAACTGTGGAAGAAACTAGAATGTGAATGGGGAGTACCTGGGCATTTTGGAAGACTGGATGCAGACCAGTGTCCTATTCTGAACAGACAGTTCTGACAGTTGAGGATGAGGTTTTTGCCCAAGAACAGATCCCAGATCTGAGTGCTCTGTAAGCATCCTGACTTCTCTTTTTAAACGAAATAAGAAAAGAGACACTTCTAGCTATTTATAGCATAAGTAGCTCTGAATTTTTTTTTTCATTTCAGCATATCTTTCCTCAGCAGAATAGAAGCTCCATGTACTTTTGCACTACCACAAAATAAAATTGTTCTGCATCTTTCTTCATATTTTAGCAGTGGGGACAGTGATTTTAGAGTTGCTGGCAAATCACAGGCATTGCTTTCTTTACCAAATGGCAATCTTATGCAGACAGCAGTGATATACCACTCTCAGGGAAGAGACAAGCCTAAGCAGGACTCTCTGTTTTACCAGTGTCTTAGTCCTGGAGTTCTCAACAGAGGATGGGATCATTTTAGGAGAAAATGAAAAAAAAACTCAAAAATGTGCAGAAAATACCTCACATCACATGCTAACTAACATAGCCCTAACACGCAGTAAAACAGCACGGGAGCATCTAATCAATGGCAAATTTCTCTAAATTATAGCAGTCATCCTGTGACAGTAATAGAGCTAAAGCAGTTCAGACCGTATCCATTCCACATCTCTGGTGAGTTCCAAAATACAGAGAATATCACCCAAACATTTTTCTGCTCTGGGCCCACTCAATTGCTAAAGCAGTAAACTAGTTCCTAATGAAGCATTGCAGCCAAGTGCATTCAGCATAATTTTGCTCCAGACACAAAGTAGTCTGCAGCCATGGTTCAGATCTATGTGGCATCAAAAGAAAAAAAAAAAAAGAGTAAAAAAAGAGCATTTGTTTGAGACTATTTCAAACCTTCCACATTAAAAGTCCTCTGCCTTGAGAGAACAAGAAGCGAGTTATGTAAACTGTGTTGGAACTACCAAACAGTGAAACTCAGAAGCTGCTTTCCTACAGCCCCATAATAGGATTTCTTTAAATCAGTATTGTATTTTTTCATCTTATTTTTGGGGGTACACCAAGTTACTTTTTCAAGCTTTGCTCTACACCTGTGATTCCTAGAAATGTATTCCCTTGGGAAAATAGAAGCTCTGTGCATTCACAGTGCTGCAGTACGCAGGAACCTAAGGCTTCCTGGGCTTAGGCTTACCACACAACTCAATAAAAAACAACTGGTGAAAACATTTCTAAGTAAGTCGTCTACAGTGTGAGAAATTTTTTTGTGTGAACTCATATGCACGTATGCAAGCATACTGGGAACATACTAAAAGGCATAAAATATATTGTTTTGCTGTTTCTTTACCATCATAAATGTTATGGGGTTCCAGGGATGAGGTGCACTGAAGTCTGGCAATTCTCATCCATATTTAATTGCTCCTCAATAGCTATCTAAGCCAGAGCAGTTCACAGTGATGTGTACTTTCCTGCCATGTTTAGCTGCTCAGATCTATGTTCTACAGTGCAGTTGGGATGTTGAACAAGCTAGGATTATTTAGAGATGTTGTTCTGCTGCTTGATTGCCATAATGCTACTTCCCTCATCAGAGACATTTTGATTGGAAATCTGCAGTATGAGTCACAAAGGACAATGTTGATGTAATTAGGTTGCTAAAATGACAGTGACAAAGTGTTAGTTGAGCCGTGGGAATGACATTCAAATACTAGGTTTCATACTCTGTATTTACAATGGAAATATACCTTCAGACTTACGATGCACGGTAGCAAACATCTGCCATCGTTATTACAGAGAAAATGGGACTTATTATTCAGGGGGTAATAACAGCTTTCAAAGCTGCAAAGCAAAAGGCAAAGTGCTGATGACTGAGGACCAGGAAAACCCACATTTGTGCGATATGTGCCAGTATCCTTTTGCCTTTAGAAGAAAGTCCTTCTCTTACCCCTTCTTAACCCTCCATTCAGAATTATTCTGCTTAGGAGGCTTTTCCATTAAAGTCAAAAGATGGAGGGCTAAGAATTGCCTTCACTGTATCATTTATTTACCAAGCCTCTCTTGCTTTGCTTTATCTAAGTGATTTTTCTCCTCAACAGCTACAGTAGGAATTACTTTAATGTGCTGTATTCAGTTTGGCATTAGTTATTCTCTATATCATTCTGTGGCTTTCTATATTATGCTGCTTTTTATGGCATTATAGCCTGTCCAGTTTGGACGTCTTGATAGCTTAGTGGTCATATTTATACTGTGGCCAGCCATTAAGGAAACTTCAAGAACAGTGATTCCCAATTGGTAACAACACATTAAAAGTGAAGCCCAGCATAGAGTCCCATTAAACATCAGAGCAGGACCTGTGTCAGCTCGATGTCAGGCCAGAGCAGGGCTCTGGAAGAGGTATACCAAGGAACATAGGAAAAAGTGACTTGGTGGTTCAGAGCAGCATCATTTGGCAGCAGCACTGTCACCTGCACCCAGAGTCTTCCAGAAGACTTGAGAAGCAGGGCAGGGAGGGAACTGGGGTTAGAAGCAGACAGAACTGAACACAGTTGGAAGAACATAATGCCTCTAATTTAAATGGGATATTTACATAGTAATCTACACGAAGCCTGCAATCACAGGTCCAGAAAATATATGCAAAACACCAGTGTTATAACCAAATTCATGGGATTTGAATTCATGCTCATTAATCGGACAAAAGTTTCACCTGGAAGCATCAGTGATCTGGATCTTGCAGACATTTTTAATTCGGAGTGTCTGCTGCTAGGTGAACAAGGAAAAACTCTAGTAATGAATAATGAGCAGAGTGAGGCTGGTATGAAACGCATGTAAGATTAAGAAAGAAGTCTTCAGGAAATGTCAGGGATGTAATATATGCTGTACCATATCTCCATGAAAGTAACTGTAGCACCCTTAGTCAAGTATATGTTTGTAGGCATGGAAATTAATTCTGCATAGCAAATAACACAGTAAAGCCATGGTTCTTCAAGTCAGAACTCATTTTATATAACACAGTAGGACATGTATATAATATAAAATGTCTTTAACAAGCAAATAATACTATCAAGAAACTGTCTCTATTCTGCAGCCTTTACTCTGGACAAGTCTGGAGGTCCTGTCTTTCCTGAACACACTGGAAGTCCTAAGGCTTCCAGTTCCTTATCTAGCATTAGTTGTCTGAACACTGATAATCTTTCTACTCTCTCAGAGGATTAGAGTACCAGAAAAAAAATACATGCACTGCTTCCAGTTGCTTTTCTCCCAGTCTTCTCATGGGCCTTCATTCCAGCTATTTCCATTTATGTAATAACTGTTGTTGGATTAACATGTTGGGCCCTATCAAGAACACTCAAAGTTCTGTTGGTTTGCCTTAAAATAGGAAAACGCATAGAAAAGAGCAGTCTCTAAATGAGGAAGAAGGACAGGAAAAGCGACATTGTCAGTATTATTTGGTTAGTTCAATAAGCTGTTAGGTTGTTGCTGGAGCTGCCATATTTCCCTAACTGCTGTTAATTCTGAGAAATTGAAAGGGTGTGATGTTGTCCTGAAAAGGAACAAAGTAAAGACGGAAACAGGGTGAGAGGATGAAGAAAAGGAAACAGTAGAAGCAGGAGGCAGGGGGGGAAGACACAGTTAAGAGAGCGGGTTGCGGTTGTTCTCAGTAGGAATCACAATGTCTGAGGCTGAGACCATGAAGCTTTCACCATGGTCATGCTGTGAGTAGAGGTGACTAGTAAAGGACCAGTGAGGAGACTGAACTTTTCATAGGGTATCACAGAAGCATTGTACGCATGCACGTTACAGGTGAAGGTACAGATCCTTTGAGGTACCCTTTCCTAAAAGCTTAGGGGCAACTGGGAAGTGTGGTACTCCTCTGGGTGTTTGCTGCTAGAGCAACAGTTGCTGGATTGTCTCCTGACGGGAAGTACAAATCACTCAGGCTATAGAATTATAGAATCATAGAATTTTCTAGGTTAGAAGGGACTTTTAAGGTCATCTAGTCCAACCATCAACCTCACACTGCCAACACCACCACTAAAGCATGTCCCTATGCATCACGTCCACCCGTCCTTTAAATACCTCCAGGGATGGCGATTCCACCACTTCCCTGGACAGCCTGTTCCAACGCTTGACAGCCCTTTTGGTGAAGAATTTTTTTCCTAATATCCAATCTAAACCTCCTCTGGTGCAACTTGAGGCCATTTCTTCTTGTCCTATTGCTTCTTACTTCAGGAGAAGGGATCTACCCCCACCTCTCTACACCCTCCTTTCAGGTAGTTGTAGAGAGCAATAAGGTCTCCCCTCAGCCTCCTTTTCTCCAGGCTGAACAACCCCAGTTCCCTCAGCTGCTCTTCATAAGACCTGTGCTCTAGATCCCTCATCAGCTTTGTTGCACTCCTCTGGAGACACGCCAACACCTCAATGTCTTTCTTGTACTGAGGGGCCCAAAACTTAACACAGTATTTGAGGTGAGTCCTAGGTCTGTATGGAGGAGAGATGTATTTCTTCCACTCTTACTTTTCTTTAGAAGGTAATCCAGTTGTGCAGCTCAAGAGAAAGATGTGATGCTGAGAAGGTAATCCAGTTGTACAGCTCAGGAGAAAGATGTGATGCTGTTGTCATATCCCGTCCTGACAGCACGTGACAGTGTGTACCTGTCCTCCAGGCTTGACAGAGGATGAGAAATCTTCCAGCCATTAAATGTATCATAAATTGATAGCTGGAATAATTTCTTGTCCTCTGCAAATTTTTGTGATGTTGAAAATGTTCTTATTTTTATTGGGGCAAAATTGAAATCTCTCAAACGATTCCCTCCCTAATGAGGTCCACTGGTATTAAAGCAGCTATGGGCTTCCCTGAAAATTTGTTCAAAATCTGACAAAAAATACCCCTGACAAGAAGTTAACAAACCAAACATTCTCAAGATAAGTTTTTCTTTTGACAAACTCATAATGGACAACAATATACAGACATATATTAAACATTTTGTGATCAAGTTTCCTTGGACTTTTATAAATCAAAACATAATTTTATGCCCAATGCATCAGAATCCAAAATAATTTGAGAAACAATGTATGGAGAGAGAACAGGAAACAAAGGCCACTTAATTCACCTGGTCCAATGAAAACAAGAAAGTCAGTTCTACCATAATTTATAGTTACTCTCCAGTAAATCTGAGTTTGTCTTCCACTAGCAGTGAACAACAACTCATACACAGCAGGAATTTTAAAAAGAAATAAAAAATCTTTCCTCTGCATTTCAAACAATAATAGCAGTGGAAACATTTCTATTGTTCTTAGGTTTTGTAAATCAAGGTATTCCAAACCCAAATTCTGTGCCACATTTGCCTGAACACTGTCCCTTTTATGTAATTTCCCTTATATGTGGCGGTTAAATAAAACAGTGATGTAAAATCCCAACGGAAAAATAAATCTAGCTAGAGCAATCATACCATCAGCACATCAGCTCCGCAAAACTCTGTCTTGCTTCCTTGCACAAAATGACAATTTAAAGTATCTTTCCAGAAGTCTCCTGGGAGATTATCATATTTTATTCTCTATTTAGGAAAAAAAGTAAAAATCTTTGAGAACCTATTAGAAGTCTCCTAGTGAAATACTTACAGTTTAGTTCAGCATTATACACCAGTTTCAGAGAGGCTGAAATCTAATTTATTTCGTTTTACTTTCATCAGCAAGTAAAGGTCATCCACCCAAAACCAGCTTTTCCGGATGCACACATTTCATTTGTTATCGTCTTAAGTAACACAGAAGTGCAGTCAAATTCCAGTATCTGTCAATCGCACACAAGTTTTGTTAAGTAATCTTTTACTTTCTGTATAAATGCTTACACCATGGGTATTGAATAAATGCTCGCTTGGCATTCAAACAAACAGCTTAAAGTGGGAAGATGTCCTTTGTAAGGAATTTTCTAAATATTTCATAAGTACTATATTTTCTGGTTAATATTGCATGATTTGGAATCTAGAAAAAGTATTCTGCATGTAGTTACACCTCCAAAAATCAAAAGTAACTCAATTTTTAAAAGTGCACCTTCTCTGATCTTTAAACATAGTCTTTCTACTCATCTTTGAGACTTTGGGTCTCTTTTGGGTCTCTTTAGTCTGGAGAAAAGAAGATTGAGGGGGGATCTTATTAATGCTTTCAAATACTTGAAGGGAGGATGCCAGGGGGATGGGAGCAGTCTTTTTTCAGTGGTGCCCATTGATAGGACGAGGGGTAATGGGCACAAACTTGAACATAGGAAGTTCCATCTTAACATGAGGAGGAACTTCTTTACTTTGAGGGTGGCAGAGCACTGGAACAGGCTGCCCAGAGAGGTTGTGGAGTCTCACACTCTGGAGACATTCAAAACCCGCCTGGACGCTGTCCTGTGCAACCTGTTGTAGGTGACCCTGCTCTGGCGGGGGGGTTGGACTAGATGATCTCCAGAGGTCCCTTCCAACCCTGACTATTCTGTGATTCTGTGATCTGTTGTATCAATTGTTAATAACGGATGTCATTGGGAGCTCACCAGGAACTACAAGCAAGCACACAAATAACTCACAGATACACTAACTATGCTAATATACCATTAGGCATATGTCTAATATGTCAGGTTATTTCTGTTCCTCTGGCAAACATAACAGGTCTTGGCATATTTTACTGTTGAGACTGAAAAAAAAAGCATCAACCAGGGTTAATTATTCTTGTGACTTGTTGCTGGGGTCATCGTCTGCATTAGTGATCTCCTTTGGACCTATTATGCAATTCTGAAATGGATTCCCTGATTGCTTCTCCTCACTGTCAGTCGGTTCGGTTCTTAGAGATTTTGGTGTGCACAAACTATTTTCCTTTCCAAGAAGTAATCAGAGGCTTTGTTTCAAAACTGCTCCAGAACCTCATGAGGATATTCAACTCCAGACCAAGGCAAGGGCTGGACCAAACTGGGATGCTGCGACATGAACCTTACCTGCATTCAGCAACAGGGCTTCCAAAACAGCCAGAGCTCTTACAGCAGCCTGAAACGGTTCTCACGCTTTGTAACGGGCCATCCACTTTATAACATGCTATGTATGTTTTCCTCTTCACTGCCAGCTGCCACCAGCAACTATATGTTCTCTTTGCCATCCAAGGAATAAAATCAGGAATTCAAATACGTGCTTGAACAGATTGACATAAGGTAGAAATGACTCACAGCTAGGTTTTCAACCTTTGATTTCTCATGAATATTTCTAACTTCTAACAATTTGGAACAATAATATTTTTTTTTGTTCTAGTTGTTTAAAGGAAGCAAAATACATGCAGTTAATATGTATATTATATATGGTGTATTTATCTATTACATAAGCACACATTAGCTGCCACCTGCTGATTATCCCATAATGAAGACCAAAGACTGAGTTACGAAATCTCCTCCCATTCATATGATGCCTTCCTTTTTCTGAGTGGGCCAAACTTTCTCTCATGGTAAATCAGTCTGCAGGATGAATAAAGCTCTGCAAAAGGAACCCTCTCTATGGCTGAAGGTCCCACAAAAGGAGCAGGTCAGTAAGAGACTGATCCTACACAGAAGCTGAGTTCTGCTGAAGATACATTTTCCCAGCCAGGCAGCCAGTCTCAGCGGTGTTAAGAAAGCAAATTGGATGTGTGCACTCAGGTCATCCTCCTCTCAGTCTCTCATGCAGAACAGAGCAAAACAACCACCTTATGAGTACAGAATAGTTGAAATAGAATAAATTCCCACATATTCTACTTCCATTTTAATCTTCCCTTTTGGCATTGCAGAGCATAATTTCAGAACAATAAATAACAAAACCAGATGCTAAGGTGTCAGGCATGACACAGAAACCTGAACAAAATAACTCAGAAAATAGACAGAAGATATATGGAAAGAACCTTTGAAAGTTTATTCTAAAATGTCCTTAGATGTTTTGTTGGTTTTGTTTGAAACACATAGGCATAAATCTTAGACCTTTGTATTGGCAGCTAAAATTAATCCACTAGAAATAGCTGGTTGAAAACAATTATCATATTTATCATATTCATGACTCAAAACCTAAAAGCACAGAAAACTTGAAAGAAACTGACTGGTAATAAAAATGAAGCTGATAATCATTGCTGACACTGAAAACATAAAGAGGCACAGAATACGAATGAAAACTAAATTGGATTTTAAGAATCCTTTATCTTTAAAGCTTTCTGTTCATATCAACTATGTCAATAAACATGCTTGTTTGCTTATTAGGAAAGATGCTTGAGTAAATCCACCCTGTTCCCCCATGACATATTTCATCAGCATCCAAGTGTGAGCAACCGCCTTCTCTTCCCTGCCAGAGTTTTTCCAAAAATCTAAATGCAGATTTCCCATCTCCAGATACATATACAGAGGTGTCATGCGTCTCATGCTGTAAATAATCTTCAGGGTTGTAGGATTCAGCCTGCTGCTGTGCTTCTTGCTGAATGAACAGTTTGAGAGCAATGCTTTATTTCATGTCCTCTCTGATAAAAGGGTTAAGGAATAGAAGAAAGAAAAAGGTTTTTTTTTCTCATATAATAATAACCCCATCTCCACTTCCACCTCCTCTTCCCATCCACCCCTCCTTGGCTCAGTGCCTCAGTGAATTCAATGCTCTGTTTCTCTCCCTCCTATTTGCCGCTACAGCAGTAGTAGTCGCTCCGTTGCCTTCTGCACCGGCTGGCTGTCACATCGCAAAGCAGGAGCACTTCTCATTAGGAGCACTGCCTTTGCCCACGTCCAGCAGGTTGGGCAGTAGTTGCCTGTATATCCATAAGCATGTGTGCATACGTGTATATACTTACATACATATAGATGGATACAAAGAAATATAAAGCAGACCTGATAAGACATATTTCAGGGAATCTCAGAAATAAAGTGTGTTACAAATACCACATTGATAGTGTGTATTTATATATATGTGCGTGTGTATATATATGTAAGTATATATTTATATTTATAAAATATTGGAGGTGGAAAAATTTAGACTTTCAATAGGTGATTAAATCTTTCCTAAGGTTACAGATTGTGTGTGTCTGTGTATATGTGTGTATATCGTAGAGTGTTTATTATTTGTAACGTGTTCCAACGTTTAGGTTCCTTGAGCTCTGAAGTACATGTCCTGGTGTCTCCTGAGTTGCCTTGGGTTTTTCATTTCTAAGGTAACTTTAATCACAAAGGAATAGCTGTTGAGCTCTTTTCCTCACTTCTTACATGTTGCTGCAATCAACTGAAAGAACAAAACCCTAACCCTAACCATACTGAAATTAATAGAAGGTTTTCCAGTGTTTCTGTGAGCATCTGATCTCTGATCATCATCTCTGATACTTCTTGTCTTTCAGCAAATCAAGCTTTGCTGACAGAGTTTCGACTATAGTTCTGAAAAAGGGTTGTGGTTTTTGTTTTTGTACAGATCAAGGGGTCATTGGCTTAAATCTGGTTAAATCTTCTATTTCCCTTTATTAACTTACTACAACTAAGAAGATTAGGATGTGTTTTCAGAAATTTAAAACAAAGATACATGCCAGAGATATCTGATCTGAATGAAGCACATGGACCTGTTGGAGTGGGTCCAGAGGAGGGCCACAAAGATGATCAGAGGGGTGGAACACCTCACCTATGAGGACAAGCCGAGAGAGTTGGGGTTGTTCAGTCTGGAGAAGAGAAGGCTCCAGGAAGACATTATAGCAGCCTTCCAGTATCTGAAGGGAGCCTACGAGGAAGCTGGAGAGAGGCTTTTTACAAGGGCATGTAGCAATAGGACCAGGGCTAATGGCTTCAAACTAGAAAAGGGTGGATTTAGATTAGATATTAGGAAGAAATTTTTCACTGTGAGGGTGGTGAGACACTGGAACAGGTTGCCCAGGGAAGTTGTGGATGCCCCATCCCTGGAGGTGCTCAAGGCCAGGCTGGATGGAGCTTTAAGCAACCTGGTCTAGTGGAAGGTGTCCCTGCCCATGGCAGGGGGGTTGGAACTAGATGATCTTCAAGGTCCCTTCCAACCTAAACCATTCTATGATTCTGTGAATAAATGTGATATGACTATTTTCTGGTGACATTTGTTTGAAGGAAAATATTCTGTCCCACACACGCAACCGTTTTGATGTAAAATGACATCATCATTGTCAAATAACTCTTAAAATCTTTATGTTATTTTGGAAAACACTTTATCGTTCTCAGTCTTCATTTCCACCCCTCCTTTACTCCCCATAAAGCATTTTTAGTAATAATTTTCTGACTGTGCTGTAATAAAAACTTAATTAATGCTTGCGAAAGTCCAAATGATTCTTTAAGGGAAGGCATTTCAGAAGCAGAAGTATTGTTATTACTAAAGCAACATTTTATTTTGTTTGTATGGTACTTTTAGTTTGCAGATTTTGAAGTATTTTATTAAAAGAGGAAAAATGTCATTAGTCTAATGCTATAGGTGTCAAAAATGAGATAGAATGTGATTAACACTTAAATTAAGCCAAATTGAATTCTACTCAACTAAACCCAAGTTAAGCTGATAGAATAGCCAGGAAGTCCTTCCACCACTTTGTTCTCTGCCCTATACATGAGGCTTGTCAGGCACCAAGCAGGCTCTAATTGCCCTGGCAAAACTGTGCTGTCCTTCATCAGACTAAGATGCTGGTCAGTAAGATCAATATTTCCTTAGTATTATTATTATAGTATTATTATTATAGTATTATTATTATTGCTTTTGCTTTCACTCCCTTTATGAGAGCTTACTATATATCTATTCTGGCAGAAATCCCATTTAATGCGACTGGGTGGGAGACTTTGTGGTATTTTCGTCTTAGTTTTGTGCGACATCTGACCGCACCTGATCATGCAGACCAAAGGCTGCACTCAAAAACCAGCTTGTGCACTGAGCAATAGCATGGCTGACTGTTAGCCCAAAAGGCCTCTTTAGGGTGCCTAGACTACCTACCTAATGCAGGAAATTAGTTAGGCACCTAAGGGTGGAGACACACAGCAAAAGCAGTGGAAGAGGCTGCCCAGAAAAGAACTGGAAAATGTCTTCCTCTATCCCTCACCAAGGCACATCCAGCGCTCTGAAGGAGTGGGTCATTCTTGGGATTCAGAGCTGGGAATTATCCCTCGAGCTCAGGAAGCTAACTGCTTTCTTTTATGAAGAAATCGGGGAACTACACCTTTTGAAACACAGCCAGAGGAGGATTCACCCAGAATACAGATTGGGTTTTGTGATCTTTCCAACAAAGGAGATTCAAACCACCTCCGCCACCTTTCCTTTACAAGGTTGTAAACTGCACAGGGGAGGAAGCTGACTCCACCCTCTACTGCTGCAGATGTGCCCTTGGGCATAAATCATTAGGGAGTCAATAGGCAAGAGACACAAGGAGGTCAAGGGAAAATCGTAGTGTCTCGATTAGCAGCTAGGGCACCAATAAGGAGGAAAGGATTCTTTGCCTCTAATCCTAAAGCTCTTCACACATTTTAAAATCGACAGCCATTGTCACCTAGGAGCGAGGAAATCTTTAAGGAAAGTGAGATATCTAGGCCTGAATCGCTTCAGGCTGAGGTAGGATTCATATGTAATAGGTCATAGCTTCAATTGCTGCAAAAAGGGACTTCATCCTATACCTGCTTCTTTAAAATCAGACAAATGAAAAGCAGCTGCTAGCACTGCGTTTAAGATGGAGTCTGCTCTTATAGACACATCTGCATCCTCAGGGCTGAGAGCTGGGGGAACAGCTAGTTTATCGATTTTGAATGGCCCTTCCCTGTGAAGAATGAGCCCCTTCTGGGTATGTGCTGGCACCAGCCTGCTAAGTGCACAGGCGCCTGAAAGGCAGAGGGACAGGGAAAGCTTAAGCATAACCAGCATTAAGAGACAAATGAGCAGAGGTTTTTCAGGGTTGCAGTTTCGGAGCCAGACACCAACATTTCCCTCGATCTCTACTAGTAGTGCCTGTTTCTGGTTTGGGGCTCCGTAGGACTTGGGGTAGCCTAATCAATCAGGGGTACAGGTCCCTCTTATCATTCTTGTGATCACATTTACTAAGCTGTGTTAACTGCAGGGATTCACAGACTGTTTGCAAAGGCAGCTGCCTGCCATCATTTTTCTTTATACCAATGTCCTTAAAGCAGAGGAATACAGAATTAACTAGAGTGCTGCTGACCTCATATCTAGCTCCTTTTTTTACCCTTTTCCAATTTATTTCCCTTGCTCTCTCTCTTTCTCTTTGTATTTCCTCCTAGCTATCTCTGCTGACTTTCTTTAGAAAGTTACTTTCTGAGTAGGATAACTATATAAAGTCTTCCTTATGTAGTAGGAACAAATGAAAATTCCTTCTTTCCCCTGTTTAAATACCCGTTTTTAACGTATGCTGTAGCGTCGTACTAGAGAAAGACTATGGGCTGCAAACCTTAAGATGGGAAAAAGATTGCTTGGCTAATTGTGTTTCCAAGATACAGTAAATAATTTTACATTAAATTGTTACTGTAGTGGTAAAAATTTTATTAATTCATTATGGATTTTTTTGTCTATTAAGAGTAGAATAATGTATGACAGTAAAATCCAGTAATTAAACATCAGAATTAACTGCTTTAACATACTCTGCAAATATTTAACTTCTCTTTTTGACAAGCATAAAAGGAAGACAGTACACTAAGAAATAGTAAATAACGTGAGTCTTTCAAAATGAAGTATGATCTCTGCACTAGCTACTGATCTGCTTTGTACAACGTACTGTCAACAGCCTGTGCGGAATATTCTTCATTCCTGTACTGTAACCTTGAGAGTTGCTCTCAGAGGCATCCATGCATATGTTAACCAGGACAGTAAGCGGTAACAAGAAAACATCATCTTAGAACATGTAGGTGTTTGTAACTATTGGAGGATTTTTTCAGACTATCTTTCCTTCAACCCATTCCTCTCATGTATTTGCTATTTCTTGACTGAAGGATTCATTTTTTTTCTTTTCTACGGAAAGTCTTTTCAGAGACTTTTTGTTAAGCTTTGTATTTCTCAGCTTGTTATACTAGTAGTTCCAGCTCTCTGCTCTTCCTTTTGTTATGTACACAAAGAGACACTCCAAGAAATTAACCACTGATTTCTCTCAACTTCGAGTTCGTTTTCTCAGAGGAAGAGTGCAGTTTGAGAGGTTTAGGGATTGTTATTTTTGCTGTTTTTACAAAATATACTATCTAAAATATATATTCTGTTTAAAATATGCTCTCATTCTTGCTATTTAACATTTTAGGTTTTGGGGGATTAAGTTTTTGTTTCTGTTTGTGTGCATGCATATCTTTAAACTTCTTATAATATTATGAGGAATGATTCTGAATTTACTTTGTATGGATCTTGCTCTTTCTTTCTGGGCATGAGCAAGAATCCACTTGGATTGGACTCTTAAAAGTCTTCTGTTCCATTTTCAGTGTCCAAACTTGGCTAATCTTAATGGTGATTTACTAATTTGTTTGCTCCAGCAAGACAAAGCACTTCATTTAAAAGTCTTGTTTTATAATCACCTTCTACCTTACACCTACCAACCTCTTTCTTTAAAATGTTTATCACTACCAACACAAGTCACCTTGAAAACATAGCTGTTGGTGCACAATGGGAAAATGATTCGTGCTATTTTTCCATTTTGCCAATCGTCCATGAATTTAGTGCTCATGTCCTTAAACTTACAAGTGCTCTACATGACATCACTTACTTGAATTGCACTTTTCTCAGATGGAAAACAAGCAACCATCATTTTGGCACTCAGTATCTCATGATATGAAGGATTTGTAGTCTCTATACACAGACTATAACCTGAAGCTTGGAGTCACCAATGCTCCTTTATGAAGGCAAGAGCAGTGAGGAGTTCTGCTCAAGTCATTTAGACAACAACTAGCAGAACCTGGATAACGATTCTTGGCCATCATGAGTCCTGTTGACCAATGCTTAGTTACTTCTTTGTTCAGAATAGTCAATAAATACAATTCACTTGGCTAGATTTCTAAAATAAATGTCCATACTTCCATCCTGTGAACGGAAGAAAAAAAAAAAAAGTATTATTTGCAAATAATATGGACATATTTAAAAAAAATAGGCCTATAAATCATCACCTCTTTTGTCCACTTTCCTTCTGACTGTATTAGGAAATGCCACCCTCCCTTTCAGCCACAGAACAGATTGCACTTCAGTTGCTTGCTTTTCTCTCTAGGGCAGTTGTTGTCTCTCTGGCAGCTGAAGACTTCACAAATTGAAGCAAGAACATTGACCTGCATCCTAAAAAAATACCGGTTACATCAGCACAGATCCCAAACCCAGAGGTATAAGGAGTTGCTTAAGGAAAAGGCGTTAGGCAGGCAGAGAAGTGAAATGTTAAGTAGAGATCAGATTATGCGGATTTTATGGTATTTTTTAGAGGCCTCTCAGGCTTTCTTTCTAGGCTACAGAGCTGTCTCAGGAGTTATGCTGCCACTGGCAGAATCCTCCAGATCTATGCAGTTGCCTCTGCAAAAAAAAAGCAGCATTCAATCCCAATTAAAATTTTCAAGCTTGCCTATGCAGCAAAATTCAGCAGTGTAACTACTGCACACAGCCTCTAATCATACCTACACAAACAGCTGGTGCTTAGAGCTCCAAAAGTCTTGCTTTGCCACAGAAGTAAAGTCCCCTACAGTAAGTGTTCACTCTTATAAGCAGGCATCCTCTGCTCTTTCCTGATTCGGATTTGTCTGCTTTGCATGGGGAGGTATTTTTCCATTGTACTGGGGAACTATATACTAGGAAACCAGCCAGAAGCAACTGTGATTCTGGGATGTGAAGTTTAGCACAGACGCACAGCAAAGCCTATGGTTCTTCTGCCACTTCATGGTTCATCTCTGTTGGCTTAGCTCACACAACTTTCACAGCTATTGTGAGTTAACTAGGGCTTTCTGGTGGGCTGGTGGCCATCACAAATACATAGCTTGTGCAGGTATGTTATTTGTATTTCAGCTGGCCAGTTGCAGTTTTACAAGCCAGCCACAAAGCTGCTGAAGAGCTCTTTCTGCAGTTCTGGCAGAATCAGAGAGAACAGCAGTTTGCTGTCCCCAAACCACATGGAAAGAAGGGAGAAAGAGACCATTTGCTTCTGGAGCAGCTTTTTTTTTGATCCGCTCCATTCGGTGCAGAGCCTTTTCAGGGCTTTTGAAAGAAGTGTGGACTGGCTTGTGCTGCATAGCTAGGATGGGCTTTTTCTTCAGGAAGATAAAAAGCACTTTCCTGGCAAGGCAGATAAAGTTTGCCACTCAGCTACGGTGGTGGTGAACTCCCTTTTCTGTAGCTGGGACAGTATGGAAAGCCACCACACCTTCCACACAACGCTATCCATCATAAACTAGCTGTGATGTGGACAAGCCAGCGTGGAAGTTAAGGTAAAAAAGGTCCTGTCTCTGCATGTTACCAAGGCTGGCAACGCTGCTGAGGTTTCTGAGAGCTTCGTATGCATGTGTTTTCCAGTTGTGCCTGGGAGGGAATGGAGAGTACTTGTGTTCCCTCCAAGACAAACCTAAAAGCTCATAGTTAGAAAGCAACACAGCCGCAGTGTGAAGTGGGGTGTCCTGACAGTACTGCCAGATTGTCTGGAAAAGTTCCTTGCAGATAGAATTTTTGGGTAATGCCGCTTGTCTTTCCCCCCCCCCCCCCCNAATATGTGTCAGTGGGGGTGGAGATAGGGTCACTTCAGTATGAACAGCAGTGCTGTAGCCATTTCCCTCTGCTCTTCTGAGAGACTCTGCATCCCTGGCTAATGCCTTTTGCTGTACAGTTGGACTGCAGAAAGGAACCACTGCGCTGTTGCCCAAGCAGCTGGAGAGTGACAGTGTGTGACTGCCTTGGGGAGAAGGAGAGGATAGATGACAATCACAGGGGAAGGCTGGGGGCTGCTGAGCCATAGCAGCACGCTGTGTGCTGCACAGCAATTGAGAGAAGGGAGCCGAGAATAGGGTTTTCCTCAGCAAGGCCTGAGGGGACAAAATTCAGCGATTCTCAGAAAAGCAGCAGTAGCCCAGCTAGCAATTGACAGGAAGCTTTACGTTTGCCTTTGAAAATAAGGACTTTTTGGTTGTTGTTGTACACGCAATTTTTCAGTTTCCTTCACATTTTCACTGTGTACAGTACGGCTATTTCATAGTTTGTAAGACAAGTTTCAAGATGGGCAATTTTTTTACTCATTTATTCAGCAGTCCTTTGCAGTTTTAGACTGCCCATTTGTGTTTTTATTAGGTGCATTTTACAAGAATCTGTGTTTAATATTTCCACCGAGCACAAAGCTGGAAGGAATCAAGTGAGGTCATCTAGCCCAGCCCCAGGACCTGGGGGCACAATCTGATCTCTCATTGCTTAGTGGTGCTTGTCTAACCTGTTCTTAACATTACCCCGTGATAGGTTCAGCACCATCCCTAAGCAATCTATCTTAATAGGCTACCTGTCCTCAGGGTGTTCTTAGATCATTTTTCTAAAACTGGTCTAAAAAAAAAAAAAAAAGCCATTGTTGAATAAAATGATTCTATACTGTTCTTAAAGCACAAATACACAAAACTGGAATCTGAGGAATCGAACAAATAACCGGAAAACAAAGGAGGTGGAGAAGGAAGGAAAAAGAATGTTGCAAACAATAGAATAAAAATATGCAGTCTGAGATTAGCAGCTCATTCAGCTTTCAGCCTTTAACTGTATGCAGCTCTGTTGAGCCTTTTCACACTAGGCTGCTTTCAGAAATCTGTGGGACAGGCATGGAAAGGCGTGGAAGCAAGCCCGTGTTTGGATAGTGGGGGGAAAAATATCCACCATTCTGGCTGCAACAGCGGAAGCATGACTGGGAGCGGTGAGAGTTAATTTCAATAATAAGAGCATTCTTCAGACTCAGAGAGCTAAAGCAAATGCAGTTTCAGGCATGTCCACGAAGCAGTGACTTGGAGATAAGAAGTCACACTCAGGCCATCCTGAGGCTATCAGTTTTCTTCTAATACTGCAGGTGAAAAAGCTCCAGCTAATTGGAAGTGTGGTCTAAGAAAACACAGCTCTTAGCATAAATGCAGATATGCCATGGCCGATGCTGGTGAAACATGCCAGAGGACAGAGAGAACAATTTCAAGTAAGCCTTCTTTCAAACAATAACAATTGTTTGCTTGTGATTCCTATCAGTTCCCACTGCATTTGACTGTCCTTTTAATAGTCCCAGCCTATTTACTTAGCAAGCTGTCTGCTTCTAAATGGGCCTACTTCTGACACCTCTGTTTGCTTCCTTGTGCTTCTGCTCCTCGGTCTTGATAAGTCCTCAGTGCCAGAAATGCTCAGTTTGATCCCAATATTGACCCTCAGAGACTGTTTTGGGGTTGTTAAGTGTTTCTTCTTGAGTTACCCTGAGACCAAGTGATGACGAAGATACGAGTTAGCTCTGAACACTTAAGAATGCTAAGATGAGAAAAGTGATTTTTTTATTCATATTCAGTGTCTATGATTTCAAAAATCTTTGCTCCAGCTTAATTTTATAATACTGTCCTTTTCCTTCAGAAAATCTCAGTATTAGACTGTAATGAAAGTTATACCTCTGCAAGTAGTGATATATTTTGGGCTACTGGCAAAACCTTGAGTACATAACAGAGAAACTAGTGTAAAAATATACCAGGGAAACAGGCATTGATATTACTGACCAAAAAGGTTACATTTTCTCCCTCCTGCACTGTTGCAAAACCAGAAAATTATTGGTATGATTGAGAAGTCAATGTTGTAATGAAGTCTTGATAAAAGAGTTCACATAAAATTCCATTTTATTTCTTAGTGAACATGACACAAATAGATATATTTTTGCAAGCCTTGCCTGGTGTACTTGGGGTTAACATTGCTGGTACCCTGTTACTATCTCCCTGTTTGTGCTGCTACCAAATGGAGTTGCTTGCTGATGGAATGCCAAGTTTTGCACTTAAAAAGGAGCCTTGCTAAGTTTTGTACTGAGAAAAATAGTCTTGTACTGATGAAATACTATACTTTCAACTCAGAAAAAAAGCAACTAGAAAATACTTGCTATGCCACAACACTCTGAAATGTACTTTATAACAAAACTATCAAAAGTACCGAGTTCTTCCAGTTGGCAAAAGTCTCAGTAAACACATTTCTTTGACAAAGTTTTCTTTTCAGACCCTGGCATGCCAGAGGTTGATGGGGGAGGGGATCTGCAAAAAGGAAATTTTTGCTGCTAAGGTTACTGGGTGAGCTAAGGTTACTTGGCTGGATGTCTTGTAACAAATGTCTCCTTTGCATCACCTGTATAGTGAGAATCACAACAGGAGATTAATGGTTATCTTGGGCATAAAAGGGAAGCAGGAAATAAATAAACATAGAAAAGACTCCATACATTGGAGAATAGTGTGAAAAAAATATTCCATGATTTCTAGTGGACAAACAAAAAAAAAATACAACCTATACTTCCAAGCACTACAGACAAGCTACTTCTCAAGAATTTTGTCAATAGGTCCTTACCACATTCCTTCACTGTGCTGCTGCCTGACTGTGTACAGGACTCAGTCCCAAAAGCCACGAAGGCAGAGTTTGCCGGTCCATTCCATAGGTTCCTCAATCTGCTTTATGGAGCACAGAAGTTATTGCTTCTGAGGTTAGCACTTCATCCTGAAAAATTTCTGCTGTTCCTAGTGCATGTCTTAATAGTTATTACTGGAGTTACCACGAAATGGAATAGAAGTATAGGATTCCACAGCAAAATCCTGTCCAGCTCCTCAGGGTATATGTAAGTGGTATTTTTAGAAGTCTGCTCAGGTCTTCTGCTCCTTTGCAAGCCTCTCATTCCAGGTTTTAATGGGTCTTGCTTTTACAACCCTTTTCCACCATCCCATTAGCAAGAAGTTCAAAGTGAACCATGCTAGTGATGCCTGATCCATCTCCTGATGGATGTATGAGTCTGCATAACGAACAGTTAGTTCTCTGAATCCACAGGATGGAAAACTAAAAAGGACTATCCTGGCTGTAGGCTAGTGTTTTGGTGAAAGGCAAAATTTAAGATCCGTGATCTTAGTAGGGGGCACGTGAGTTCACAGGGCAGCAAACCAATTTGAGGAAACAGATCTAGAAGAGATAAAATAGGTAAACTCACCTTATTAGCATTGTGAGATGTTAATATTGGTACTCTGGGTCGCAGGAACAGCAAGTGTTTATCCTCACATGGGCATTGCTATTCAAAATCTTCCTACACAAATACAAAGCCATGGACACACTAGAATTTCAAGCAGAGAACAGAATACATAATATCTGGTCACTTCCTATGTAGCAAGAATTGCCATGTGATGATGCAGGGTTTTTTATTAGTTAGCAGAAAAGCTTAGTGTAAAATAATCCCTATCAGAGAGGCTTGTGTCAGAGGGCTTTTAACTGGAGGGCAACTAAGTTACAAGGCACAATGTTATGGTCCTTTTTTGATTTCTCATCCATTTCAATCCCCAGAAAATGAACCGTCTCTGTGAATACACACCTTTTCCAACCCATTGTTCAAACTCGGCTCACGTTCAGTGAAAAGTTATACCTTCTCTGCCTGTTCGTCTCAGTAGCACAGAAACGAAGAACAGATACACATGAAGATCAACTCAGCCTCTTGTTTTTTCCTTGGGCTTTATCTCCTGGAGCTGCTCAACCTTCTTCCTCAGAGACCCCGTCCTGACTTTCATTGTAGTGAGGCAGGGAAAAAGCCGTCTGCTTTCATGGGTCATAAACTCCCCTCTAGACATATTTCCAGTAAAAATCAACATAGGCTGAAAAAAACACCAGTGCAATGTTGCTGTAAAACCACAAATTTATTTCAGAGGCATTTAAACTGATGAGGATAAGTGGAAAAGCCGTGGACACAGCAGTTGCTCCCCTTTACTCCCTTCAGGATCACTTTGCTGAAAGCAGAGAGGACCTGCTAAACTATGTCCAAAAGAAAGGGGCCGAGACAAAACAGTCAGACTCAAGATAACGCTATATTTTATATAACTGTATTGGGTGTCCGTGCCCAGGCTCTGGCAACCAGGGTGGTGCAGGGGCGGCCTCTGTGAGGAGAAGTCGAGGCTGCCCCATGCTGGACACAGTCGGTTCCAACCGACCCACCACAGGGCAGGGCTGGGCCCCACAGCCAAGATGGCGGTGCTGCTGGGAAAGCGCGTTTAAGAAAGGGACGAGGCAGTGAGGAACAAAGGAATAAAAATGTGAGAAACGAGCCTGTGAGCACCGAGGTCAAAGAAGGCGGAGGTGGTCCAGGCACTGGAGCAGAGATTCCCCTGCAGCCCACGGAGGACCGCGGTGGAGCAAATATCCACACTGCAGCCTGGGCAGGACCCCACACCAGAGAAGGGGGATATGCCCTGAAGGAACTGCAGCCCATGGACAGCCCACGCAGGAGCAGGGTTTTTTTTCCCCGAAGGGACTGTACCCCATGGGAAGGGCCCACGTTGGACCAGGGGAGAAGTGTGAGGAGGAAGGAGTGGCAAAGAGGAACCATCGTGGGCTGATCGCAGACCCCCATTGCCCATCCCTTTGTGCTGCTCAGGGACAGGGAAGAGGTAGAGGAGTCGGGAATGAAGCAGAAAGCTGAGCCTGGGAAGAAGTTGGGGGGAGGTATTATTTTAACTTTTGTCTTTGTTTCTCACTATCCAAATCTCTTTTAATTGGCAATAAATTACATTAATTTTCACCAAGGTGAGTCTGTTTTGCCTGTGACAGTAATTGGTGAGTGATCTCCCTGTCCTTACCTCAGCCCATGAGATTTTCATCTTGTTTTCTCCCCCTGTCCTGTTGAGGAGGGGGAGTGAAAGAGCAGCTGGGTGAATGTCTGACAACCAGCCATGGTTAACTCACCACAATAACTAGAAACAAATTTAAGACCATCTGCTTTCCCCAAAACAAGGGAGATATTGTGGCAAATTCATTTTTCCTCAAAATATCATGTTAGAGTAAAGCTAAGCATGGTGCTCCTTGCTTTTTCCTTTCCTCATCAATGAACGTGAAACCATTTTTGTTGTAACTGTAGTGCTACACTCACACATCAGTTTTCACACTCAAAGCAGCAGTTATGTTGCATTAATGGACCTCTGAATCACATTCTAACATGTCTTCAGTCTGAATGTAACTACTTATTTCACAGGTTAGAGGAGATGAGCTACGAAACTGGCTTAAAAGGCCTGAAATTCTCTTTCTATGACTTTGAATTTATTTTTTGATTTATTTATATATATTATATATTTTATGTGTGTATTTAGGGGTGGGATTTTTATACAAAATTTAGTGGAACTAGCTAGTAAACATAAAAAAAACCACAAATAATTGAAAAATACGCAGAAAAAGAAAGCCAGAGAAATTTTGTAGTCATTGAAATGAACTGCAGAATTACCTTTCTACAGTAGGCCACTATATTCAGACCACTTCTTTTTGGTAACTAACTTCCATTCCTTTTTCCCTGTATGTCATAGTTCTCTTTACATAGTTAACTGTTTTTATTTTTAGAACACCTCTGAGTTCCAGGGCTACGTTCAGGAGCAAAGGTTAGCAATAAGTAACCCCTAACTTTGTGAGGTTTCACAAGAACCATATAGAAGAGAACTTCTGGAAAGAGATTTATCACTTCTTTCAGGAAGAGACAACCAGAAAGAGGCCAAAGGAGGCTATGTGAACTCCTTGCTCTTTTTTCTGCATGGAAAAAATGGTACCTCACGAAGATTATAGAATCATAGAACCATGGAATAGTTTGGGTTGGAAGGGACCTTTAAAGGTCATCTGGTCCAGTCTCCCAGCAATAATCAGGGACATCTTCAACCAGATCAGGTTGCTCAGAGCCCCGTCCAACCTGACCTTGAATGTTTCCAGGGATGGGGCTTCTACCACCTCTCTGGGCAACCTGTTCCATTGTTTTACCACCCTCATTTTAGAAAATGTCTTCCTTCTATCTAGTCTAAATCTTCCTTCTTTTAGTTTAAAACCACTACCCCTTGTCCTATCACAACAGACCATGCTAAAATGTTTGTCCCCGTCTTTCTTCTAGGTCCCCTTTAAGTACTGAAAGGCTGCCATTAAGGTCTCCCTGGAGCCTTCTCTTCTAAGATGCAGCATATCTCTACTTTGTTTAATTTTTACAAAGGGCTGTGTCATGAAAACATAATAAAATCTTTAAGGACATCTTTTTACTCATTTTTCTTCTTGTGGGAACTATGTAAGGCTGCATGTGGAGGAGCTGAGAACCTCTATTACTGCTTTCCTTCCCTAGGTATATTAGAAGTCCTCTGGAGAAGACATGAATGTTCATCCCCATGTAGCCAACAGACATGAACTAGTTTTCCAACAGTCTTATTGATTACATTATTAAAAGTTCCAGCACCTTCCTTTTCCATTCCTTTAATCCAATATCCTCCATACATATATACACACAAATATGAATGGACCAAATCTGCAGCAGTTTTCCCTTACACAGACAAAAAGACAGAATCGAAGGGTAAATTTGTCTGTCTTGGGTGTCTCTTAAACTCTTGGCCTAGGTTCTAAGCAAAAGGACTTTTCAAGATATATACTGATTTATATCAAGCACGAGATGTATTAAAATCCTGCTTTTATTTTCTGTTAATTAGCTTCTAATGTGAAGAGGAGAAATACAGCATTATCCAATAGTTTGTCATGAATAGCATGCAAAAACCCATACCCTCTCCATTCAAAGGACATTTCTGAGGTTTAAGCCCAGTGATATTGAAGTTCTTTCTATTTTGATGTCTGATGTCTGCTTGCTTTAACAGGATATGTATATGTAATTTAATACCTGATGTTATTTTCTCTCTTTCTCTTCCTCTCTTTTTTCTCAGAACAAATTATGACATCGACATCTAAAGGAATTTTCCGGCCATTTTTTATTATCTTCATTGTCCTTGGTTGTTTCATGGCATTTATACTAATTTATATTAAACCAACAAACAGCTGGATCTCTGGTCCTATAGAATCAGCCAGCTCAGTTTTGAAAATGAAGAGCTTCTTTTCTTCCAAAACGGATAATCTTAATGAGACTACAGTTTTGATCTGGGTTTGGCCATTTGGTCAGACATTCGATCTAACATCCTGCCAAACAATGTTCAATATCCACGGGTGCCATCTGACTATTGACCGCTCACTATATAACAAGTCCCATGCTGTTCTCATCCATCACAGGGACATTAGCTGGGATCTGACGAATTTACCTCAGCAAGCCAGGCCACCGTTCCAGAAATGGATTTGGATGAACTTGGAGTCTCCAACTCATACTCCACAAAAGAGTGGCATTGAACACCTCTTTAACCTGACCCTGACTTACCGGCGTGATTCAGATATTCAGGTGCCTTATGGCTTCATGATGGTTGGTACAAGTTCCTTTACATTTGAAGTGCCAAGCAAGGAAAACTTAGTCTGTTGGGTTGTAAGTAACTGGAATCCTGAGCACGCTCGAGTCAAGTATTACAATGAGCTTAGCAAATACATTGAAATCCATACCTATGGACAAGCTTTTGGAGACTATGTCAATGACAAAAATTTGATTCCAACTATCTCCACCTGCAAATTCTACCTTTCTTTTGAAAATTCAATCCACAAAGATTACATTACTGAAAAACTTTACAATGCTCTTCTGGCCGGATCAGTACCAGTTGTACTGGGCCCTTCCAGAGAAAACTATGAGAATTACATTCCAGCAGACTCTTTCATACACGTGGAAGATTTTCTCTCCCCAAGAGAGCTGGCAGAATATCTTCTGATGCTTGACAAAAATAACAAGATGTACCTTAGTTATTTCAACTGGAAGAAGGATTTCTCAGTGCATCTTCCTAGGTTCTGGGAATCACACGCATGTCTTGCTTGTGATCATGTGAAAAGACACCAGGAATACAAGTCCATTGGAAATTTAGAAACATGGTTTTGGAATTAATTTGTGTGTGTGTGTGTGTGTGTGCGTGTGTGCACTTTTTTGAAGAAGCCAGAAGAAACTTCAGTCCAAGTGGAGAGGAAAGGAAAAGACGAAAAAAAAAAGAAGGAAAAGGGAACCTTGTGTCATGATTTATCAGCTATCTTCTTTTGGCTCTCCTATTTATATTTTGTTTGTAAGAGATTTTTAAAGATCGGCAGCAGTCATCAATATTCAGTTTTAAATTATAATGCACATACTAATTATGTGCACTGAAAATTATTTTATTGTTTACTATAATTTTTAAACAAGATTTTTCACATTTTCTGTGAAATATGTCCCTGTTGTACACTTAAAGTAGTCATTTTTAACCCTTTTTTTAAATTATTTTTAACATTACATTTGCTGTTTAACCTATTTTGAAAATGAGGACATGACTTTTAAATGCCAGAGAGAATTTTAAGAACATAATTTGCTGTTCCAGTCTGAAATGTATGTAATATTTTAAAGACAGTAAAGTTTATGATTCGTCTTACATTTTAAGAACACAGTAAACTTCAATACCTACATTTATTCCAGTGTGATCAATTGCACCCCTTTTTAAGGGCAATGAACCCAGAAATACAGTTTTTAAAAGGTGTTACAATAGAAGACGGTCTTTGTTTCTAAACATGTTTCCTAACCAATAGCTCTATTAAGTTAATTTAGGAATATGTCTTTTCTTACCCTCAGAAGAATAAAGAAGTCAGGCACAGAGAAGGCGAACAACCTTAGTGACCAAAGCCCAAATTCATCCAATTTTTTAGTGTGTTTAAACATAGCATGTCCTTAAGTCTCATTGTGTATCAAGTATTGTTTACCTGAACCAGGGTTGGAAGTGGTGTTATACTGATACAGATATAAACAGATTTTAACATAGGCATTTGATTACATTGGCCTCCTGCACTGAATTCAGCTGGTGATAATCAATTTTTATAAATAGCTTGTTGAGAAATTTTAACAATTTCTATCATATAATTTCTTGAATAGTTGTGAATTTGTCCTCAAATCTATAAAGATCTGTTGAACTTTAATTGTAGCTGGACAACTTGTTATGGCTCACAAATGTGGAAAAAAAATGACTAAACGGTTTACTTTCTGAAAGAAATATGCTGAAATTCAGTAAATAAGTTATAAATAAGTTATCAGGCTGACTTATTCAACCATTCACCTAATTAAGCTAATGAGTTTGGGGTTTTGAAAGTATTTTATGTGACAGGTGTAAACAAATGCACTCTTGCACTCTTAAGAGAAGCAGTTGCTATAAAAATTTGAATATATAAATAGGTTCTTAAGTATTTGCTCTGATAGCAAATACAAAAATGTGATGATTGTCATGATTGTTTAAAATGTCTGCTTTTCACGTGTCATTTGATTTTATTACTTTTTTCTTTCAGCTTCAACTTAAATATTTGATTGCTATGTATGTTCATATGTACAAGGTTGGTTTAATGACATAAATGTATGGATAAGTTTTGGTATCGAGTGACAGCCAATCAGCTTGGTTTTTCAGGTCAAAACATTACAAATCACACCTTCTACTGAAAAAAAAAATTAACTGGAAAAACTTCAGCTTATGTGATGCATAAGACCTTGATCAAGCAAAGTAGTTGATCAAGTACTAAAGATTAAACTTGCAGACAACAACGTTGCTGAAGTAAGGGAATAAGGGATAAACAATGATAAACATTTAGGAAAAGATAATGTGATTTGCAGATACTGTTTTTACCGCAGGCTGTAATAGAAATGCAAAAGGCTGTAAGAGTAACATAGTTACATTTCTAAAACAGTAAGCTCCAAGGAAAGGTTATAGAAACACTTGTACTCTCCCTATGGCTTCAAAAGTTGTTTTCTGATCCAGATATTTATTTATACTGTTTATTGCTGTCTTTAAAAGCCAGTTTGCAATATACTGTGAACTTCCTAAACTCACCAGCATTCCAGTATGAAACAAGATGAGCTTACCTTGCAAATTAATGCAAATTAATGAAACCCAGTCTTCTAAAAACAAAGTCCTGACATGGATGTAATGTGAGTAGTATTTCTATCATTTTGAAGGCAAGTGGCTATTGCCTACAGTCTGTCCTATAGGACATGATACCTTTTGTTTTCAGGAGGGCTGTGAAATACTCAGTCACTGAATATGCCACTGCTTTGGCTGGTTAATCTGATTCCCTTGATGCCAGAACGTGGAAGTTCTTTGCATTGATCTCAGTGGAAGTACATTTACTTCTTGGTGAATGCGCACACTCCCTTATTTCATTCCTCATTTCAGATAGTGGGAGTTGAGCTTTGTGTTACAAGGCCTTAAGTCAAATCAGACTGGTTTCTTGGCATCAAGATTCAGCCGATAATTTCTTGTATTAATAGCAAGTAGGCACAATAATAAGATATACGACTTGTTACTATAAATGTCAATCGGTGTACACACAGGAAAGTTTTGAATTATATGCTAAATTTTAAGTAATGTCATTACCTCTGTGAGCACTGGATCCAGTCAGCATGGCTAATCTTGTGCAGAATTTTAAGAAATGTGAAAGTCTTTTGCTGGAACTGGAAAGACAGAAAGTTGTTCTTTTCACAGAAACTCCACACAAGGCTTGTATACTTTGCATTCAGAATGCATTGCTAAAATTGTGTCAAAGATTAATAAAACAGGACAGAAATCTAATTCAGATCAAAATGACCAAGAATCATGACCCAATCCTAAACAAGAGACATGACCCTAATGTCTCACTGAAATTTATGAAGTGTGTGGGCTGGAACATAAGTGAGCCATCCTTTTTATGAAGATTTTAAGGTGATTTACAGGTATCCAGCCTTAAGCAGTTCTGGATATAAAGAGCTTTGCTGACAGAAAATGAAGGATCTTCAGGCATGTCCAGCCTAGGAGGTAAATGATATGAAACACTGGATGTAAAACATCTGGACTGCAGGTGTGCATAAAGGCAGTCTACCTAGACCGTCACACATAACTCGCAGAAGATTGATCCCAGTGTATATATAACATTAAGCATTGTGGTGTCTGTGCTTCTCCAGTGAGCTACCCTACATGAACAGCTAGCATAAATAAAGTCAAATAGTAAATCACTGTGAAGGATAATGGGCAAAACCAATGAATTATAGAGGAGTAAAATAAATAGAATTAGTTAAAATAGAGAACAATGTATTATTTATGCCTTGGTACCACTGGTAAAAGAAGATAGTTGTACAAGAAAAGAGAAATGAAAGATGAGAAATCACACCAATTCTTAACTATTTTCTCAACAATTTTATTTCAGGCTTGCAGTTTATTTTATTTGCCAACCCACAATAATCTTGCATATGCACTTGTCACAAGTTGACTTGGCAGTCACTGAAGACAGAGAGTAATCATTATTCTTTCTTTTACAATGACTTCCTTTGGAAATTATTTTAGGCTCTGTCATGCACAGAGCTAGCAACGTTACTGCCTTTCTCAGTGTGGAAAATATGATCCAAAACAGATAAAATACTAACTGCAGGTGCATTGCTACCCCACTGAATGTGAACACACATCAGACAAAATCGGCAGCAGATCCTTCTAAAGCAGAGTTTTCCTTTCATTTCACAGACACGCAATGACCACAGCAGCTCTTGCTCAGTATGAGATCTCCATTCCTTAGCGAATCCTGGTTGCCAGTTTCTTTGAACACCTCTTGCCACCCGAGATGGCTGCACTCACAATGAACAAGCAGCCTGAGCGAGGCCCACAGAATGTGCGAGACACAGCCAGCAACATATTTCAGAAACAGATCAAATAAAGTGAATGTTGGACTGGGAGACCATAAATGTGGGGATTTTCAGGCTGAGCAATATATGGGAAATTGGCACTACTGAGCGCAGTAAACAGCTACTTACTGTTTCTAGCTACTCATGTTTGTTTCTCAAATTGGGCTTAAAAAAAAAACCCACATAATTTTCTCCCTTATCTAATCAAGCAAGAGTCAGTTAAATCACCAATAACTGTTGCTGGTTATTCAAGTATGGGACTCCTCTTGGCCTTGTTTTTTGTCTTTTATTATCTAAAAAATAAGAGTGAAATTTGTCAGTAAGCTTATCATATCTCTTATCTGACCAAGAATCATTATTCTTATTTTCTTTTCTTTTTTGATTTTGAAGTAAATCTTCATGTCCTCATGCAACAATACTTTCTGGAGTTGATTCAAGAAAGACCTTTAGCACATGCACATGACCATGAGACTCAAGCACATGCTTAAATTTAAGAGCATCTTAAATGTTTTAATGCATTGGGGCTTCAAACAGTATGTTTTTATTGCCTTTGGGGATTGTGCCAGGGAGCACAGTCTGTAGCCAACAGAGGCCAATTTGTGTGGCCTCATTTGCATCACGTGTGACCACCCTGTGAACGGACTGGTTACTCCACACTGAAAACTGCTTGGACTAATTCTGGCTTAGTGTCTGTCCAATATAGCTTGGCCCCACTCTTCTGCTTCAGCACACTATGTGTGCCACCATTGCCTCACGCTATCCACGCAGCACAGCACTCCACCTTACAGCCTCCCTGTGCTGGGCAGCGTGAGTGAACTTGCATGCAATACAAGGAGGTGAGAGGAGCTGAGGCTTGCTGAGATAGTTTCTCGAGGATTGTCCAAGGAAGAAAGCATAAAACCCAGTCATGTGCGCATCCTTTTAATCGGGACGGAGTGCACCCTAGAGAGGGTCACTCTCAGCCATACCTGATTCCTCTCAGAGGAAAATATTTGCTTCAGTCTAGATGAGACTCCGGGAGTCAACAACTGAGTGTGCAAAGTGGGAACAAGAGCTGTGTCTGTGCAGGCTGACAAGGAGGCTTCTGACCTATTTAAACCTAATGGTGAAAGTTAGTCAAATACTCAAGTGTTTCCTTGGTCAAAAGTAATACATTATTCAGAAAAAAGTCCAGGGGAAGTATTTGTTTATCTACTAGTTGGTGGCCTTTTTCATTAATGCTGGCTGACAGTTCTGTTTTGTTTGGTTGGTTTTAATATAAGTGATTTTTAAATGTTAGAAATCAATCAATATGATTCATATAGAATAATTATTTCAGCTTCATCTTTCGCTCCTTGCTGAGGCAAATCTCCCATCGCAGTCAACAGGTGATTTGGGAGATTCCCATACTGGTAGTGCAGGAATGAGCATAGAGTGGAACGGCTGGGGTGAAAAACAACCTTCTTATTCATGAATGTTTCCCTTCTGATATTCGAATAACTAGTTCTAGTGCTATAGCCTACTCTACCTTCAGAGAAACAATTTAAAATTCTTACTGGTTAGATATGTTCATAAAAGATACAGGAATACCAAGAAATTGATTAAATAAACCATGCAGTAGTAATTTTAATTCACAGCGCAAATGTCACAGAGTGATACAGATGATAAAACCATAAACTCATGTGAAATAATTAGGCCTAGAGACATCGCCCTGCAGTTTTCATATTGGAAAGAGTCACTTCATTACTCTATTGGAAAGGTAATTAATTGGGAATCTTTTATGTCGCCGTATTCTCTATGCAATTAACTGAAACCAACAGTCTCTGTGCAATGAATAGTTCAGAGATTTGTTCATGTGGCAAAGAGCCTTTCACCTCCAGGTTAATAGCCTGAATTATGAGTAGGTTGGTACAGACCACTGTTTGGCAACCTCTAATAGATGACTTGGTGATCTCAGTCGGGTTTCTCATTCTTGCTTTCAGCCAAGGAGGCAAAGAACTGAACTGAGACTCATCTGATGTCTTCTGTGCATTTCTCGGCAGGCTTACAGGGTGGCTTAGGACGCTCTCACTCTTGCAGCCTGTTTACAATTATGCAGAAGACTTTGCTGTTCCAAGTAATAAAAGTATTGGCATTTTTTTGATGTATGGTGCCAGTCTGTACAAATGAAGTATTCATACATGGGAGAACTCTTCATTAACATTCCTAAGTAAATAATTAGCAGGAAAATCATTTTATCATTGCAAATTGGCAGCAAAAGCAGTTGTTTGTTATTCTTTATGTGAATTAGTCCAGTGGAAAACAGGCTTTGATGAAACCTTATCCCCTTGACTTGATATAGCCTGTTTGGATCCAGATACAGGGACATGCGTGATAGCAGAATTTGAAAGATATATGGTAAACCAACACTTATACATATCTAAAGTTGGGACAAATTCCCCATAGAGCTTTGAAGCTGTAACTAAACACTTTAGCAGTCACCAGATGAAAAATATTCCTATCAATCCTTTTCTTTATAATTTGTTAGGTAAAGCCAGTCTAATAAAGGCTGTTTGGCGAATAAATTAACCATAAAATCTGCATTTTTCTTTGCTGTTTTGTTTTGTAACACAGATGTTCTAAGAGATGAGATTAAAAAGTTTGGAAAGTTAACTCCCTTGGTGCAATTTCATGTTTTAAATATTCAATGGATATATACTGAAATGAAGAAAGTGAGAAGCTTTTCCATCAATACAAAATCCTAATGTGCCAAACTGTTTCCAGTGAACGAACAAAACAGTTAAATATACTGACTTTTTATTAGGATTTGCAAAATCTATTAACGCACTGTAATTTTGCACTATTTTGTAAGAAAAGAAAAAAGGAAAAAGAAAAAAGGAAATGAAAAAGAAACAAAAAAAATCTAAAAATAGATGCCAAATGTATAGTTTGTAAAATACTATTTTTCTTATATAAGGTGTCATCACATTGTGAATCTAACTGTGTTATTGTAAATTGTGAAAAATGTGATGTACTGTTGTGACACAGCCTACCAAGGGCCATTTCTGACACACCGATTAGTCACCTGGACTTGTTTATATGAAACATATTCATAAATCTGAGATCACTTTTATACTTATTTTTTGTAGAGTATTTTTCCACATTTACAACACAACTGTTATTTTATATCAAACATTACTTTTGCTTTAAAATATTATTTGAATAGGTGGGTGGGTGTCTTAAATGTGCCAGCGATTCAAAACTGTAACAAAGATAGTTCAGATACTATTCTTTGCCAAAATGTAATGCTACTGAAATCGAAGAGGTTTTGTTGAACAAGCAGACACTCTGTCAATAAATGATAGTTTCTGTTCCATGATAATGATGATAATGTTACTTTGCTGGGATAAATGCCTGGTAGTTATGAGCTGCATTTCCCTTTTGTCTTTCTGTATGTTGGGGAAACAAAACTGGGTGCCATAGCTGAATGTCATAGATGTTCAGCCACTCACATAATGTGCCATGGACTTGACCTCTAAAATACATCGATGCGAATTAGGAGAAAAACTCTCAAGCTGCTTGTCCTGATTCAAACCCACTTTCTGTGGTAGGTCACGTTAAAATGGGATGTTTGACACACACAGGACTGATACGATCTAAGTAAAGGTAGTAAGTTCTGTATGTAGAAACATGGGACCACACTTACTCTCTTAGTACAAGATCAGGACCAAAGTCCCTTCCTTGTGTATTTGAGCTTACACACAGAGCATTGAGTGGGTTCGGATATGAAACCTTGCTTCATGTTCTCAGCTAATGGTATTCCTTGTACTGACAACTTAAACTTTTATGTGTTTTATATAATATATATAATGCATAAATTCATGTGTAAGAAATAGTAACCATGGAAAGGTGAATTTTAATAAAAATAGTGAAAACCAATCTTACCTGCAGGCACACTTTAAGATGCCATGTTAAAAGGAGATCTTGTAAAAAGCTGTATTTTTTGTTTAGTAGTGATTGTATATTTTGCCCCATGATCTAGACATTTTATAACAGGGATTCTACCACGCTGTTTCTTTGTTCCCTTAGAACAATATCATCACCCTGAGGTGCATCTGAAAAATGTGGAGGTTCAACCACTGATGTTTTTCAGTATTTTTTTAATTCGATGTTGTTGTTAAACTTTCTTCTGATTACCTATAACTACGTTCAGAGTTTTCAACAAAATTTGACAGCAGTCAGAAGATACCTACTGTATGAAACTACAGATACTGTAACCATTTCAAGGACTTCTATCATTTATGTGAAATTCGTATTTCAGAACTCTGATTCCAAGATGGTTAACAAGCAGCTCGCTGACTCTTATTTATTGAGCACTGGAATTCTCCCCAAAGGATAAACACTGAATTATGTAAATAATAGTGCTCTATATAAGCCTAACAAATTAATGTAATAGGTATATTTAAAATAAAAAGAGAACATTCTAAGTGTACTATAGTCTTTGATCATTATTTCATAGGTCTAATGTAATTCCTTTTCTTGCAGTAGTTCTCATCAAAAGCCTGATTTAAAATTGTTGCTAGTCATTCCCATGACTTCTGGCTGAGATCTCACAAACACAATTTTAGGTCTTTTTAAGCTATTACACATGAAATCCTTGTAATTGTTCAAGGTCAGACTGAATTCACATGGACTCTTGCAAGAATTTGCTGTGTAAAGCAAAGAAACACAGCTGAATTCCTATGGTACTACAGCTGGGGTTACTTTGCATTGCTTTTAACAACATAATTATCCAACACTCAGCAATTATTTGATTTTTCTGAAAATACTTGATATTTGCTACTGGAAAATGGGCTTTATTAGGTCTATGTAACCTTAACAAAAAAATTATCTTTAAAAGTTCTCAGAGGAGTAGAGTAGTAATTTACATGCTCATATTTCATTGCTTTATCTACTGTGCAAATAACCTACATTTGCAGAACTTAACTGTATCCAAAAGAGCAAATGGTTAACACAATGGTGTCAGTTTTATTTTTAAATACATAGGTAATAAATTGAAACAACTGCTTCTGAAATACATGTAATAAATAATGCAGTATACCCAGCAGAACAGAGTATTTGGTCCCAGTGATCACAAAGTTTATCCAAGACAGAATATTATGTCTGGCTACTGTGCAGCTTGAAGAATGGGTCGGGGTCTTCAAAAATCCTTTTCCTTTCTATTAGACAGGCAAATTAGCTTTCCCCTTGAGTTGATAAAACTTTGCTAACTTCTTTAAAAATTTCTTTTATTTATGCCATTTGCTTGAACCAAACTTATCACCATCTTGAACTCATTCCTGACAAGCGCAGAGAGAGACTGATTTTTCAATAATACGTGGGAAAGAAGTCCCTGCCATATTTCATTCATTTACCCCTTCTCATTTGCCCTTCTTGCATTCAAATACCACATCAAAAAGTCAATCTATGACAAAGCATACAACTTTCTGTCCTTAGAACAATTTTTTTTTTTCTGAAATTATCCTTTTTTTTTCTTCCTCTCACTCGCAAACTCCCCCTGGATACACTAACCTACAGGACACAAGCCTTTGCGTGTTTGGGAAGCCAGGTCTCTTCTCCTGAATATCAGAAGCAGCCAACCTAATGATCTGCTTCTGAGAGCACAGCACTGAAGTGAAACCTAAAAAAACGGTCATGCATAGAAGGTGTGCGGGCTTCTAACACTGCCAGCAACAGGGGGCTGTTACAGATGCTGAAACCACATCTGCGGATGCAAAGGCTGCTGTGGCCATAACTTCTTCAGGCAGTGAAACAAGCATTAGGCCCAACATAAGCTTTACACAGGCTGGTCCTTCAGCACAAAACAGTTCATTGAACCAAACATGCAGCCAGTGTGAGTCTGTGAGCAGGCTAGCACCTCTCAGCAAGGCTGATAGAGGAGGTGAGAGAGACAGACATGCTACTTCTGAATCCGTTAGCTGGTTGCATCCTGGCTCACCACACTACAAAATATCCCATGTCAATTCTTACACTGACTAAAACAGATGCTTCATTTCAAGAAATGTATTGTCTCAACATGTCTTTTAATTCCAACAAAGTCTTTGAATAGGATAACAAGCCTTTAGGCAAAGACCTGGCTGTAGCTTAAGATACCTCAGAGCAGATGTCTACAAGTAGGTGTACAGAGGTGCAAGGAATTTCTAAGTTCCCACTACACATAAAGGAGAGACAAGTTTAAAAAAGTAAATGGAGTCTGAGAGCAACTCAGCTCACCTACTCAGGGTATCTTCATCTTTAATCCTGCCTAAGATGACATTATAAAATAACATACTAACTAGGAGTTCAATGGCAATTGTTATCACAATTGATTTTGATGTACAATGGATCAGAAAAATGAAAGAAAACAAAGCTGCTTGTGTTGAAAGTGAAAAATTAACAGGTTCCATTTTTTCAGTCAAAATTAGTTCTTTGTGATGTTCTAATTGATACTTTTATGAAAGATAAAAATCACTCTCAAAATCTTTGCCTTTAATCAAAAACTTAAGATTTCCATAATAGCTAAAATAATATTAAGAATAATTTGGGAAATTGCATACTAATTTCAACACTTTTAATGAGATGTTTCTTTTTACCGAAGGAGGCTATTTCTTCAATGACAGGATTCTTGAATGAGGAAAATGTCATCAACTGCATTTTCAGTCTTCTCTTGACTTCTGTCATGTGAATTCTGTCATGTGTGAAGAACACATACTCAGTGGGATGTGATTAATCAAAATGGAAGAGTTGTTGCAAAAGGTTTCTAAATAATTCTATATAGTCACAGACTTGCTGCTACACCACAATCATGTTATTCCTGCAATAGGAGCAATCATCTAATAGCTGATTGTCGTCTTTCAGACACATACTCTCAAGTTATGAAGTTCATTTTGGTTTTTAAGCTGCTCGGTCTTGTTATTAGCACCATTACACTTTCTGGTATTTGTTGACGTTGTCTCCACCTTATGTCCCCTTGGTTTCCTCAGCCATATCATGCCCTCTTCTTCTACACCAACTCTACATTTTTACATTCTCTGTCAGCATTTTGACATGAGAAAAAAAAGCCTACTTCCAGCTAGAATGATTCAAGCCTCTGGAACCTTGAACTAGTGAGCCCTACACCCTTACGCCACTGGCCCTTTATTGTCACTAAATTAGATTTAATTCACTGATTAATGCACTGAAAGGAAATGTAACAAGGTACATGTGCAATCAGGTGCTTTTTAATTAGTTCTGCCTGTCAACCAAATATATTGCAATGCAATCAACCGGATGTGTCAATTACATCCAGAGTGGCGGTTTTACCCTTGAAACCTTTCATTCTTATATAGCTCCAAGCTGTCATGCGGTTATACCATACTAGACCCAGTCTTGAGCTCAAAGACAGCAAGCGATGCTGAGGGGACAGACCAATAGCACAGGATAACCATTTAGTCAGTTGTTATCCAAGATTCCATGATTAATAGGAAAAAAAAAACAGATACAGCTAGACATAACATATAATTTACTACAGCGATATCTGCCTGCACAGGCTCAGCTCACGTCCAGCAGGTTTTTATCGGCTCTGTCTCAGCATGAGTCTGCAACCAGCATCCTGGCTTCTGGCTAGCGCAGAGCACCATACGGACCCACAGAGCTCTCCGGCAGCCTGGACAAGCCGGCCTGCAATAATAAGTGCAGATGCACCTCCAAGCATTCCTGAGAGCTGGACAGCACTGCCCAGTGAGCAGGATCGAGCCTGTAGGCCACCCATTGGCCATACGAGATCTAGGTCAACAAGAGAGTGTGTTCAAAAGTGCAGCTTGCTTTGTCTCTGTCTTTTTTCATGTCTTTCATGTTGGATGTCTGAAAAATTCTTTCATCTTCCATTTGTTTGATATTAAAAAGCATCCTCTTTCCCACTAGCTCTGAATGCAACAGCACTTAATGTTATCACTCAAAACCTCTTATAAAAACTACAGAACCAAAACCTTGATCTTTGTAGTGATTTTACATGTCTCTGATGTATTACATTTTAGTTTGTGTTCAGGATGAATGTTTTTCACAGATAAACATATTGTATAGCAAGACAGAGCTCATTTACCTTTTCTGTAAGCCTCAAATACGTATTTACAAATGAAACCATGGCTCATGAGCTCTATCTTATCAGCAAAAATATGAAGGAATGTGCACCGTAATGATAATAATTCTCACTGCTCCCAATCCCATTCAACCAACGAGATCAAAGAGTTAGCGAAATAAATCTGACCCTTCAGCATTTATAAAAATGGTTTTCCTCAGTGATGCAAATTGTAGACTTAAATGGTTTTGAGAGTCCTTCCACACTTAAGTAAAGCACAAGTTGTTGCAGAATTAGGGCCTTTACTGTCCAGGCAAACTCATGCCTTGCATAAATACTCATGTTTTCATCATCCACATTAAAGAACTGAGGCAGAGTTTATGAATGACATGCTACACTTCAGCTAGCTGGACTGTCTGCACCGCCCAGTGCAGCCATGAGCAGCATGAACTAGCTCAGCTTTTGTACAGTACGGCTGTATAGCAATATAAGCACCTGCCTGCACTGTCCCAGCACCCGAGCTAGCTCAGTTGGAGCCATTGCACTTCTGCAAGGGATCTGCCAAACCTTTCCGCTCAGGAAATCTCTAGAATCCTCCCTGAAAGTTAGTCAGAAAACAGGCCTTGGGTTGTTTTCTATATTTCTTAGTCCCATAGTGACACCTGTGACTAAGTTACCTGGGAGCATCTTCTTGTGGTGGATATTAATGCATACCTTTACAAAGCAGTTGACTTTACAGATGACCACATCATTAATAAAGGTGTCCCAGAGGTTCTTCTCTTAAACTCTCAGCACAATCATTTTAAGGCAACTACAACTCGTCTTCAGTGAAATAGATGTTTCGGAAAATATTAATGCTAATTTCCTTACTGAAGACATACCTGTCTTCTCCCTACCAATTGTTTTTCTACTTTGTAACCTTCTGTCTTTTTCTCTACAGGTGCTGCCAACCTGATATCTAAGATCTGAGGCTGGACTGGAAAGGACACATTCTAGGACAGAACACCCAGAACTAGCAATTTCCAGCAAACCTGAGCATACTCCTCAAACTTAAGCTTAAAATTACTTACAAAGTGATTTGGCTGCTCTGGAATCTCAGTGCTTCAGTAGTTAAACTATTCTTTCTCACGGAAGCCCAAGTCATCTTGTGACAGCACTGCTCTTCATCTTAAAAGGGCAGAAACTCTTTTCTCTCTCCCTTAAGTTTACACTCACTGCTCTTCCCTTTGCTTTTCACATCATGGATTTGACATGCCCTGATATTCTTAGCTGTCAAGAGGAACTTGTCCTTCCTGAATCTGAGTGACTAGACAGCTACACAGTATTTGAGATGCCTGGTAGTAGCAGCTTCAATAGTACTTCTCTAAAATGATTGATCCCTTTTCCATCTTCCTCCCCAAAGAGACCCTTATTGGTGATGTCTCTGGTCTTAGTGATTTCTTACTGTTCTCCTGATAGCTGATTGCTTCAGTTTGAGGGCATTTCCCAATTACCTTCCTTTAACTGTTTCTCAGTCCCTTATTCCCGCTCCAGGAGAATTCCCTTCATTCATTTACCAGCTCAGCACCCTAATGCTATCTAAAAGCCTTTCATAGCTTTTGTTTTCCAAATTTAACATATTAGCATAATATAATTGAAATTGCTTGTGAAGTCCAGAAACATTAATTTCAAGGCATTGTTGATTGCATTGTTCTAATACTTGCAGTAATATCTCCATTGTATGATACTACACCCCCCAAGACAGAAGAATACATGCTTAATAAGCTTTGTTATCTCCTCTGAAGCTAATTACTTCTGTGGCTTTTGCTTCACAATGCATTCTGTTTTTTAAAAGTTTCTCAAAACATCCCTCTCCACCACCATTTTTTCCTAGACAACCTGCTGCTCCTCCTCACTCTATTTACTAAACATAATAACGCATCTCCACAGCAGTCTTTCAGTGAAGTTCATCACCAGCCTCATCCTCTTAATAGACATTTAGTTCTTTTCAGATCCTTTAGTAAAGGAAGCAATGAAGCCTAGTTTTATTAATTCAGGTCTTGTGGTTGGATTCTCTAGCATATAATTAGGTGTGATTAAAGCTTTTCTTACAATCAGGAGACTCTCTCTCGTGGATTCCCCGATGTCTCTGGAGGGTTGCATTCATAGTCAGGTTTTCTTGCAGAAGGGAGATTTTGCAGGTCTATTTGAACTATCTAGTGTTCCATTTTGATGAACATTATGTGAACATATTATCTTTGCATCTACTAACACTCTGTGAAATTGGCTCATATTCTGATAAGTCATGAAATGTGAAAGAGACAGCCAAAAGGGATGCACAGGTAGAGACAGGCAGAGAAGGAGAGAAAGTAATCACTTAAGCCTCATATCCTTAGGAAATGTCTAAAACATCTAATTTTGATACATACCTCCTTCCGCCATGCAACAGTATAAATATGTACCATTTGCACACCCTTAAAGAAACACAAGTTCAACCTTTCACCTTCCACGGAGAAATATGGCAGACAAAGCCAGCCTCTGTGCTGAAACAACTGCTGCTTCACTATTAATCCAATTTCAGACCTTGTCCTTCTTCCTCAGACTGTCTTGATGTAAGAATTACGTTAAGTTCCTTCCACACAATATTTCTTGTCTCACCTACAAAGACTATATTCCCCAAGTGTCCAGATAAAATTTTTTAAACATGAGAATGACAGCTAAGAGTTTTTGCTAAAGAACAACCATTCTCCAACTGTTCACTCAAACACAAGCTGCTCACAAATAAGCATGCAGCCAAACAGCCATTAAAAAACAATTTTTAGGCAGCCTACAATACTGCATATTTGGGCATCTGCTTATGTCTGCTCTTGGAGACAGACCACCACGCTAGATAGACTCTTAGTCTAACCCAGTTTGATCCTTCTTATGTCCTCACACAGAAGTGTCGTGGTGAGCTTTCCATGACAGCATCTGAAAACTGACTCACAGGTGCCAGAGCTTTTCATTCCTGGAGACCAATGGCAGCACCACGTTCACTGGCCAACTTCTAAAATCCCTTTCTTAGGGGAAGACTTAACAGTCTGTGTGCACTCTTCAGGCAACCCCAGTGGCACGCAACTCTTTCAGTCAGCCCCAGATAATGGCAGCAGGCAGCAGGCTGTCTAATGGCATCATCTCTCTCAAAGCAAGTCTGTTGTGTGAGTTAATTGAAAGCTTATCTGGTGGTACTTGCATTAACTCACAGAAGTGCTAAACAACATGCAGGGACGCACAAGGACCTCAGAAGCAGCAGCTTGTGGATAGAGCTATCTCACTACCACTAAGTGTCAGCATCATGACATTGTATGTGGAATCACAAGTAGATTTTTTTGGTACCATATTTCTCTGTAAAATATAGACATGTTTCTGTTAACTAATTCCAGAGCCAGCATTAGCCTCTGGGAGCCACATGAGTGAAAGATACAGATCCCTCGGTCCTCTCTCATGAATATCAGAAGACTTGTCCTTGCTTGGGTGCATGCACTGCCACAGCTTTTGGCCCCACAGAAATGATTTCCTTGCCTGCCCTTAAAGTGACTGGGCAATGCTCAAATCTCTCTGAAATCTGCCTTTAGCGAAACTGTGGACCAAATCTTCAAAGGTAGATACAGGCAGTGGGAATTAGATATATATGGTCATTTTTTCTATCATGCCCCAGGCTTTGTAATCTGATGTATACTATTACACTGTTAAAGTGATCCCTGGTACCTTTCATGCCTCCGGCCAGCTGCTGCACTCCCAGAACCTCCCTAGTACATTTCAGGAGTCATCTCATGCCGAGAGGCACTTAATATATTACTATCCTGTTCTGGAGGATAGACTTGACTAGTCTGTACACTGGCTAGTCCCAGTGAATGGTCATGGACATATTTCACTAGTAAAATGCAGTTAAAGGTAAGTGCAGATGTAAGCAATTAATACTATGTACTTATTTAAATACTTGAACGAAGTCTTTTTTTTCATGAACTAAAACAGTATCACATCCCACCACCTGCAAAAAGGCATTGTCGTATTCTCTGGGGATAGTAATCATGTTACGCTGAGAGAGCTATAAACTCATTTAGGAAAATCTTCTGTTGTTACAGTTCAGTGCATGATCAATTTGGCAGGATTCTGACAATTCACACTCCTGTATTTACTGTGAATTTACCCCCTTTTTAGTGGCAATTTCTTCTTAATGAAAACAAAATTCTACAACCAGTATTACATAAAATGTGAACCTAATTTCTGTCTAAATTTTGTCTTGTTTCATCACCTTCCATCCCTTGATTACTATTAAAGTCCTCCTGCAGAGTTCAACCGTGTAAGAGTGAATTCAATCTTTTTCAGATATTTGGAGAACAGATACCTCTTGATTAAAGAGTTCATTCATTATACCCCTCCACACAATACCTATTCAGGGACAGAATTTTTTCCTCCTCAAAAAGGATAGTTTCCATATAACTGAAATAGAAGGCAAGATTCTGTTCATATTTCAAATTATGGGGCTGCATAGAACTGGAACTGATAGGCAAGAGAAATAACAAAAGCGAGCAGAAGAAATTCTGCTCTTCTGATAAGCATCTGCTGAAATTTCTTGAATCTGGGGACACATTTTTAATGAGCCAAATGAGGACTGAATATGTTTATAGAAGCATAGGAGAAGGACGCACCATGGAAGGTCAGATGCCCTGCATGAAAGGATTTTAATGAATCAAATGAACATTTGCGTGTTTGTAAACATAACCGAATGGAAATTCTGAGCCCTTCCAAATTCACCTATTCTTTCACATACTGCACTTCACTTTTAAAAAGGACGTTAGAAAATTAATTCATTAGCTAGGTAAAGGTGCTCCAAAAATTGCATACCTTTAGATAAAGATCCTGAAAACTGCAGATTACAACAGTACTGTAACAGTGTAACATACGCTGTTTTGGTTTGTTTGTCTGCAGTTTTGAGGAAGGAATGTGAAACTTAGTAGATCTAAAAGTTAAGATCTAAAAGTTACCCACACAAGAAAGTGCACAGCTAATGTGTTTATGACACCACTACTATTTCCTTCTGTTCTATGTTATGTTATGTTATGTTATGTTATGTTATGTTATGTTATGTTATGTTATGTTATGTACCAAAAAAAAAAAGATCATGCATCCAAAACTCTTCACTGGCAGAACATTCTTCTCTAAAGCGGGTTATGATTTTACCATCAAAATTCAGTATAAGAAATCTGCACCACAACACAGCTTTCGCATAAATCTGAGAGTTGGTTACAGCTGGCTAGAAGAACAATGGCTTTATAAAAAAAATCAAGTTATGCTGAGCTGAATTTATGTCCAGTACCCCGAGCTGTTCTGAATCAGCCTCATGTCACAAAGATGATACCATTTGATATCTAGCACAGTGTGAATGAAAGGTGTATATTTTGAGATTTTTATTTAAGATACTTTTTGCCTCTGCCCATCTTTCTCCTCCCTTTTCTGGCAGAAACCTAAATATGATGACAATGCCCTTCTATTTCATTCTTGGAATGGCAACATTCAGTTCTGCCCACACTACTCATAAAATTTGAGGTGATGCTGAGTGCAGGGATGTATCCATTTGCCTTTTTTCCTGAATGGACCCTGTGAGTGCAACAAATTATACCTCTGCATAATATTAAACCCTCATACAACTGCAGGCAAGACTGGGGGATAACGGATTATTGTAATTCAGCTTGCTTACTTCTTAATTTCTCTCAAATTCACCAAGGAAAATACTCTACTTGGTCCCTTTTATTGTATTTGTTCAGTTTCCTGGTATAATATGTCCCTGAACCCACCGGCAATACCTTCAAACATAATTCTTTATCCAAGATATTGTGGCCAAGCAGCCTTTTTAGGTGAATACCTGATTTCACTGAGGAACATCACTAGTAAGGCATACTTCCCCGACACAGGCCCAACAAGCAGACAGGACACATGATACGGAGGGTCCCCTATCGTCTCTCTGCCTGGCTGAACAAAGTCACTTAAGGGACAGGGGGCAGTGGCCCAGCGCAGCAGGCACATCTCCTCGGTGACTACCCCACCTTCCCAGGTGCCTTTGCATAATAGGTACGAGGGTCTGCAAGTGAAACCAAACAACAAGGATGATGGTTCATCTAGCTTCAAGGCGTTGCTGAGGTTAAGTTGGCCTACACCCTGCCTCAGAACTGCTTCCATAAAGGAAAAAACACGGGTCATATTGTCACAGGATTCTCCCTTCTGAAGGGAGCAGAGGCTCCATATGCAGACTGGACCCACTTCTTAGGGAAGTCTGCTGTCTCCCAGGGGCCAGGGTAAAAGATGTGAAGAGAAAGCTTCCTACCCTGGTACGGCCCTCAGATTAATATTCATTATTAATTTTTCAGGTAGGCAGCGATGTATATTGAGGTGCTGGAGTGTGTCCGGAGAAGGGCAATGAAGCTGGTGAAGGGTCTAGAGCACAAGTCTTATGAGGAGCGGCTGAGGGAACTGGGGTTGTTTAGCCTGGAGAAAAGGAGGCTGAGGGGAGATCTTATCACTCTCTACAACTACCTGAAAGGAGGTTGCATCGAGGTGGGGTCAGTCTCCTCTCCCACGTAACAGGTGATAGGACAAGAGGAAATGGCCTCAAGTTGCACCAGGGGAGGTTTCGATTGGATATTAGGAAAAATTTCTTCACTGAAAGGGTTGTCAAGCATTGGAACAAGCTGCCCAGGGAAGTGGTTGAGTCACTATCCCTGGAGGTATTAAAAAGACAGGTAGATGTAGTGCTTACGTTTAGTGGTGGACTTGGCAGTGCTAGGTTAACGGTTGGACTTGATGATCTTAAAGGTCTTTTCCAACCTAAACGATTCTGTGATTCTGCTGTTACCACCCACTAGATTATCCTGCAACAGCACAGGTTCCACGTGGCTTAAAAAAATATTCTGCTGGAGAAAATGCATTTTGGTTCTGAAATTATATAAATCTAATTTAACTGAATTTTGTTCTAAAATTATGTCAGCATATCTTTTCATCTTTGTTTTTGTTTTCTAACTTCTTTTGTGTTTATTTTCAATTGATATCCACCTACTTACCTATTAAGCATATAATCTATGAGTAGAACTGAATCTGCACATTTATGGGTCCCTTGTTGGACAAAGCGCATAGTTTTGTAGGCATAAATTATAATTTAATAGACACATAGCAAGAAAAAATCCCTGCCCATCTGTTTCATCCTTTAACTAAATATTTTGGAAGGAAGTAATTCACCTTGGCAAGATCCCACAGTAAATTATGAGTAGAATAAATAAGCTTCCACATATTTCTGTTTGTACTTGCATTGTCTCTCAAGTTAGGATGATCTATATTAATGTCTTTTAAAACATTTTTCACAGTAAATAAATAAAACAGCCACCGTTCTGAAAGGCTGACTTTTCACAGATTATGTTATAGAATCAAAAGCATTTTTGTCAGAGAGGGAACTTAAGAACTTATGAATGGCTGTAAACTGAATTTAACTGCATTATCTCTGCCAAATGGAAAGGCAGAAACCACCCAGGAAGGACCTTCCCATACTCCAAAATGGGGATAAACCTGTCTTTTCCCCTGAGTAGTTGCCTTGAGTCTTCCTTGCTGCAAAGTAACTTTTCTCTTGCCTCTGATAACTATGGAGAATATCCTTATACTAACATTTGAGTAGCCACAGCCTGCTGCCATGTTCCCATCTGTTCTCTTTTCTAGATTAAATCATAGAATAATACACCCAGCTGCTTCAGAAGTGCCTTTTTGTTTCATTTCAGTGGTCTTTCTCTAGTTTTTTATAGATCCTTCTTTAAATGTGTTGCCCAAGTTCCAGTTTTTCACCAGCACTTAACAGAGGAAGCAATTGTTTCATTTATACACTGGTCTTGCTAATATATCACAGAATGAGATACACTTTTTTATGTTTCAACACCCCAGCAGGGATTCATGTTTCATTTGTGATCTGCTGTAACTCTCACAGCCTTCACTGCAGTATCTCTGAGAACTCAGTTATTACTCATTTTATACTTACACCTTTGATTTTGCCTTCCTAAATGTTCAACTATACACTTGTGTTTAGTGAATTTTGTCTCCTCAGTTTTAGATTTTTTTTTCAATTTATCGAGAACCTTTGAATTCTAATCTTTCTTATCCTTCCAAAGTGATTTTAAACCATCCAGCTTGGCATTATCTAAAATTTTAATAAGCTTATTCTTTATTCTGTTATTCAGATCATTAATGAGTATATTTTAACAGCATCAGAAAAAGGCTGAGGAAACCAACATGAGCTGACTAAAAATCCCATTCTCTGTGTTGTGTTTCTGTATCGCTTGATGTGCTGAAGGATTGACAATTAAATATGCATTGCATCACGGTGTGAAATTAACAGGCTGCTCCACAAAGCTTAGCAGCTAGGACAGACAAAAATTAATGCAATCTGGCCTCTATCTTTGGTTACATTATTATTTATTGCTGTGTTATTAAAGTCAGCAGATTTTCACTGATAAAATTCAAATGCAGCTAAAACTGGAAAACTACTATCGTGACTTTCTCTTTGAAGTTATTTGTCTGATAACATGGTAAGCTGGACTGGATGCTGCGTTCATCATGGACAAAGGATCTGGCCTATGAGGCGATGAATATTCTGGCCCTGATTCAGCCCAGAGAAGGGGTTATGAATTTAGTAACTCTGTGTGGTGGGAGGGGTGAAACAGAATTGTCACCCATCGCCTGTCCGTTTGCTCCAGGAAAGGAAGCATTATAGCTGAGGAAACACGTGGGCCTAAACCCAAAGTCTATGTAGTTCTCAAAGGTGTGCTTGTTGCAGAAATGTGAATAAGGTTGAATAGCTGCAACTATGCAAAGTAACACAGAATTATCTTTCCTAATGTCCCACCACATGGGAAGGGAACACTTCTACCTACCACATCCTCCCTCAACCTTGTGGGGTTATAATGGACAGCTGTCACTAGAGAGAAGACACCTCTTCCTGCAGCACCGCAGCTCATCACCAGCTGGCAGGGGAAAAGAGACATGGCTATGGACTGGGAACACAGAAATTACAGTGTCAGAGGGGTGAAACATGAGATGGGACAGTTTATGGGCTTCTCATTGCTGGTTTAGGAGAACTATAAGCAGGAGGAAGCAACACTGGGGAATCAGTATTTATGGGGTAAAAGACAGGAGTGAAAATGGTTGTTATAGAATCTGGACTGGTTCCGACAAAAGCATCCAACAGGGAAGCATAAACCAACTAAAACCTTTTTTAGAAATTATAAATTGTGGTCCACAAAATTTGCTGTGTTTGAATTACCAGTTCAGCTGGGGGGGGGGGNCAAACAGAAATCTTGCATTTTTTATTAAATTTTTTCCATTTCTTTTAAAGGAATAAATAATATAGGGCCAGTACCTTTGCTACTTCCTCTTTTTGTTCTGCACTCAAAATTTCTAAGGGTATTTAAATATTAACTATTACTAAAAATCAAAGATCTTGAAAGAAATTCTAGGTCATAAGCAATGTAAATATGCAACAGCTGCACAGATCTGAGCAAGCCTGAAGAGATCGCTTTTTCTGAAAGTGTTACAACTTTCCTGTTACCCACAGCAAGAAGCTAACTATTCTAGCCCAACTCAGTTATGTTATCTGATGCGAATTTGACTGCCTCTCATCTCAATAGTCAGCAGCAAAGTTGGCTGGAAATATCATTACACAACATGATTTGGCTTAGGAAAAAAAAAAAGGAGAAAGTAATTTGGAAATTTGTAGGGAACAGTGACCTACTACCTGCAATAAGTAGTTCAGAACTAACCAGATTTTTGGTACAGTTGCTTCATCTTACCTAACTTCAGCCATCCAAAGGTTGGGCATGCAGCTTTACGTGTAAGTCCTGTCACCTAAGCTTTCTCCTTTCAAATATCTCCAAAGAATAATTAATAAGATACTTATTTTAAATATGTAGGATGAATATATACTTGAAAATGTCTGTCTCTTTCCACTGACTATAAATGAAGTTTAGATGAATGGTTGAAAGTCTAAATATATAAATTCTGGGCAGTTAAATTAGATGAAGCAAATCCTACCTTAGAAGTCCAGGATGAAATACCATCATTTTGATTTGCACAGACTTTTCAGTGGTAAATGATCAAAGAACTGTTGTAGTGTGCAGAGAGGATTAATGAGTGGAAGGGGAGGGAAAGGGATGATGATGTGAGTAAAACATGGAGTAAATTGGAGAGGAACATTTTCTGAGGAAATGTTAATTTTCTGGAGCAAGGGGTAGAATCAAGATGCAAACAGCTTTCTGCTTCTTAGTTTTGAAGGGTAAAAGTGAAATGACTAGTTGTACCTGAGGGCTATTTGGAAACTAAGAGAATCCACAATAACCAATTAAGATGAGGCTAGAGTCTGAGAAGATATTGCAAAATGAAGAATTTTACGTATGTTTCACCTTGACACTGTATCACGTTTTCTAAGTCAAATGGGGCTGGGGTTTTAGTTTGGATCTCAGACTGACAAATGCAGCATGGGATTTGAAAGTCTATGTACTATTGTATGTACTATTTCTAAATAGTCTAAATAGTACATCTAAATGTACTATTTCTAGATATCATACAATAGTTGCAGAAAGGCATTGTGTTAACTAAAGTACACTGTTTCTGGTGTCTGGAACCAGTTAAGTACCTCCCCAGGATCTGTACTGAGTTTTAGAGCACCGACTTCTCCGTTTCCTATATCATGAGTGATAAAAGCCAACCTAATGTTATTATCCAACTTCTGAGTTTATGTTCTTACCAATAACCACTGAGTTTTCAGAACCTACATTCAGCTAAATTAATGGTGATGAAGAGGAAACCTAGCTGTCTTGCTGTACCATTTCTGCTAGGCAAAGTCAAGTCTGTCCAAGATTGTTCTTTCTTGCTGAATTGTGTTTAAAATTGGCCTTATCTGGAAAAAAATATTTGAGATACAAAGCTGAATGGGTGCAAATCCATCTACAATTTCTACATTTCCTCCAGACTTACACAAATGCAAACAAGTACAAGCCATACAGAAAAGGACCATTTTGAAATGTTATTTAAAATGTGTGTGATAACATCCTTTATACAGCATATGAGGCAGTAAACACATAGCAGTTAATTTTTGTGTACTTCACTTTCAAATTGTGAAGCACTCTTCCTGCAGAGATGGTTTCCATTTCGTTCTCTGTGCTCTGAAGTCTATGTGAAGTTATGCTGTCCGATGAGCACTTTTATTTTTTCTTCTTGTTTTCTCTTTAACTTAAAATAAAGGTAATCAATGGGGAAAGCCTGTATATGGGAAAACATAATTCCAAATATGCTAAAATAAATAATACTATAATTGCTATATAATTCTTCCAGTTGAAAGGAAGTAGTCATAGATGCTTCTAACTTAAATGATTTTTGCTTTAGCAGCATTTAAAATTTATTGTTGTTTTAAAGGTGAATTTATGAATAAAACATTGGAGTTCTAAAAACTGCTTGGCTTTGCAGTGTTGTGAATGGAGAGCAAAAATAACAAATTAATCAGTATGTTAGAATTTCACCTGATGTTTTATGGGCAGAAGCATTACAGCTGGTTTAACATCTGAATCACCTTAACTGTAGGGGTAGCCCTGAGAATGATATCAATAGTTTTGAATTGGCCTGATTTAATTCCTAGCTTCCAGTTTAAAGTACAGAGACTTTTCATGGTCCCATTTAATTTCAAAACTGTATATTGTTAGTAAGAGTAGTTACAAATGGATTGTTAGGAGGGCAAGTGATAGTAAGGTACTGTAAATTTGAAATTACAAAAAAGCAGCACCAGTGCTCTTTCAAAAGAGTTACTAACCCTAGAAACAGAGCGGGATTAGGGCTAATATGGAGTTTCTTTTCTTCTCCCTTCCTGGAAGACAGGAAGACATTGTGGTTTCTATTTATTTGATCTTGGAGAAGCCTGAGTGCCCTCAGCTTTGATTGACTTCACAATGAAATACAGATATCCAACAGCTCACAAGATGAAGTCTTTGCTAGCATGTGGAAATAAATCTCTCCATCAGTCTGCTGCATGTGTGGCTGTGGGGGTGGGGAAAGGTACAGGTTGCAATCAGCTGTACTGACGGTTCAGGATTTCTGAACTCTACAGAAAAGAATATGGGGCCAATAGGAGGTACAAAACCCCACTTCACAGGGGCCCCTTGTATGGTCATGCAGAGACCATCAGGTCTGCACGAACACCCCCAAACCCCATGGGAAGGTCTGAGCAGTGAAAAGGAAAGGCTAATTCAAACAGAATACTCAACAAGGCCTCATTTGATATTTTCTGCTTCAGTATGAACTAACTTCATTACCAGTTGTTGCTTTTCATTTCACTTTCAGTATCCACACATCTATGACCTCAGTAGCTGCTTCCTGCTTGCAAAAACAGAGCCTGCAACTAATCCTATCTACCCTCAAGCACCTAATATTATTGAATTTAACAATGCATATATTACAAGAAATGAATGCCTGGTCTAAACAACATCCCATGACACAGTTCCCCAGCTTATATATATCACAACGTCATGTACCTTGTGGAAAAGTCTAAACAGATCTCCTGCCTACACAAGGTTTCACTTAGATAATCCCTGGACATTGGAGTGTGTGATGAAAAGTCAAGCCACGCTCCTTTTAAGCACTGGCAGGAAATTCCAGGGAGATGCAGACTGAAATAGCTCCCAATTCTGAAAACACCATCACAGCTAATTGGAAAGCTGTGTATCGGAACAATCCAGGGGCTGCCCAACCAGGGAAATTAATTTCTGACTAATGCAGCAGTTTTCTCTTCAGGTAAAGTCACCAAAGAGGCATACACACCTGCCAAAGCTGTGGTGAGGCACGTCCTCCCTGCTGGAGCCACACTGGACAGTATGATGAACAGCAAGAGAGTCACTAGGCAGACCCCGCTCTGAATTAGAGCCAGCTTCAGATTTCAGCTCCCAGCTTCCAGGTGAGAGGCCCAGGTGTGCTGCCATTCACATTGAGCCTGGAGATGGTGGGTACAGAGGTGAGGCAGGATTCTACCCCTAAAGTGCATATTCTCACATAATCTTTCTGCTCACCAAAACCCAAGTCAATCAGATTCCTCCCGTCCCCTCCTCCCAAGCAATGTCTCCATTCCCTGGCAAAAGTTCATCCCTTCATCCTCAAATCCTCCATCCTGTCCTTTTCTGAAATGGTGTGTGCTATGTCCTGTGTGGCAGGGGACCTCAGGGTTTCTGTCTGATTTCCACGCACTCCTTTGGTCAGTGAGACACCCCTGTGATGGAGAATTTCAAGGCCAAAGAGAGGGAAGAAGGAAAAGGAGGAGGAACTGCCAGGCCCACTCAAATATGAGATGCTTCTTTCCCCATTCCCAATCCCAGTTCAACACAGTGAAGAGATCAAGCATGAGAACAGGAACAACAGAAGATTACTGTATTCAGTAAAAGGAATGCCTCCACACCAAGCAGAGCTTCTACCTAGTAGTTAAATTTTACCTGACATTTCCACTGGTTTGTTTGTGCCAAATACGACCCAACTAGGAAACTAAATCTCTCATTTGTCATCAAATGCAAAATTTACATTGGCTTTGTTTTCTGTGAGAAACATGAAAATATGCTCATTTCAGTTAAATCCACATGCATCTTCTTTTCCTCTTTTTTTTTTCCCCCTAACTGTTAATTTTTCAGTTTGGCTAGTGAACCAAAAAAACAATTATTCATAGAGCCCAAATGGAGAGTTCAATAGTTGTAATTAGAAAATGTAGCAGTTCATTTGAACACATCCAAATTCTTCATCCACATTTCCAAAACACAGAAGCTTTCTTTGTGGAATGCATGTATCACACAAGTCAATATTTAACGGAACCTTTATTGTGCAAGCACATATAAGTGTTTCTCTTGAAAAATACAGAAGTTTGGAGTCCCTCAAATCCATCCCATTCCAAAAATCCGTATATACATTTACTTTCTATTTGCTATTAAAATACAATTCTCAGATCAACACAATTATGGTTAGAAAAAATGCTTAGTTCCACAAACACAGGGGACTATGACAACAAAGGCAAACAGGGTAAGCACACACTACTTATTTTTTACCACAGTTTTGTTTACTGCTTTGTCGGTTATCAGTGTCAAACAGCTAAGCAGGCAACCCCTGGCTCCTTTTTCTTTCTGCATTAATATAGGAACACCACTACGGAGCTTCGTCAGCTGGACCTGTTCTTCTCAAGGATGAAATGGTAAGGTCTCTTCAAGAAGACTTAAATGCTGCATTACGCAGAGGTATTGTTGGATGCCCTAATCTCCATACCTTCCATTTGTATAGATGCAGACGTGGCAGTTCCTCCAAGGCATGGTCCCATGTCCAGGAATACAAATGAATCAGAAGTTTCACTTAATCACGTAAGAAAAAGTTAGAAGCAAAAGCAGCTGTCTATATTCACCTCTGTGGTGGTAGTTTTGCAAACATTTTAAACTCAGACTTAGCATTGCGTATGCGAGCAGATAGTTCATTTAATTTGGGACCATTTAATGTTTCAAAGTTAAGCAGATGTCTAATTGCAATATTCATAGAGCAGTAACAATGCCTGAAGTTAATGGTGCCTGACAGTTTTTATTATAATCCTTATTTTAAGTAAGATTTTTTTTCCCATACATGATTTATAACTGGTGGTTTCTTATAAAGCCAGCAATTTATAGATCATAAACCCAAACTGTTCTATCCTATTTCTTCAAGTAATGAGCGGACTAGGTCAAGCAAGTGTTACGTACAAACAGCAAAGAATTTAATGGGGCTTATCAAGACGTTCTTTGTCTCCCTGCCCACCTAGCTCACAGTGCAGGTATGTTTTGTGGCACCTTTCTCAGCCCTGGCCCCTCATTGTCCAAACTGGAGAATGTGGGAAAGCGCACCAGGGCTCTTCCACTCGTTAGTACAAACTTTCTTTTTATGGAAACCATGGTTAGGCACCCGTATAAGGGTGGTTCATGCCTGTCTCCTTTTCCAACAGGGAGTGAGATTTCGGCTTGGATGTGCATCTGCTCTCAGGAGCTGCGAACCTGTCCTATATCCCACAATATTCACATAATGAAGTGTCAGTTATTTTGGTAAGTGAGAGCAGTGGAGATTCTCTGGCACAGCGTGTCTCTTATCCCCAACCACATTTCATGCCATCTTGGTTTTTAAAAGGTTCTGTGAAGCCTCAATGTGTTGCATAATTGTGTTAATGATAATGCAAAAATTAAACCATGCCGATTCTGAATTCAGAATCTAAGCAGCCTAATACTTAATGGCTTATGAGCTTTGACATTTCATAGGTCTTATGGGACACTTATGAAATACTCGTCTTCATTTGTGAAACTCAGCTGAATATTTTACTGCTATTCTGCATTAACATTTGGTACTATTTGAAGGTTTCCTCAAAGGATTTCAAAAGATTTCTGGTAGGCTGCACGTATAATACTTCCTCCCCCATCCTTGTGTTTTATAGCTGTAGTATGGATAGGCTGCTTACAACCAATGAAAGGTTTACACTAAAGAACATAGTCATCATAAAAAGTAATGAGCTAAAATTCAGAATTCCTTACTGGATAGAATCAAGTGCCTATAGCCACTAAGTAATTACTCCAACGCAAGACATTAAGCCAAGCTTTCTCGTAGCAGCTGCTAAATGATTAATATCACATTGGTAGATTTCACAGGAGAATCTGCTAAATAAAGGAAGGTTCAGTGTATATGTAAAGTTTAAATTCCGCACAATTTGTTTTAGAATCAACATACTCTACTGCATATTTCATGGTTCCAAGAGGAGTGCAGCATTCATTAAGAAAATACAGATGGTCTTCAGATAGCTAACAAGATTTCACACTCATTTCATTTCTCCCTGCTGTGAAACCTAGAGAGAAAATAACAGTAACAATGAACTCACTATGGCTGAACCTCAAGGCTCATTTCTGCCAAAATATTATCAAAATCCTGAACTGATGTTAGCAGTCAAATTCCACCAAGTTTAACAGAGCTATGCTATTCATGGCACTCTGAAATCCGCCCCTCTTCTCTCCGACAGTATTTTTCTCACTTTAAGAAAATCCAGCATTTTTTAAGGGCGAGACTGTCGATTTATGACAAGCCCTGAATAGCCAGCAGCATGTAGTTGTACTGCCCCAGGAGCACAGCAGGCTGAATCTTGAGACTCAGAGAATGAGAATTCAGTCCTTGGTGGTTGCTTTGCTTTGGGAGAAAACAACCAAATCAGCACGTTAGTCACAGAGACTCTCCCTTCCCTTTCCATCCACTGCCCTACACTAATGCAGTGTGGAGAGGAGAGAGGCGTGAAAAGATGAGGCCTTGGGCATCAAAGTCTAACCCCCTCTGCTGCACTTCTCTGCGCAGCCAGATCTAATCATGACCGAAATCTGCATTCAGCATATTAATATCCTATGGAATTTGTGGAAAACAACAGACAACGAGCATGTTTTGCTGGTCTGAATCCACTCAGGAATAATTGATGTCTCTGACAGTTTTGCTTGGCTAAAGCATAAGGATTTTAGGATTTCTTCCCGCATGATTTCTGCCTGCACTAAGAGAGTATCTGATGAATGGTGCAAGTATGAACTGAAAAACAAACGATGGCCTATTTATCAGCATTTACATCAGGAAGTTAGCTTTACCTTCACCTGACACTCTTAAAAGCACTCTGCCCTCTGCCTCCAGTGTCTAATGTTAGCTTCCCCTCTGTTCTAACACATTCATTATTTTTCTCCTGGAGCATCTGTGAATAAGCACAGAGAAGTACAAATACATGGATGCATTACACATGCACACAAACACAGATATATATTGATTCCATATTGCTGCTCAAAAAGACCTTCCACATTAAAATAATTGGGATGTTCAAAAAATTTAAAAAGAATCCAAAAATTATGTTTGTTAAACCAAAGTCTGTTCATCACCTTCAATTATATCTATGCTGTATTCACACAGTAGGATGCAGCACTGGACCCACATACAAGAACTCCACAATTACGTGAAAATATTGGCTTAATGTTAACTGTTTCAGAGATACAGTTTGGTCTTACCCTTGCTCTCAAAACTGGGGAGTTATCCACTATTCAAGTTTTCCGTGAAGAGCTTGTAATTTGCCTCCTCTCAGGATTTGCCAGATCTTTTGCAGACAGCCCTGAGCTTGTTCTGCTTGTACTCGGAGCTGGCTGGATGTAAGCAACATCTCATCCAGAAACCACATAGCTTCATTAGGCAGCACTTTGCTCTGAGCAAGGCTTACTATATTACTCCAAGCACAGTGCCTTCAGTTTAAGGCTGGCCAGTATCCTGTTGGCTTCAAGCACAGGTGGAACAAGTGTCTGTGAAAATATATATAGAAATATTTATAGTCTTAACACCGTAAGCCAGGATGTCAGGCTGCAGGCTTGTACTGATATTTTAAAATCCTACCTGGGGCTCATGTTTAGAGCTATAGCTGTCATATGGAGCCCTACTCATGCAAATTCAGAACTTGTATTGCAGAAAAAAGCTTCCCCACAAAAACAGAAACAAAATCGGTGTCTACTTAGTATGTACTCTACCCAAGTACAATGGCTTGCCCCCAAGTACATTGCCAGGCTGATGGCCATGTTTGCATTCATCCATATTTCTTGCCTACAGGAGCATTCTTGTAGTGGTTTTGCAGGAGGTATCTCAGGAGGTGGGAGAATTTCCAAAACGGGCACAGATTTATTTAGTATCCGCACGGACCTGTTGTAACAAACTTACAGTAACCTCTAGATCTAAATATTCAGAGAATTCTTCATTGGCTACAGTGAAATCACATTTCTTGGCTCTTTTGCTCATTTTCACCCTCTGACATACACGTGCAAGAATACTTTTTTTAAAAATTTTTTAAAACGTCATTGATGAAACATGCAAGGTTATTGTATCTATAAGAGTGTAAGTACTGCTTTTTATAATTTTCCTTTTTTTTTATGTTTCTTTTGGAATGATTAGTTTGGATGGCTTGAATGTGAAGATATCTATAAAAATGGCACATATAGGTCTTCTTAGCACTACTAAAAAAAATCTTTGAAGCTTTCTTTTCTTTGCCTGGTGTATCGTGTGGCATGACCCGAATGATTGACTTTTAGTCTAAATTGCTCATGTGGGCTTCCAACACTAATGTTGCTAAAACCTTTAGACCTCATCATGCTACAGTGTAGTCTCCTTACACACTTTGTTCTGACCTAGATGCAAGAAAAAAACTTTCAAAGTATAAAACATCCCATCATTTGTAGCCATGTCAAGCAGTCATGGTGTTAAATTTTTTTTCTTTTCTCATCAAGACATGACAGGTAGCATGCCTTTGTTAAATGGGAATTGAGACCCAGAATGAAGCCAGAACTGTCACCATAGGTCTGGTGTTTTAAAGTGAACCTGTCATGAATTCTAACTGTGGCTAAATGAAATCACCCTCAGCCTCTGCTGCTTATGAAGAACTCCACTCACCTAGCAAAATACTTAACTATGTCCAACAGGTATTACAGGATTTTTCAGCCATTTATCTTTCCACTCAAAATACACAGTCATCTTGTAACTGCAGTAAATGTTCTTCCAAAATCAACCAAAATTCTAAAAAAAAAAAAAAGAAGTTTAATTTTAATAAATCCAGATAAAGCAGAGTATCCCCACTCCCAACCCAGCCTTAACTCAATTTTTGGAAATTACCCTATGAGTAATGGCATAGAAGTGGCCTGGAATAAAGCAAATAAAGTCAACAAATTTTTCAAGAGGAACTTTAAATTACTATAATTTCCACTGATCTGAAAAAAAAATATTAACAGGTATGGTCTCATATCAAACTTTTAAATCTAGCTGTTATGTGTTTGGCTAGCTCCATGAGTCATTCCAATATTAGATTTACTAATATTCGCTATTCAACTAATAGTGCTTGCACAATTCATTATTAGAAAACCTGAACTAATTACCACACAAAATGATTGCATAAATATGTTCCTGGTTTTCCAGCTTTTTAACATAAAAGATGTATTGAAGTGCAGGATACATTGACTGTGTTCTGGAAAGACAATGAAGTTAAAGATCATGCATATATGTGTCAATAAATAATAAAGCAAGCTATTAACCTCTTTTGTAGGAGTCAGTTTTTCTGCTGTGATATCATCTGTGCATTTTTATTAGGGTAGTAATCATGTTATTGGCACTAGATTTAAAATGCTATATGCCTCATATGACTAATTATTTTTCATTATAATTAACTAAATAAATATGAAGTTAAATTTAACAGTTTGTACAACCTTAGGTCTAAACATCTGGATTAAATAAATTGTGAGTATGAAATTTTAAGCTTCTGGTAAAGAAAAAATATGTACATACCTAATTCATTCTCCCTCAGTTTTACATGTGCATGAATACCACATACTACACGTGCTGTCCTACCTTCTCATTTTTTTGTATACACATAACTAACACTATCCAATGTAAACGGACTGTAGCTTGAAATAATTATGTTCGAGAGGTTGTAATATTAGTCTGTTCATCACTACGTTATTTTTATCAAAAGCACAGAAATTGAAACTGAGCAGTCCTGAAATTGCTCAGAATGACTCATGACAGTGTGAAAGTAAATTATATTCTCCTCACCTATAGAAATGGGGGTAGTGATATTTTCAATGTCTGTTATTGTTTACAAAGTGTTTTGGAGACAAAAGGTGCAGTTTCACTCTTACTCCTTCTGCTATGCCATAAAAGTGTTTTTACATTTTCTTCCTGTGGAGCAGGATGTCCCACAAGGACAAAGCTTTGAGTGTCAAAGTGCTCTGCTGATACAGTCCTTATTATTATTATTAGGTTAATAAATGTGTGATGCCGCTGTTTCAAACAAGAACACAATCTTTGGCAACAATATCATCCTTAGTGCCACTGCATACATATTTTTCCCTAGTATGAATATTGCCTTCATGTGTGATTTAATTCTGTTGCTGTGCTTTTATTTAAATTTTTAAGAAGCATCAAAATAAGTGTACATAAAATCGGTGTCAAGAACATATAATGAATGTAATTATGATGTCTTTCAGCTACAGAAACAGAAGTCTCCAAAACCACTTTAAGTGAAAAACTTTCTGTAATTGTATGTAAAAGCTGTCTCTTATCCTGTCTGTGGAAAAGCCACCAGAAGGCTATATAGCATTTTCAAGCACATATCCTTAATTGCAACACATTACACAATGTAAGACACGCTTGCAGTACTGGCAGTAGCTGCACCGTCATCTCAGAAATTATGTAGGCTGTCTCTTTGTCCCAGCAGATGGTATTTTTATGACCCGCAATTCCTGTGTTCAGGAAGCCTCGATGAGAAAATAGAAACGAAGGAAAATTGGGAATATAATTCTTGATGTGAAGAATTCCAAAAGACTGTAACCAAAGTTTTTCAATCTTAATATTAGCCTTAACATTAAGAATTATGGAGCTATCTTAGTGTCCTGATTTTCAGAGATACTCAGAAATAGCAGTTGCCTTTAAAGTCCATCTCCATCTGGAAATGCTGCCAGTTAACGTAGTTGCCTTAGCAAGTATTAGAGAACACAGGCAAAAGAACTGGAAGGGGAAAAGTGTTGTGTGTTACCACAAAACAAAAGCCTGTATAAAAGCCTGAAAAAGCACATAACTTCCTGCTGCTCACTTTTTATAAGGTTGGGTTCCAGCTTTTCAGCATCCCACATGAATTCCATATGGTATGGTCATTTTAATGTATGAACAACAGATCATATCAGATTGTTTCACCTTCACAGGTATGGATTTAATCAATCGACAATACCAAAACTTATGCCTGCCTTCATTTTTAACTTGTCCCAGCCTATATGCTTAATCACATTTCGTTTTTAATTGATAATTTGAAAATGGGATATACACTTCAAAATTATTCTCTTTTCTAATACTCAAAGATGAGCAACTGAGCTGAGCTGTGATAAACAGCAAAAGATTTAAAAGTAGCAAGAGATCCACATCTGTCAGTTCATTATCAGCGCGTGAATATGCCGGTTCATACTGTACACCATTTGATAAATGCCTTCCCCTAGACATACAAATACAGATGCACCATACCGCCTTCAGTTCTGCTCTTTGTACTGCTGTAAATCTACCATAACTCCTCAGACAGCATTCCTTTTAGATTTGTATCAGTACAACTAAAGGACAAATACAGCCACCCTAACTGAATATTTGATATGGTCCTCTAAAACTTCACTCAGAAAACAAAACTGCGGACAGCTTCTACCTCTTGATCAACTTGTGATAAATAGAACAAAGCGAACAAATAATTTCCCAAGCACAAGGACTCCTAAAGAAACTGTCATTCTGATTAATCCCAAAGTATTTTTTGAGTAAACAAGTGTTTATATTTAAAAGCCACAATGTGATTTCAAAGAGTTTGTTCTATCCCACTCATTGCTCATGGTTAGAGGTAATTGGAAGCCACTTTCTCACTCTATTGATGATTAATGAGTGGCATTTTGTTTTTTTAAACATAACATTCTTTAGTCCAGCGTAGAAAGGCAGTAGAAATTAGTGGCTTAATAACTTAGATTTTCAGAGCAGAGAATAATTAAAACAGTGAAAGGCGAAGGAGAGGGCACACAACAAGCCTTATTTAAACAAATCCTCCACTGAGAGCTAAGAGGGTTTGGGACCACAAGCAGTAAGTAAAATAAATTAATTTCAGTCTGACTTGAGCAAAGTTATTGATTTTATATAGGGATTTGATCCACCTTGTTAGTTGCCAGCATGAAAAATGAATCTCATTTGACAGGAGAGCATTGAATGTGGAGATTGCAAGACTCTGAGTTGAAAAAGGGGTGAAAGACACTTTGTATTCATACATTCAGAATTGCTTGGGGGGGGTGGGTTCTTTTCATTCTTTCTTTTTTTTGAAAAATATGAAACCATGAATATCCATACAAAGTTTAGCTTTCTTGCCCAGCACTGTACCTCCTTTCATGCTGTCAGTACAAAAATGATGACCTACCCATGTGTTTGAATAGATGTCTTCATAAGCTACTCAAAGGATAATGAATAATACCATTCACATAGCTACTTCCATATAATACAACTAAACCGAAAAAAATGCTCAAAATATGTGCCCAAGAAAAAAAGACAATTAAGAAAAATACAAGTTAAAACCAGCAAAATTTGAAGCAAACTACTAAGGTGGAGCTTCAGGGTGGTATCATTTCTAGCTGGCTCTGGCAAATGACAGTCCTCTCTAGCCTTTGTTTTTGCAGTTATTGAAAGTAGAAGGTTTCAGATCAAGAACTGGAATCTCAGTTGCCAGAGAACAAGAGAGTTTAGGAGTAGCCAGCCATATCACACAGATCTAGGTTTGGATTTTCTGTATGTCTCATACTTGCCCTCCAGCAGCTCTAGATGATGTAGGTTTCAGAGAGGTCAGAAAAAATAAGTTGCCTTAGAGGAACAATCAGCAATGAAGATCTTTGCATTCCAGCTTCAGGATTCTGGAAAGGCATCCTCCTCATTCCCTGCTGCCTTGCATTGTGTGCAGTCATCCAAATTTCACCTGTGCAGAGCATTACTCAAGTGTCCAGATAGGCAAAGCACTGACAGAACATACCACCTGTAACTAGGTATTAAAAACAAGTCAGGGAGCAGGAGGAAGTCTTATAAAGTTTCAGACACTGTGTTATAGACTGTTCCACTTTAGTTCATTAGTTTTCATTTGATCCAAGTCAATGGTTTGCTCTGTGCTGCTACGGCATTAATTTTCAAGGGTTTTTTCAGGGCAGGCAAAATCTTTCTGTTCTGTCACCCGAAGTGTTGATGAATGATTGGATATTATCACTTTGCAAATATCAGTGATAGCTGACGGTCTCAGAGAAATTACTGTAAGGCATAAATTCTTATCATAAACATGTTCCCACAGCAATTATATTTCAGTGACAACTGAAAAACAAGAGAGACTAGTTTTTCCTCTCAACTCCAAAAGCAACCTCTGCTTTCCAATGCCAAGACAGGGTAACAGGCCACCACCCAGGATCTCACGTACAAAGCAACTATACTGTACCAGTGTGAAGCAAAAATACTTCTTACTTCAAGAAAACAGAGCAGACCCAAGGCACAGGCAGAGCAGGCAGATGCCCTGGGCAGGACACTGCTGGGGAGGATGAGCTGGATATGGCTCACTGCTTACAATAACTGTTTCAGAGCCCTGAAAAATCAGCTTGCTTTGCTGCTGCCACCCAGGAGAGGCTGAAAGGTGAAGGCCACTGCTTGGTGCTTCGACCTCCATAAAGCTTCAAACCCTGTGCTCTGCCATCGCCGTCCCTCTTGTCATGACTGAAACAGCAAGCTGGTTTCCCCAGGATTTCTCTCAGCTCCTCATCCATCTGTGTCCCCTTTCTTCTGCTCCCCCTGCTCCTCTGGCAGGAGTAACCCAGGGTTGGTCAAATCCTGAACCTCCTTTTTAGAGCAGCATATTAAATTTTGCCAACACTGCTGAAAATTGCTGTTCTACCGCTGAGGAAACATAGGCGCAGCACCACCACTTACTCCTGTGCAACACAGTACTGAATCCTGCCCTGACCTTAAAGTATATTCTCAGCCTCCTGTCTTCAAGCAGATTAGCTGGGTTTAAGCATACACTTAATTGCTGTCTTGAACTAGGCTAGATTAAACCTCTAGGTCTGTCAAAACAGAAATATTTTAAAGAGCACATGAAAAAATAATCCAAAAGAGGGACACTCAGTGAAATTCCACCAGCCAGATTTTTTTTCCTTCTGCATGTAGAAAGTGAACTGGGTCACTCGGCATTCAGTGACTTTTTTTCTTACATGCTTTACCACACAGTGATTACTACTCTAGATTTAGATCACAGTCACAGGAGGTTTAGTGATTTAATATTTTAAAATTAAAGTGGCACTTCAAATTAAAGGGGCACAAATACTATTTGAATATGGTAAATACTGATCATATAATTACATGGTAATTAATTTTCATGTGGTATCCATGTGATTATGAGATGAATATACGACTTTTCTGCCTTCTAAACAGCACTGCAGCTTACTAGTTAATTACTTTTAGATCTGCTTAGTGTAATTACACAGTAATCCACAAAAGTCTGTACATATTCTGTCATTACTTCATGTTTACTAATAACAGCATCGAATTTCCTTAGGTCAGATCTTGTCCCGTCCTCTTCAGCATCCTGACACCATGGCATAGGTGCACTTTTTTTTACAGAGGAAAAGGAGTGCAGGAATTTATGAGGATTTCTTGGGGGCTCCACATCTTATATGCAATGTACAGTGTATTCCAGTTCTACTGAGATTTCTTGTTCTGCAATGTGATGTAGGACAAAGAGAGGGGCTGAATAGTTTTGCATCCATCCAGATACATTTTTTGTCTAAGTTGTTTATATTTAAACAGAACAATACTTAATGTCCTCTGTGCTTCCTCCAGGCTTCACATACGAGCAGTTCATGAACCTATCTCAGTGACTCAGACAAAGAAGTAGTTAAGTTGAAGAAAAAGAATCCAAATCTCATCAGGCAACATCTCTGTATCCAAGAGAAAGATCCTCCCACCTGCAGCTGGAAGAGGAGCGAGGGAAGGGCAAGAATGTGCATTTGGTTGTTCTCTGTTCTTGCTGGCGTTCAAAATTAGCAGTCTGCCGTTCCAGTGTGAGAGATGACAATGATGGGCATTATCCCACATATGATATAAATGGAGAAAAGACATAATAAAACTATAGTAGCTGTATATAACACTTGTGCCCTGTGGTTTGAATAGTTGCTTAGGGCTCTGTGTGTATTGTTCTTATTGTGCAAATGCAATGTTTTTCAGGGCGAGGGAAAATCCTGCAAGTAATTTACATTTATATTTGTTTACTGGATCATCTACTTCACAGTCGTGCTCGGATATGTAACGTAAGCTCATCTCAGTTATCTACATCTTATCTAGGTCATTGTGTGTTACCATATTTTGCTAATATTGCTTAAACATGGTATGAAAAAAACATAATTAACCCCTTTATGACCAAATAAGTGGGAAAATTATGTTTTTATTAAATCAAAGGGATGGGATTTAGGAGGTTCTAGATCAAAATTTTGAGGGCCATGAGATACCCTTCCTGATGAAAGCAAATGCCAAGGGAACTGACTTCCAACAAGCTATGTGAAATGATTTCCTCTACGATCATGATTCATAAATCATCTTCAAGGCAGATCATTGTGACTTGTCTGTGATGGCAGTTTCAGCATCATAAACCATACATCATCCTAAAACAAATGGCAGCTTGCAATGTCCTTGTTAATAGCACACTAATACTAAATTTTTTCCTCAGATAATGATTTTTCAACGTATCCAAACTTATTGCATCAGACTTCAGCAAATCCTTGTTATTATGTTTCACTAGCTAAAGTCAACAGTGTTTTTAAAAGCCTTTTAAAATGTTAATTTATGCAGTGGAAGTAAGACATGATTCACCATCTGTCACAGAAGGTCACTGGCTATATTTGGATCCATTAATAAATTCATAGGTTGCAAACGAGTAGAGGTGAGCCACCCCCTGCAGTAGAAGAAGCTGGCCCAAATCTTTGCCTTGTTTCTGGGCCAAACTCATAAAGTTCATTCTGACTCAGAGAAATTACATAGGGATGGAAAAGATAAGTTAGTCACTCTGCCTGCAAAACAACCCACCCGATGGATCACTGTCAGATTGCAGGTCTGGCAGAGACATGCCAAGTAAGCAGGATGACACCTGACCTCCACCTGTGAAGTTCAGCATGAACTTCAGAAGACACACGGAATTTAAAACCCTGTGAGGGCCATTGTGCACGTCTCTTCACTTTTTAAGTTTGAAGTCGGAGCTAAAAGGTTCAAAGGTGGCAGCAGTTCCGACCTTTAGCAAGGAATAGACACCACTTACGGCTCTCCCTGCCATTACCTGATTGCATCGTTGTTAAGTATTTCTGCTTCCTTCTGTGGTTTCTAATTGGTCTGCCTGTAGGAGATATTTACACTGAAGGGAACTGCTTTTCAGCCTAGCATTGTCTGGGCAGCACAAGATGTCTCAGAGATTGCATTAGTATGATTTAACCATCAGTTTTCTGAGTGCTTTTCTGTGGTATTTCTGAAGTTTGAATAATAGAGGTAATCTGGAGATAAGAGAAGCTAGAGAATCTGCTCAAAGCCTTATCTATTCTCCTCCATAAGAAAATTGCCCAAGATAAAACTCTGGTAAGAGAAAGCTAAAGAGGGATTTGGGGTGGTCTACTTTAGCATTTTAGTTTAGATCAGGAGTGCATTTTTGAAGCAAATCTCCAGATTGTCCCCACTTACCCTGCTCAGGTTCACAATGTAGAACAGACTCAAAATACAGGAACGGGACTTCTTTCAGATGACATTAAATTGGAAGATGAGCTCCATAAACACAGGACATGTGCTTTAGCCACCGAAGCACAGTCAGCCCACACAACCAGACTACACCTAGTCTGATGTAAAATGGTACATAAACAGTTTAGACATTGGGTTCTGGGCACCAGCTCTACAGGTCTGATCCTAGTAGGCTTGCACAGTCTTCCAACATAGATCCAGGAGAGGTGTATCCTCTGCTCACAGGCCCAGGATCCCAATTCCTGCTCAGCCTGAAGTCATCAGCCCCTGCCCCAGAAATGCCACAGGAGTAATAGTCTCCACCCCTGTGTCTGTCCCAGCCCTCTGGATGGGGCCTTATGTCGCAGGCAACTTGCTTCTGGGTTGGACCCTTCAGCCATATGTTGTAGCTGTGTCACCAGTCCTGACTCTGACCTTGTCTCCTTCTGTTCCTGATTGGACTTCCTGGCTGGACACTGGACCTAGTTCACTGCTTACCGCACTGGGGGCTCTGGACGGACCCTGCTACCAGCACCCAGCCCTGCTCCACCATGCTCACACCCTGTGAGATGGAGCCCCATCGGTGTGCACACTACCTGGGCTGGTGTCACCCTCAGCTCCCTGTTCTTTAGGGAGCAGCTGCCTCTCGTTACGCCCTGTCACCAAAAAGACAAAACAGAAGTGTATGCATGCGTTCCTTCTTTTTATATAAACATCTACTGGTTTATTCATTGTATGTCAGAAACAGGGACTTCTAAGATTTAAAGACACAAGCTGATGTCAGTCTGAGAATGACTCAGTACACTTAACAGAGCACAAAAGATGATTTAGATATATTTCAAATGATGCTTTTTTTCCCCTCTTGGAAATGAAAATTCACAATTTGCTGCAAGAAGGAACAGAACGTCAGCTTTAGTGTAGTCCATTATTTTGGTGGAATTGTGCTACAAAACAGAGAAGCCTGAGAGCTGGAGTCCATCAGGTAAGGAAACTGGCAAAAAACTCTGGCAAATTTCCAGCTGAAGGTTATCTGTCAAGAATGGCTCATTAGATCTATGCCACGGTTTCATTAGAACTTCAATAAAAAGAATTATGTTTGAGAAACATTTAGATTTCACCAAGCCAGCATGTAATGTAAAAAAAAATTCCCTGATCCTTATCTTGAATTGGCTCTTTTTTCAACTGTTTACCAGAAATACAGGAGGTCAACACCACACTAAACCCATCATCTGGCAATAAAGCATAGTTTCTGGGTCAGAATCAGAAGAAGAGAGACTGAATTAGATGCCAAGGAGGAATGACCTTATTGTCTGAGGGAAAAAGAAAAAAGGGAAACAGACAGGGAAGTCAGACAGTCTCCCAGTAGTGCTAATGATTCCATATGAAGAACAATGTGTGCTAACTTCATATGGAAAATGTTAAGTGCTTCTTTCTATTATATATTAAACTATCACATTATGAAGCTTTAAAAATTTGACTTTTTTGTCCCTGGAGTTACAGATACTCATCTGTTTAAACATCTGCAAAACTATTTTCAAGAAAACTTAAACAGAATCCAGATGAAGGCGTATAACTTGAGAGGAATATATTATGGATAAGGATTCGTCTCACCATTCTGCTTCCTCCGATCATGAATGGCAAACCAAATTTAGTTCTTCAGTGCCAACTTCACGTGGTTGGACATACCTTAAAAAATAAGGTTCTTTATTTCATACAATGCTTGACGCTATAGTGAGAACATCACTAGAGTATCATTAAATATATACCTGAAAACTGTATTGAATTCAGTGTTATTAGCAATGAAAAAATCAATAAAAACACAAACTGAAAATTTGCAAAACATCAAACACTTTAGCTTAAAAGAGAATGAGCCAACATACTCTTTGTTGTTGTTAATCATCATTTTCCCTCATCAATTTTTAATGGCAATCTGTCACTGGCAATATTTGGCATAGAAAAACATACCACACACTTGTATGTAAGTCTGACTGCACACGTGCATATGCCAGCATATGTGAGCAGGTATTTCTTACCCCCAAACACACACACAGACACAGGCAATTGGAAGTGTTTTGAGAAGACTGTAAATAGAGAAAGTGCATTTTCACTTTCTTCCCAGGAAAGAAAAAATGGGAGAGATCCAGCCTCAGAAGTCTGTCTCACTATGCTTTGTCTTTCTGTGAAAGTTTATCAAAGAATGAAGGAAAATATAATTTCATCCATTTCTCATTTGCCTTTTTCTCATAGCATGCTTTGCAACTTGGACTAGCCCATCCTCAGATTTCTCCTCTTTTGACAGGTATTATCTGTTCCTTCCTGTCAAAGCTCTCATGATAATCATCACGTTGCTATTAGGATTATTCCAGTCCTAATGATCAGCCTCTAAGAGTGGGTTTTTCCTTCGCACCAAGGTTCATCCATTTTTTAGCTTCATTTTCAGAGGAAAAGAGGCTTATGTGATCTTGTCTCTTTCTGTTGATCTATGTATCGATCCTTGAAAGAATTTGAACTCAGAGGCCAGTTTCTAAAAAACTTGACAAAGAGGTAAAGCTGAAAGATATTCACTTCTGACATGGTTGGAGGTGGAGTTGAGGACAAGCCAAGTAAAGGAGACACCTCCCATTTGTGTCTCCACTGCAATGAAAGTCACCCCTTATTAGATGTCAGAACAAAGAAACAAATCCATAGGAAATCATGACTGTGCTCTCATGAGGGAAGCTTCTGTCACCAGCAAAAGAGAACTAATTTTCTTCACTGTGGAGCAAGGGCTGTGACAATTTAGCATTGAGTACATAACAAGAGAGATATGAGAGATTATAGCCTTTCTTTTCTTGGTAATAAAACCGATGTTTACATTTGCCAGCTTCTGCAACAGGAACCCAAGTCCAGCCTGCTTTAGAGTAGGCAAGATTTTATTTTAGGAAGATACAGAAGATAGAAAATAAAGGATTGGCTGAAAGATATGCATGTGAGTTCACTGCTTATTCCTTCAGGAGCTAACTTTTCTTGGCTAGTACGGATCAAACAAAAACCCCAAAGGTATGTGTGAGTGATGCATTTTAGAATATAGCAATAAATGTGTTTATTTCATTGCATTACTGTTCATATTTTTATATATGCAAGCAATAGCTTAGCTATGGAGCGTACAGGTCCTGTGAGGCTGGAAAAGCCTTGGCCGAAATAGACGGGGAGGTCAGATGCAGCTGAAGAAAAAGGAGACTTGGTTCACTCCCCATACCAGCATGCGATGACAGTTTGTAAGAAGGACTATGACTGGCTTTACATCATGTGTCAGCTTCCCTGCCTGCTCAGTCTTTATTGGTGTCAAAATCTTGTTGTTCAGAGTGACAAACAACTGAACATGACTTTAAAGGGTTAGGGACATTGTATTCAAGTGCAGTTCCAGCTGATTTAAATCAGGGAGTTGCAGCACCCCTGATTTCCTAACCTGTTGTCTCCCCAGTGCTTACACGGGCATTCATGAAACCAAGGAGCCAGATCAGTGAGCTGATCTAACTCAGCCTATGTTTATATAGGTGTATATTGTGGGGGCAAACCAGCTATATAGTCAGTTTTCCTCACAGCTTCCCAAGCACCAGTAGCACCAGAGGGGAACATGGGAACTACATATCTGCAGGCAGAAGATGGGACCCTGGCATCCCTACTATGTCCAGCTTAAATTCTGGTGGAAGCACTTACTGAGAGCATGTTCCACCACAGCTAAATGCAACAGAGGAAAACAACATGCAACATGCAAGGGTAATATTAGCTACACAAGCAATTACGCTAAGCAGCGTTCATGTCCACTTATCATGCTCGGAGAGTAAGTGCCTTCCATCACAGATTTTTTTTTCAAGGGTGTCTTACTCTTTTTTTGTCATTAACAAAGCTATGCTCCTGTTTGTACAACTGAGGTCTTTCCCTAAGAAACCCCTCCAATAGCTAATAGTTCCTTTGTGCTCTATCTGCATAGTCACAAGGTCTGGATAAAAGAGTGGTACCCCCTGATTGCCAGACGCACTCAGAGGTACAGTAAAAAAGATTTTTCTTACATTTAAATGGAATCTCCAGTGTTTCAGTTTGCGCTCATTATCTTTGGTCCTGTCACTGGTGCTCAGTGCTCTGGCTTTGCCTTCTTACACTGTCCCATCAGGTATTTATACACATTGATCAGATCCCCCGAGCCTTCCCTTCCTCTGGCTGAACAACCTCAGCTCTCAGCCTCTCCCCATTGGAAAGATGCTTCAGTCTTTTAATCACCTTTGCGACCCTTTGCTGGACTCTTTTTTTTTTGTCTGTCCCTTGTGCTGGGGAGTCCACACCTGGACCCAGCACTCCAGATGTGTTTCACTGGCACTGAGTAGAGTGGAAGGATTTCCTCCCTCAACTTGCTGGCAATGCAGGGGCTGTTGGCCCTGTTTGCTGCGAGGACACATTGATGTCTCATGTTGAAGCTGTTGTGCACCAGGACCCCCAGGTCCTTCTCTGCAAAACTGCTTTCCAGCTGAGCAGCCTCCAGCATATACTGGGGCATAGGGTTATTTCTCCCCAGGTGCAGGACTTTGCATTTCCCATCAAAGCATTAGCATGTAAAAGAATATTATACATGAAAATCACTCATAGTGCTGCATTATGTATCTCAGAATATTAAGTATTTGAAAGGGCAGGTGCTGTCTGACCACATGCAGGTAATTTTAATTCTGTTAAATAAGTACAAACTCTCTTTATGTGTCAGGACTTCTCACATCTTAAAGAAAATGCCTTGAAGGAGAAGAAATCAGAAGAAACTGGTAAATTTGGTATTGCCTATCCGGTTTGAGCTCCATTGCTAGCTTAATGTAAACCTGAAGTGGAGGGAGGGGGAAGAAACAAAAACAGTACTGTGTGATAAAACCCCAGTTTAGTTACGTGGGTGAAAAATGTGAGAATAGGTGCAAATCTAAAAAAAAATCAGATTCTATTTCTTGATAATTTTAGTTTCCAAGACTTCCCTTTTAAAAGAGCTAAATGAAAAGATTATTAAACCATTTTCCTGTTGCAGTTTCCCAGAGTAGAACGTAGACCTGAGCAAAGAGCTGATTCACTCAGGTGGTGAGTGCTCTCAACCCTTACTAAAATGAGCTTCTTACTATACGGAGTACCAATTGTTTTACATAAAATACCACAGAGGGAAACGTAATGCACCTTGCTTTCCATATGGGAAGGCACAGACAGGAGGCTGGAAGAATGTGATATACAGGAATTCATGTGGTGGGTTTGGGTTGGGTTTTTTTTTTTTTTTTTTCAAAATTAGGATATGCACTCCCACTCCTTATGGGTATCTGCAGGCAGTTGCAGGGTTTTTGGAGAGGAGCTTTAACTTCAACTCTATTTCCATCTGTGGTGCTTGATTTAGGAATGATATATCCACAGCTCGGTGCCATAGAGATGTGTAATTTGCAAAGACAATAGATAGGATAATATAGATGGGAAAAAACACCTTGAAGACTTTTCATTTTTATGTTGATGTTTTTACGATGAGCCTTGGAAACTCAACGCTCGGCACCTAAGACCACAGCTGCTGAGCGTTTGTCATCCTCTTGGGCAGGTGGTGTGAAAGGTCACAGGTTTAATAAGCCTTTTAAAATGACAGGCATGAGAAAGTTGTTCGTAACTGTGGGGGCCTCTTGCAGTGTGGTGTTCTTGCCATGAAGACCCACTGCTCCTTCCCTCCAGCTTTCCTGCAGTAATACCCAGCCACTGACCAGGACATGCTGCAAAATGCTTCCTGCCTTGCTCCTCAGCCTTGGAGAACTGCAAAACAAACTAGGATAACTTTAAACAGCAAATTCCTAAGTGCTGTCCAAAAAGTCTGAGCAAAACCTTTACAGCTCTTTCCACATCATGACCAACCTGAAGTCAGAATGGCTAGGTCTGAGCATGGTGGTTTCCCGTGGCTCTGTGCCCTGTCCTTGGATGAGCCAACATGAACTGAAAATGTGAATTTTGGTAAAAGCTTTTCCTGCAGTTGATTCTGACCCCCTTCTCCCATGCAGATCCTATGGTGTCTTTATTAAAGTTCATTTTCAAGACATGAAGTTCATAAAGTTCATAAAGAACACAAGATATAAAGTTCATGATTGAAGACAGCCAGCATGGCTTCACCAAGAGCAAGTCCTGCCTGACCAATCTAGTGGCCTTCTATGATGGAGTGACTACATCAGTGGACAAGGGAAGACCTATGGATGTTGTATATCTGGACTTCTTTAAGGCCTTTGACACGGTCCCCCACAACATCCTTCTCTCTAAATTGGAGAGACAGGGATTTGATGAGTGGACTGTTTGGTGGATGAGGAACTGATTGGATGGTCACACCCAGAGGGTAGTGGTCAACAGCTCAATGTTTGGATGGAGATTGGTGACAAGTGGTGTCCCTCAGGGGTCTGTATTGCGGCCAGAACTGTTTAATATCTTCATCAATGACACAGACAGTGGGATCAAGTGCACCGGCCAGAACTGTTTAATATCTTCATCAATGACACAGACAGTGGGATCAAGTGCACACTCAGCAAGTTTGAGGATGACATCAAGCTGAGTGGTGCAGCTGACACACCTGAGGGACAGAATGCCATCCAGAGGGACCTGGACAAGTTCAAGAAGTGGGCCCGTGTGAACCTCATGAGGTTCAACAAGGCCAAGTGCAGGGTCCTGCACCTGGGTCAGGGCAACCCCTGGTACCAATACAGGCTGGGGGATGAAGGGACTGAGAGCAACCCTGATGAGGAGGACTTGGGGATACTGGTGGATGAAAAGCTGGATATGAGCCAACAATATGTGCTCACAGCCCAGAAGGCCAACTGTATCCTGGGCTGCACCAAAAAAGCATGGCCATCAGGTCAAGGGAGGTGGTTCTGCCCCTCTACTCTGCTCTGGTGTGACCCCACCTGGAGTACTGCATCCAGCTCTGGAGCACTGTGTCCAGCTCTAGAGTCCCCAACACAGGAAAGACATGGACCTGTTGGAGCAGGTTCAGAAGAGAGCCACAAAAATGATCAGAGGGCTGGAGCACCTCTGCTATGAGGACAGGCTGAGAGAGCTGGGGTTGGTCAGCCTGGAGAAGAGAAGGCTCCAGGGAGACCTTATTGCAGCCTTTCAATACTTAGAGGGGGCTTATAAGAAAGATGGGGACAGACTTTTTAGCAGGGCCTGTTGCAACAGGGCAAGGTGTAATGGTTTTAAAATAAAAGAGGGTAGATTTAGAATAGATAGAAGGAAAAACTTTTTTACAATGAGGGTGGCGAAACACTGGGACAGGTTGCCCAGAGAGGTGGTAGATTCCCCACCCCTGGAAACATTCAAGGTCAGGTTGGACGGGGCTCTGAGCAACCTGATCTAGTTGAAGATGTCTCTGCTTATTGCAGGGAGGTTGGACTAGATGACCTTTAAAGGTCCCTTCCAACCCAAACTATTCTATGATTTATCTTCGACTTCACCTTTTCCTTAGTGGAGAACTACTCTGGCTCTCTTTTTTCTTATCTTTCTATTTCATTACAATTATAGGAAACAAATATCTTTCAGACCTTTATCTGTCTGTCAAATTTAGTTAAAATTGGCCACAGAGATTACAATTACAAGATTTTTGGGGGGGAGGCCAAGAGCAGCTGACAACTAAGAATTTTCTGTATGGAATCTAGATAGAAACATCTAAAAATACATAATATTCTCAGGAACTCTAAAGCTTTACATATGCTAGATGGTGGAATTAGCTATTTCTACTTTTTTTTAAATAACATTAGGAAAAAATCCAAATGATCCAATTTCTATGTGAAAATACAATTTCTTTTATTTGATGCCTGAAAGTTTTGAGTGAAGCCACAACAGCAAGTTCCTTTTAAGGGTTTCTTTTTTCTCTTTCGTAACCCAAACAATAGAAAGCTACTGTCTTTAAGAAACCTTTATCCTTTTAACGTAAGGCCTGATCCAACAGTCAAAACTGCAAATTGCAGTCTGGTTACAGAACCGTAAACTGCGCAAGTGTTGAGCTTTTTAATCTCTGCAGTGTCACACTCCAGTTCATGTTACATTCATTAAACAGGAGCTGTTAATGTTATTTGTTGACAGCAAGAGTTATCACTATTTGACAGTCATTATCCTGCAGCAAGGCTCTTCAGACCTTTTTGGACCTTTTCTCTGTGATCATGCTGTACTAAATTTTTTCTGTTTGCAGTAGCTCATTTATCATTTCAATTGGGAACTACCACAGAAGCCCAATTTCCCATTAAGAGTTACTGACTAGGAAGAAAAAGGGGAAGTAGTAGTTTTGAATTGTTTAGTCCATCATCTCTTTCAAATAGGAAAAAAAAATTATATTCTCTAACTAGACTGGTAGTTTCCCTTAATAGTGTTTGAAATGTGGCTGTGTTACTTTCACTGACCGAAGCTTTTTTTGTAAAGGGAAGGAGGAAGGGAAGAAAGACATCACTCCTGATGCCTGCAAAATTCATGACTTAAGTAGTAGGAGGAAGACAATGGCAAAAAAGAAAGATTTAGTGGGATGATGGAGAAGGAGGGAATAAGATGATCTAAGGGAGTCTGTGAGTCAGGTTGCCCTTTCAGTAGGATTTTGTAGCCCTTGGAGTATCACATTATACTGCAAAAATAATATAAGCAAAAGTTTGAATTTCTAATCCTCTCAAAAAGCATCTTCTCATTCCAAATCAATGTCAAAATATTGAGTTTCTTTCTCATCAAAAAGTTCAGAAAATATCTGATTCAGAAATAGCTAAATATTGTATTATGAGTCAGTTTGACATTAAATTGGATTATCTGCCATCCCACATGATCTCACAGGAGCTGTATCATCACCAGCTCATAATCTACTTCATAAGCAGTGCTCAGTGTCAGGACTTCATCTTTCACAATGCACTGACACTTATGAATCTTCACATGTTTCTATCAAAAGGCTACTATATGGCATCATGAGAGTTATAATCCATCTGGGGAACATACATTACAGACTGCCTGGAGGCAGGACTCTAAGCACCTAATCTACAGATGTTATGAAATTTCAGTGACAGGAGGAGATCCAGGTTAATGCTGAACTGAAGCTAACATTTCAAATTTGGCAAAAAGAAGTGTTTAAGTATCCCTAATGGATTTTTTTTAAAAAAATCACCAACATAAAAACATGTTTTTATAGAAAATTTATGTTGTATAGAAGTTGGAGTCCTCTACCTAAAAGAAACAAAACAAAAATTTTCTGGCAATGTCTTGGTGGGATGCAAGTTGATGATTTGAGTCTATGCACGAGAATGTGAGACAGTTATAAAGAATGAAAGAACTTGTTCCCTTTGATTCTGGCAGGAAATAATTGTGTAGAGTCTCTACATGAGGCACTGCCTGAGAAAGGCAGGACAGGCATTATTAGCCGGACTATTAAAAGTCAGATGGCAGGATGTAAGGCAACATGGTTGGAGTATTCTGATGCTTGACAACTCTAACTGGAGTGATCTATTTCAGGCTAGATTACTAACTGATTTAAAACAGCTAATTCATCTGAGCAATGAATTTATCTGTGCTATACTGAATCACATCAGCAAAGAACTATTACATATCAGAGCATAATAAAATTGAGGGCATGTTGAGAAGCAAGGGTCACTGAGGTGTTGCTTTACGCTTTATCCCCTCTTAATAAAAAGGCAAAGAAAGATAATCTTCTAATCAGTCCAGTATGAAAATTGGAGATAAGAGGTCTTTTTATGCTCTTTGATACATTTCCTACACATTTGCTTTTTCAGCACCAGAGCTCTTTCACAAAAATGAGATTATTCTTGGAAAACTTTCAGAAATGCTCTAACTATAAAAAAATAGACTTTACAGGATATTTTTCTTGTTTATGTTTTTTTTTTGCTTTTGTTTTGGAAAACATGGAGGAGAATGTGAGAGTCATATCTCTCATTACACTGCATTCTGTTCTTAGCCATTACATCCTCTATCACATCATGTTTCCTATTTGATGAAATAAATTAACTCATCATTTCTTAATCACACCCCTTGCCTTTGTTGCTATGAAAAGATTGGAACATGATGCAGGTAAGAAAGAATTAAAGGATAAGAGTACTTTTAATGTCACTTGCTGTGGCTAGAAGGAAAATAGGTCTCGTCAAACAAATAAGATTTCATTTTGGCTGAGATCACAGGTTTGATTGAAGATAACTGCAGAGGTATAATTGAATAGTTAAGTATTGATGTCTAAAATTCTGATTTAAAAATTAGCTGTCTGTATGATCGATGAATTAAGAACCATCCTACCGACAAACCCCCAAAAGTCAGTGGACATCATCACTTAGTGCTTCTACTGTAACAGACTAGAAAAGGCTTTCTCATCTCTGACAATTGCGATGTAAAAAACATTAGTATTTTGTGGTGGAAACTGTTACAAAATTAGACAGAACTCACCAGAGAGGACATTTTCCCTCTCACCCAGCGAATATTTAGCTAGATATATAAAGCAAAGAAGAGATATTGAGACCCTTCTAAGAATGACTATAGTATGGTAAGAGATTTCCTTTGGGACATGGGTAATCTGGGCTGAAATCCAGTTCTTAGGCTGAAGCAAGAAAAAGAGAAATCTGCACTTGGACTTTCCCAATTCCTAAGAGGTGTATTTCTCATTATTTTGGAAGGGAATTCTGTTATCTTTAGTTTTCATTACACATTCCTGAATTTAAGAAATCTCTCTGTAAAATTCTCATCAAAACCAGCACAATCTATGAAGGATTATTAACTCCAAAATATTGATACAGTCCAGTGAAAAAGACCTTTAAAAATACTGGCCTCGGCCAATTTTCTATGGAAATTCCGCAAGGTTCGACAGTACACCTGACACTAATCAGTATCTTCTTCAGTGGTATGGAAATAACATAAAACCATTGCTGATGAAATCGTATCAAATGATGCAAAGGTAAGTGGAATGCTAAATAATGATGAAGAAACACCATTGCACTTGGTAAATTGCTCAGTAAACTGAATCCATTCAGTCAGGATACATTACACTAAAATGTGTAGGAGGTGCAATACATATAGTACAGAAGGAGGGACTATTTTGTGGACACAGCAGCTGTGAACAGGGCTTAGGATTCCCACTCTCTGAGTCAACTGCTGCAGCAGAGGGCAGACACAGACCCTGTTTTGTCACACAGGTGACTGTTTCAGTCTGAATGTGTGTTTCCAAATGATACCAATTACTAAAGGTGTCTCAAATCTAACAGAAAAACCTAGTCACATTCAAATGGGAAGAAGTCTTACATTTGTAACAATCTAAACACCAGGGAAATGGTGAATTCATCTTCCCTAACTCTCTTCAAGTGAAGATTTGATGTCTTCAAGAGAAATAATGTTTCAGTGCAACAATTTCCAAGTTTTTCTTCAGTAACATTGCTTCTGTGTTCATGATCTCACCTTGGATTGCAATCCTGTAGCCTGGGAACCACTGACATAGCTAAAACCAAGTTATTAGCCTTCAACATTTCCAACAAAATGAAATGTATTAGTTTGTAAAATACAGAAGGTTTGACGCAGTTCAGTTCTTTGAAGTGTATCAGACATTTCAAGTATATCATGTTCTTCAGCAGTCAATTCAAGTGACAAATGTAGCAGCTCAAGCTGCTCCACCGGATAGGTACTTTCTCATTACTGATATGTGTAATTCTGCCATACTCCATCATCAGTGCCAGCTACATTATGGATCAGTCTTATGGCAAAGTAAAAAATCACTCCAAACAAGCATGTAGTTCCACAGGCTCCAGCACTGAGGAAGCCTGGCTTCCCAAGAACTTTTAACCTATGTCATAGACTTTGGTATGCAAAAAAATGCCATCTCCAGCTGGAAATTCAATCTCCTTCCCACATGGATTGTCCAGTGGCTCCACTGGGTGAGCTCCCAGAGGTGTTTTGCCTCAGGTAGTGCATATGCAAAGTACTTTTTCTTCATTTATCCAGCTGTTTTCATGAAACTGGAGAACTAGCCTGCAGTCAAGCAAATTGAAGCCTGTCATTTGCACCTCAGTTTTAGGTACCTAGTGATGCTGCTTTAAGTGCTTTAGCACAATAATCACTGAACAGAAAGAAGTAGGTGTTTCTGTAGGCTTTTAGGAGCACTTATTGTGCAGCTAACTTTCATACCTAAACTATGGTCAGCAAGATCTCTCCTCACAGAGATCTCAAAAGGCACCTACTCCTCTGCCTTAACTCTACAGGGAATACAGCCAGCTGCTTTAAGAGCACTTCTTTGCTAGGAGAGAAAAGATAAACACATTATGAGTCTTCAGTTGAGGAGACTTGACTCTGAATGAAGACATCATCAACTGTATAAAAAATAATCAGAGAACAGTAGAACCCCAAAGGCCGTATTAGCACACAAACATGCAGGTATTGTATGATCCCAAGTCTTTTTTCCATAGAAAGCATATTGAACATAAAATGTTTGAATTTTCATTTCTTTTATTTTTATCTCTAAAAGAAAAGCTTCAGCATATTTTATGGTAGCTGACATCCAAATTTTTTTAACAAATTGCTATTGTAAGGAAATTTGAATAAAAAGATTTTCCCAAAGCCTAGCAAAATTTTCTTTTATTATATGAGATTCTTATTGATCTCTTTATTTGACAAGAGAACAGTCCTTTATAAATATCAACCCCCCTTCATCACATTTTTCTATGCTAACATTACCACTTGGCGTTATTGCTGAGATGATGCTACAGATGGTTGAACTATCCACCAAGAGTCTAACTAATCACTGGACTGGTCTTAAATGTGGCAGTAGCATTGCTGGCAGCAAAGTCTGTGTGCTGAGAACATATAGATCTGCTAGAGACACACTTCTGTGCATTGTGAAGTTCCACATTTTCAGTTACTGTACATGGAGAGTTTTTCTATACTTGGACTACCTGCAGTTTAGGATTTCACTTGGATTTGTTTGCCTCCCTCCTCTGTGTGATAGCCTAAAGGACAGTCCTTTTTCTTCTTGAATTTTTTGTTGCTCTTTCCAGCATGCAGCTATGAGGGTTATTTTCTCCATTATTCTATCTTTGTCTGATTTTGTGTCTTCCTTCAGCTTGATACACCTGTTCCAAACTGGTGGCTATTTTACTTCAGTGCTCTCCCTGAAATTCAAGATAGAATAGAGACAAAGATAGAATAGATATAGAAATAAAGCTGCTCCACTCATAAATCTCCATAGTAAGCTGGATTCACATGCTCCACAAAAGATTCAGCCTTTGATTAGGGATTCCTTTCTCTAAAATCATATGGGAATGGAAAAATTCTTAACTGTGCAAGTTTTTGGAACATCTTTTGATCTGCAGTTTTTGTCTCAGAACTCATCAAATTGCTCTCTCCTGTGTTCAGACACCATTCCTAACAATGGTGTCCCATTTATTTGCTTTCTTTTTTCTCTCATCAAAATATTTAAAAGTTATTATCTCAATTTTTTGAATTCTTCATCACAGGGAGCTCTATATACTGACTCAACTCTTGCATCCATTGCTTTTATGCATAGATATTTGGTGTTTCAGCCTGAAGCTGTTTGATTTTTTTCTCAGGACTGTAGTGTTCAGCTGTTTTAATCACAGCCTCTTCCTCAGCATGAATATCACAAAACTGAATATTGCTACTGTTTTTCTTGCATTGCGTGTTAAGTAATGCATAAGAAGATTCTTTTTTCTGGTGGCCCATTTGTCTATTTATTAAGACTTAAAGATATCCTGCAACTGCAGTCAGCAATATAGCCACATGTTGGCTTCTTAGTCTCCCTTTCAACAGCTTGCTTCTGCAAGCTGGATGGCTTCTTTCTCTAAGAATTTTCCAGAATTTTTAATTAATGTAAAGTTTACTAGAGGATAAACAAACAAGCAGCAGTGTTGCCAATGTTCAGTAGCTTTGGTTCTCCTTATGGACCAGTAATCCACTGCACATTACCAGTACATGACTTCCCCTCCGTAGAAGCTTCTGAATAACAGCTGACGAGAAAAATTTCATTGAACCTTCCTGGAAATGCCACAGGCTCACTTGGAACTGTGAATCTCCAAAATAAGACATCCACAAAATTTAGGATGTGAGGTTCTACCACAAATCAGTCTCTCAATATCATCTAGTGGATCTACAATTTCTCTTGCTATCTCTGCACTTGGGACATGGATAATATGGACTGACTCATAAACCAGCTCTAAATTGCAAAACTAGCAGAAGACAAGTGAATACGATGATTTAACATGAGCAAACATTTGTGAGGTTGTTATGTGTAAGGTAATTAATTATTGTACGAGTGTTTGAAACTCATACAACTATTTGAAACTGCCAACACTTTGAACCTTTACTATTTATAGTGTTAACTAATAATTGCAAAGTACCTCAAGGCACTATAAATAAGTGCAAAGCATCTTCAGTACTTTTGCAGTCCCTGTCTCAAACTGACAAAACAAAGCATATCTTGGATACCTGAAGAAAATAAACAGTAAGCACAAATGATTAGTAGTATAAAACCACAATAGTACCAGAGGGGAGTGGAAGAAGGCAAAATACTAAGAATTGCCCAAAACAGTGTTGTTTTTTTCAAAGGTAGGCTCTAATTTGAGCTTATAAAATTGTACTCACAGTTAGGACGAATGTGGAGCTCCCATTGGCAAAAGTTGTTGCATTGAATACAACAACAGTCATATGTGCAAATCACTGCTTCAGCACGTCAGTACCCTTTCTCAAGCTGATGCCACTCATTTGGGTGTACAGCTGTGACACAGCAATACACATCTTTAAATTGTTCGCTGAACTATGAAAACAGTAATGCAGCAAGTCAGCTACTCAGCTGGGATAAGCCACTGATGGTCCTTCTCTGAGATCCTGTTTTCAAACTAGTGGCTGGAAGCCCTGAAACTCTTCCATGTCCAGAAGTTAAAAAATATTTGGTTTCTTTTCCATACCTGAACTTTACACACTTCCCTGTTTGAAGATGAGCAGAGCAGAGGGAGTGGCAAGACCTTGCCTTATCCCTTTTTTTTCTGTCTTTCATCTCTTTAGGTTTGCTCAACAATGATATTTTTTGTTCTGTAAGTGAAACCACAACAATGACCTTTGTTCAACAAGGCCCACCTAACTTATTAGCACTGGTGACAGAAACAGAGCCTGAGATACAGGTTTTAGAAAAAAATCAAGATGTATTGTTTCTTCTGTTTCTCTTCACACCATTTTTTATCATAAAATTGTCACATCATATGTCTTTCCTTAAAAATATTGCTTTTTGCCTCCAGCAACCCACAAATCACAAACATAGATTGCTAATGATGTTTCTGTCTTCCTTTCTTCCCCTCAGAAGTAAACTTTTTGTCTAATATTCCCTCTCCAAGAGAAATGATCTTTTAACAAGTGCAGTATGTTATCTATTCTGAGATGGTCTTATCCTATCATGCAGCTCTCCCATGACTGATTTTCCACTTTGTTGACTTTGGGTTTTATGTCTTTTAGGGCTTCTGAAAGCTTACGGTAGGCATTACAGCTTTTGCACAAGCACAGATTCTGGTAGTATAAATTACATTCAAATCCTCCTGACCAGCATTTTCTGTTCCCAGCTGGTAGGTCCTCAGACATGAGTGGTTAATAGGAAACACTGTACAATGAGGCTGAAGTGGAATTCAGGTTGTCAGAACCTTCATCTTTATCCTTACAAACCCGAAGTCTCAAGGATAGTCTTTCTTCTGTCTCAGTTTAGAGGGCTGTCGTGGTTTGGGCCAGACTGGCCACAGAAACGAACAACGGGCTTTGGACCGAAATATAATAGGTAGCACTCTTCAGATTTAGCGGTAGCTTTAAATGAGTTAGTAACCTTTACTAAATTACATGCCTTCCCAGGCTTCTCAGGGGAGATTAGCAAGGAGTACTAGACAGTTGGCTGTCTTCTGTATCGTTAGTAACTCACCAAAGGCCAGCTCCATTACCACCACGTATGCCTGTGTGGAGAATGCTGAACCCTTACGATCAAGCAAACATTTCGCATGCGTTCATTTAGCAATATAAAATATAAATGTGGTGCAAGTGAGGGAGGAGTACGAATTTTTATTTACTGGTCTTGTGCTCCTGATAAGAATTGTTCCAACTTATGCAAAGATGATCAGGAATCCAGCCATATTTTTGGTTATCAAATCATCCTTACTAGTTGGACAAGTAATTTGCTGCAAGGCTCTCAGCAAACCAGTTTCTTTTACAACATACTGCTTTTAAAGGATATTTGACTCACTGCAGCTGTTAAAGTCATTGAATGGGTTGGAATTTGCAGCTCAGGAAGCTTGCAGCACTACTGATTGAGAGAAGGCACAAAAAAGGAACAGTCTCTAATAATTGTTTTCTTTAGTCATATACTACTGGACAGCAGAAACAGGATTCCAGCCACCTGGGCCTTTCTTTTGGCCACCACGTGCGTTCTTATTGTGAGCTACCTCTATACCTGGGCATCCTTTCAGCTTCTTAAAGCTTTCAACATATGAACAGTGATAAAGCAGTTCTGGTATGAACTGGTTTAGTCTGGTATGAACTGGTTTAGTCTGGTTACTGACTACTATATGAATGTTCCGGGCAGGATATATGAAGGAAGAGAAAGAAGGGGCAAATCTTAATAGAAGAGTGCCACTTCTATCAGCTGGACACTGTGGGTGGTTGAATCTGGTTTTAATAGAAAGCAGGTGACCTGTTGTTGGGATTTCTACTTTTCATTCCTTGGTTGGTGAAACAGCAAAAAGCAAACAAAAGAGTTTCAATTAATGAGAAGCCAGAGCATATATTAACACTTGTGGTAAAATTAATGAAATTAGTGGGATCTACAAGACTCTTCACACATACTGGAAATTCCTCATTCCTTGCAAATGTTTAACATACAGAGCCGCACCTAAGATTTTATTCTTTGAAGTATTTGTGACTTTCTTTTTAGAGGAGCAGAAGCCATAAACCATGTCCCATTAGAGGAATTTCAGCATGTATGTTTACCATTTCTGGGCAGAAGTCTGTTGCAATTCTTCCAAAATCCCATCCTCACGAATACCACTGTAGCTTAACCACAGAATCACAGAACAGCTGAGGTTGGAAGGGCCCTTTGGAGGTCATCTTGCCCAACCCCTCTGCTCAAGCAGGGTCACCAGTATCATGTTCAGACAGCTTCTGAATATCTCTAAGGATGGAGACTCTGCAGCCTCTCTGGGAAACCTGTGCCAGGGCCTGGTCATTCTCGCAGTGGAAAAAAGTGTTTCCTGATACCCAGGGGGAACCTCCTGTGTTTCAGTTTGTGCCCATTGCCTCTGGTCCTGTCACTGGGCACCACTGAAAAGGCCCTGGCTCCATCCTCTTTGCACCCTCCCTTCAGGTATTTCTGTACATTTATAAGACCCCCCTGAGCCTTCTCTGCTCCAGGCTGAACTGCTCTCTCAGGCTTTTCTCATAGGAGAGATGCTCCAGTGCCATAATCGTCTTTGTAGCCCCTCATTGGACTGTCTCCAGTATGTCCCTGTTCCTTTCGTAACTGGGAGCCCAACTGGACGCAGTACTCCAGATGTGGCCTCACCAGTGCTGAGCAGAGGGGAAGGATCACCTCCCTGCAGTTGCTGGCAATGCAGCACAGGATGCCATTAGCCTTCTTTCATGCCCATATTGAATAATACAAGAAGGGAATAAAGTCCTTTTGTTTTCTCCGTGGAATACAAAGTGTTAGGTACTTAAATCTTCTTATAAAATAGGAAGTATTAAGGAAAAACAGCTCATCAGTAGTCGTTACAAGTGAATTAATCTTCTTTATTACCATCCATAAATATTGCTAATGCATTAGTGTTTCACACATTGAACTCAGAGATGAGAAAATATAAATCATTAATACACCCAGTATTTTCCAGCCACCTCATAACACAAAAGCTTGATGTATCTGTACAGTACCTTGTAAAAATTGTGAGACTCTCCATATTCTACAGAGCTGAGAGACCTATGTAAGGTTATTTGCAGCAGGCAGCTGGTTGTAGGAGGACTCTTAGTAAATTCAGTTCCCAAAAGACAGATTCTTCAGTGTTCACAAGCCTCCTGGCACCAAAAGCAGACAAGTTTGCTCCTCCATACGTGGTATGAACCTGAGAAGTATTCTCAGGGATGGTACCACAAAGGTGTGAAGGGTACGATTGTTCTGTTTTTAAGGGGGACACATGTCTCGATCGTCCAGCAATGCCATACAGCTATCCATTTTTTACTTCTATCTGAAGTCTTGCTCTGCTTCTGCCTATCACACACCTTTTGACTTTCCTCTTATTCCCATCCATATCTTTCCAAAACACATCCTAATGGAGAATTCCCCTCTCCCTGGGGATTGTCAATGACTCCATTTTGGTGCCCTTTTGTTGGCTTTGTGCAGCTGATGAATGAGACAGATGCAGCAATCAAAGATCTGGCTCTCCATTTTGGCTATAAGCAACATGCCAAAGGTCTGGAATTTATAAGAAATGAAACTTAGCTAGGAACTCCTGCATGTATTTCAGATATATCCATAGTAACAGAGCTCACAGCAGACTTTTTCACATGGTCAGCCACCCTGACAGTGGTTGCTATGGATGTTTTGATGGTTTCTTTCTGACTACTCAGCAATTAAAAGGTTTTGTAGAAACTGATTTCTTTGACAGTATATAATTTCCCTGAGGTGAACTTCACATTTGACTACATGCTACTCTGGCATTCCTCTAAGTACTGCAGTAATCATTACACATACACACATACATAGGGATAAATCAAGCAGCAGAAGATGCTTATTTCAGTCAGGATGCTTCCAGTGCGTAGTTAATGAAAACACTCCACATGCAGATAATAACCAAAAGTGAATATGGGCAGTCTAGTTCAATGTAATTGCAACCTACCTTCACTATAATCTCTGTCTGCATGGCAACAAGGCATCACACAGCCTTGCAGTAGGTTAGAACACAANTATAACACAATGGGACATTTTGTGGCTTTTCATTCCAGCGCAGGAATTAAACTGGAGAATGCTAGTACCGAGTGATATGTTGCTGATTTGGAGCACTTACAGATGAAAAACAGCCTATAGGGCTTTTGGATAAAATTAATAACTCCAAAGCTGCAGAATACTATCATGAAAAGGTTGATACACTAACAGATTAATTAAAATTTGACTTTACCGGACAGATACGTTTTATTAGTTCACTTCTAACCTGATTTTATTCACCTCTATGTATTCAATTAAAATAATATGAGCAATTAATATTAATCAGATAAAAGATTTGAATTATTCAATCAAATAAATCTTCCACATTTTTCCTCCTTCTAATAAGGTCTTTATATTGTAGGTGTTCCAGCTGAAGAGCACAAGAATCATTTTGCATTCAACCTTTGTCTCACTTAAATGTCAGGAAAAAATGAATTTTTAATAATACATAAAAAACCATTACCGTTCACAGATACACAAAAACCAACAATCAGTCATTCATGTTATTATGCAAATCAGATTATTTCCTCCCCATTTATATTTTAATCATCCAGGAATAACTACAAACATATAGCATAATGGATACTCTGGACACAGAAGACATTTTAGTACTCCAAAACCCAACAATTTCATCATCACTTGCAGTCATAAACTAATAATGAAGATAATAAATTCATGATTGCAACTTCCATTGTTGATTTCTATTATTGTACTCATCTTACTGAAATGTATCCTATACTGTGCACAGCCCATGCTGGAAGATGGGCTTAGAGGCATGTTGCTGTTTTCAGCAGACAGATATGGAATGGTTTCATTCATACTTGGAAATGAGAAAGAATATGGGGAAAAAAAAAAAGTTAAACTGCAATTGCTTTGTGGAATCATTCAAATTGGGTAGCCTAAAACTGGTTACCATATGGGCTTTCACCCTAAACAGGAGTGAAAGGTAAGGGCCTACTGATTGGCTTTGGAGATCAGTTAGTGCTGCTTTCAGTTAGCCTTTCAGTGATGATCAGGGAGATAGAGTGAACAGGACAGTAATTTGAAAACAGCCCTTTTGAATAGAGGTGTGAAAAGCAATGAGTTAGGTGACATGACACAAAGAGACCCAGAGAGATTAGAAATCTGTGCCAAAAGGAGCAAAATGAGTTTCCTCTTCCAAAAAAAAAATACAACTTAATATACCTGGGGAAATCCAATTAAAAATGGATACAAAACCACTCACTCTGGTGGAGAGGTCTGGGTAAGATTAATGATATAGAAATCCCAAGGGTGAAAGCTGAAAGTGAGTGAGACAGGGGTTGGCAATGTTATATGGCTGCAAAACAGTTTTATACAATTTAGGGTTGTATTCACAAATGCAGCACATTATGCAACAACAAGGCATGGGATTTTGATAGCACATGGTGTACTCCATGCTCATCTCACAGGACTTTACTAAAAGAGATACCGACGAACTTGAAGGAGTTCATAGATATGTTGCTGTGGAAACAGAAAACTCTAAAGACCTTTGAGAGGTTTGGGTTTAAAGGGCTGCAGTGGCCATTCTTTCATATTGAAGGAGAGGTAACAACCTAGGAGAATTACATGCAGAACTTAACACCATTAGGAGACAGTGCTCCCACTCGCTCATGCAATGTCCTTTTTTAGGACAGTTCTCCAGTCAGTTTTAGTAAAAGCAGTAATTCACAAACTCTTCCTGTGAAATAACTCGATAAGTAACAAGAAAGACATTATCATTGCTCAAATGTATGTATGTTCATATGTGTACATCATACAGACATACAATACATACTTCCTGTGTAACAGGAGATATGAATTTACACCAAAGCCTTGTGACAAAAAATTCTCTACACACACTTTTTGCAAATATAGCCCTTGACAGGGAAGTGTATTATTAACAGATACTGAGGTTTTGTTCGACATCTATTATCTGAAACCATTTAAGAATTTGAGTCATCTTATGTGTGAACTGTCATTCTACAAATAAGATCTAATTAATATTTCAGGCCATGAGAAATGAATAGCACAGTATATATTACTCTATGAACATAATTAGTGCAATAATCATTCTCCATATTATGCTAGAAATGAAGAATCTACATCAATTTTGATTACTAACCCTTTTTTATTAACAGAAGTTGAAGAATATGGGTAATTCAAATGTATAAAGTTGTATTGATCTTTGGAAAAAGTTCAGGATCAAAATGGAATGTAGAGAAGGCTGAAATCCCCTTTTGCCACTTTACTTAAAATTATAATAGTAATCTATGTAAAAAGCAGGTTTTCCTGAGTGCAACCCTTGCTAATCAAATGCNCACATGAAATTCATAGTGTAAATCTTTGATATCAAGTGAATGAATGTGCCACAGTGATATGGAACTTTCTTTAAAATCTTGAAGTATTGTATAAGGGGAAACAATATACAGTTGTAGTTTGCTTCCCTGAACAATGGTCCAATACACAGCAAGTTCTCATTGAGTTATATCTATTTTGCCATTAAATCAAAACTAATATCAAAAGTACCACAGCAAAAGTTCTTTTGGTGATAGTTTCAGACCTACTTGTTTCTCAAGTGCTTGATCCAGCTTATAAATAAAGGAAATCTTTGAGACAATAAAGGACACGGATATATGTGTTTTATGTTGTTAGATTTGATTTTTATTTGAGAATCCTTAAATAAGATGATTTGGAAATGTAACATGGAGGAAAGATACACAGTATGATCAGTTTCCAATGATAAAAGTCCAGGCTTTTTTTGTATTCCTTGAACTAGCTTTCTTCAAAATATTGAAATATTTTTCCGTATTTTCATGTACCTGCTAACAAGGAAAAATCAGCTCTTCCTCATCATAGTTGAGAAATTGCACACAGTGTATAGTACCTGCAAGGACCTATGTAATTCAGAAAAACCACCTGCTTGCTCAAAATAATCACCTCTCCCAGGAAGCTAACACCACCTGGGAGGAATAACATGCATGAAAATATGCAGGCATTTGAATCAGTTATGCAAGCTTAGACTTGGTGAAATGACAACTAGTTTACCATTTAGAAGTCACCTCACTGTTGCTGAGATGCTGACTTACTTACGACTATGGGAGATGACTACTGCACTTCCAGATAGGAAGACTGTATTCTGAAGGAATCTGAAGGGATAGGGAAGAGGTGGAGAAGGGGCGCAGGAAAAGGGAAAATATTCTTTGTTTAATTAGTTATATTGTCTTAAGAATTTTGAACAAAATTCCCACTGGCACTAGTGAAGACTCAAATACAGAAAAAACTATACTCTTCCTTCAGTAAACTTTTAGCAGAACTCACTTTATCTAATGGTTAAAAGGAAAGCTTCTTCAAATATGCCATCTAGCACTGCCAACAGCCACAGTCCAACCCATAATTCTCTCCTAAGCTTCAAAACAGTCAAGCCATTTAAACAAAATATGACTTTCTAGTTAGTTATGTAGCAAAAGAATAAAAATAAAATGCAAATACTATCAATGAGGTGCCTAACCATAAAAAAGTGCTTTGTATAACATTATTTCTAAGCAATTCAGGAGGAAAAAAAATATTTGTGTGGTTCTTTACTCCATCAAAAATTCATCCCCTCAAGTCAGACTGAAAATATAATAGATTCAAATTTATGGATACTTAATTTTGTTCTGTACTGACAGCCCTACAGGTCTGGACTTTCCTACGGATGTGAATGTAACTTGCTGGGAGTTAAATGAAAACTGCTATTAACCAATAATTTAGCAATGGAAAACCACTCATAAGCAGATAACAAAAGAAGCCAAAAGAAAATAACAGTTTTTTCATCTTAAGAAATTTTTTTTTTGCATACTTCTCTACCCACCTATCAAGGCAGCAAGTAGTGTTGATATTACCCAAAAAACAGCATCACTTTCCACATCTCAAAGGTGGTCCTTACAACTGAGTACTGCAGCATGCTGGCCTAACAATTGACTGATTTAAGGAACTGGCCAGAGCTGTTGAGGGCTCCCAAAAATCCAACATGCATGATCATCTTTCTTACAGAGTGCAGCCCACAGTGGAATTCAAAGGCACTTTTTCTGTAGGGGCAAAAATGCCAAACCCAAACAGAAATCTATGCTTCTCCCTCAAATGTTATTTGATTTTATTAATGACATACGATACTGTCATAGAGAAACAGAGATAACATTTAAAATTGAAGTAACACATTAAAAGAAAGAAATAACACCTAGAGAGACAACTGTAGGATAATAGCGCTGGAGAAAGAAATTATGAACACAGAATTCATACCTACAAACACTGCACACTGGGACAGAGCACACAGACTGGCTAGCCGGTAGGGTAGGTTAACAAATTGGTACACATTAAAAAAAAATATAAAAATACAGAGTTCCAGTGGAAGGGGCCTGGAAAGAGGCTGACAAAGAAAAGTGTGATCTGCAAAAAGGTCTCTGTACTGAGAAAATTTTGTCTCAAAAAGGGTTGAATTTCCTTGCCATAAGCTCCCTCTATTCTTAGGCTTATGGTTGGAGTTGAGACAAAGAGAAAACTCAAAGCCACATTGTCAAAAAAAGATCCGACAATGGAAAGTACGAGCTGACACTGAAAAAACAGAACGGTCCTCAGGTGAATACAGCACCTGTGATGGGACTGGTGTCTCTGTCCATAAAAGTAAGGAAAGAGAGAAAGGGAAACCCCAGAGGTATAGATTTAAGGGCTCTGGAAAACTTCCAGCAAACTAAGAAGGACAGGTTGATGCCAGAATTCTGGTTATGGAAATAGTTGAGTCTGGGATGGGAGTGCAAATGGTGAAAAAAGGTCAGAACGTGGTAAGGTTATGACTTGTGAGAAAGCCGACACCATCACCAAGTGCAATGGTTAGGGGTTAGGTCTAAGAAGGAGAGAAAACACAGAGCTCTGGTTGTAATAGGGCTGCAAAGTAAAGCCAAAATAANGCCTAGGTTAGGATTTGGACTAGGATTCCCTTAGGGGTAGCGGAAAGAGAATGCCTAGAGCTCCAGTTGGACTGGGGCCACAAACAGGCTGAAAATTTGAGGGGAAAGCTGTAAAAAGAATTGTCTACTAAGAACTCATTCATCTGGGCCAGGGCACTGGGTCTTGGACAAAGGCTCAGGTGATGCCCAGGACCAGTGTCAGGGTTTAGGGTATTGGTTCAGAAAGAGACAAAGCCTACAGCTGCATTTAGAGAGAGGCTGCAGAGGGGTTGACAAAACAAGGGTGCCAAAAGAATTGTCCCCCCAGGACTTGCTCATCCCTGCTGTGGCACTGGGCGTTGAGCTAGGGTTCAGCCAAGGACAAGGCCTAGGCCAAGGAAGAGGGTTACAGTGAGGAAAGAAACAAGTCCTACAGCTGGAGCTGGAGTAGGGCTGCAAAGGGGCTGCCCAGGAATGCGTAGATTGCAGAAGGAATTCTCCCCTCACACCTTGTTGATGTGGGTCATGGGGCCCAGGCCTAAGGTTAGGGTTAAGGTTCAGGCTAGAAAAGAGATAAAGCCTTGAGCTGCACTTGCAGTGGGACTGCAGGTGTACACTGCATAAAAAATTCTCCCCAGAGAACTTGCTCATCTGGGTCACGGCGCTGGGTCTTCGCGTAGGGTTCATCTTAACTTGGATGGTTTTAGTTTTACAGTTTGTCTCTTTCCTAGCCCTAATCCTACTATCAGCTGAGCCTTTGCTGAAGAGCTGGTGCTACAACTGGAGAATTGGATCATATTTATCTAAGCATATTTCTGAACAGAGAGGGTTTCCTCTCCTAAGATCCAGTCTAGGCTTATGGTAGGCAGTTAAGATTAGGTTTGTTGAGGAAAAGAAGAAGCCCAGAGCTTCAGGGGTATGAGTTCTGTGAAGGGGCTACCAAAAGGAGCTGGGACTTCCAAAAAAGAATTATTTTGGCCAATTTTCAGTATGGATAAAATCCATCTGGCCTTTTGTGACACTCAGCTGAGGTGTAGGATTTGGTGTGAGGACTTTGGTTACTGTTGAGAGAAAGAGAAATCCTAGAATGACATGTTCTTTTCTTAGGAATATTGATTCTTTTTGGTTGGAGCGCTAGCCCTGTCCTATGGATCAAACTAGAGTTACTGCCTAAGGCTAGAGCTGAGAGAAAGACATTTCAGGACTGCACTTGCAGGGGGACTGAGAATGGAGTGCCAAAAGAAAGTCAAACTCTCCTGTGAGGAACTTTTTGTCATGACTGGGCTGGCAAGCTTTTTTCTGAAGCTTACCTTGCATTAGGGTTTGTGCTGAAAGAAACAGAATAATTTGTTTGAATACATAAGATGTCCCCATGCATACATTTTTACTAGCCTTAAATAACTTGCAGAGTAATGATGCATTCATGTGTTTGCATGGTACCATCAGTAAGGACTCCTTGTGCTAACCACAAACTTGCAGAGTGGGCATATATTCACTTAGGCTAAATGCAAAAAGCATAGAGAAGAAGAAAGTCACAAGGCCCTTTGTAAAGGAATAGACTTTTTTTTTCCATTTTCCAACATACAGCAGCAAATATTTTCATCTTTTAGTATTATTTTGACAATGAAAAACCTACATGCTCTTGGTTCACATGATACTGTTTTCTTGACCCTCTGTTGCATTATATGCATGCTCACACTCACACAAGTCCGCTGCAGAATTTTCTGTTGAGATCTGTAATAACTAAATAGCCTTAGAATCACCACTGGTGGCTAGAAGCAACTGAATGTGTTTTCAGTGACTTTCAAGGAAACAAATAAATTCTACATAATCATTCTACATAATTATTTAATTGTGTAATTTCCCTCATGCTCCTCATCACAGTATCTATGTGTTTATGTGTCCTATATGCTACAGTAAAGCATCAAACAAACAGCTTTAGGACTGTAAATCTAGTACACATGACATAGCTTGTATCTGAGAGAACATAAATACAACTTTTTTGTTGCTTCTGGCTGGATAATATTCCATAAACAAATTGAGGATGACTGAGCAATGTTAGCCTGAGCATGTCTATTTAGGTCTTTTATAAGAAAAACCCCCTTTCTCAGGGAGAGGCTTACGCTTTAGGCTCTCCTCAGCAACAACCAGGATCTAATTTTCATAAGTTGAGGGAGCTCAGATTCTGTTTTTTAGTTTAGTTCATTAAAAGCAACAGAGACCCACACCCAAATATGACCAAACAGGTTAGTGCATTCATAATAGGACTTGATTGAGACCTATCTAACCTTCTTGCCTAGGTACAAGCAAATCAGTGTAAGTGAAATAAGGAGCCTCTCTGAAAGGCTCTGACATAAATAAGGATGGTTATGGCAGTAATGGTTATGGGAATAATCCTAACAGTATTGCACTGACAGCTCATATTTGGTTTGCTTCTTCGGACTAACTTCTTCCCATGAAGCTGACCCAGTTTATGCCTATGTTGCTTACTGCTTCCTTGAGCACAGCATCCATTTATCAAGTCAGAATTCAAACCACTATTTTGTATTCTGCATCAGGCGTCACTTGAAATCCTCTTCCACCTTCTGCATGACAACCTTTGGAGGTTGAAAGCAATATTTTAACTGTATGAGCTCATTATTTCCTAAGAAATGCCTGGTTTTAACCTCCCCATTTAACCTCTTTTCATTATGATTTAAATACATGTCTATGTGTATACAAAATATTTAATATCCTTATATTCAATACTGCATATATTCAAATGAAAGCATAATGTATATGCACTGTGCTCCACGTAAAAAATAAATCCTATAAAATTGCCCAGTATCACTGGGCATATCACTAAGGATTATAATGAAGATATTACAGAACAAGAAAACGTGATATTGCAGCATTCAGCTAGGTGATATTGAAAAGTTCCTCAGATTGTCTGCTTATTACCCAGAGCGTAAGACTGAGGCAAAGGTAGGTATGTGGTATACTTTGTTGTTCTTCCTGCATAGGAATCCTAAGGATTCTAGTCTGTAAATCTATTCATACCCAGCCATGTGCTAATCACAGAAGCAAGAGCATCGCAATGGAAAGTCTAAACAGATGTTAACAGCTGGGGAAAAAGCATCTGCATCACTTTCAAGTCCTTGCCTGTTTGGTATTAATAATAAGAAGAGATATCTCCTGAAACAAATGAAATTTTTAAGGACAAATATGAATTTTAGAAGATGCTATATTTCATATTTTATAGGTTACAGAGAGTAACTTTCTATTTACATAGATGTGGAGGTAGGTGCGCAGAAGTGTTGGCTGGGGGTAATCAAAGTTTAACAGATTTTGCTCACATATCAAGCTCACTGCCTTCTCAGTGCCCATTCTGGAACACCAAGCAAGTAAATTTCATCATCTCTTTTATTTTATGCGGCTGTATGTGTATGTGTACACATGTGGATAAGGGCTTGGACTGGTGTCCCATCTACACATTTTTTCCCTTTTTCTTCCTGATTGCCAGTAGTGCCATGTAGTATTGCAACACCAGACTGCTACAGGAAAACTATTTTGGGGCTGTGCTCATTGGACCCAGGGATCCAATTGTCCAGGCCTAAGGCAATAACTGTACAAATGTTCTAACGAAGCAATTTAATCACTACACAGTATCACTGGAAATAGCCCAAAAGAGATTTACACAGGTAGTGAGAGTGGTTGTGTTTATACTATATCAGCGCACAGCCATGTCCACGGATTTGCCCTATGGCAACGGGGCTATAATTAGAGCTGTAGCTGCTGGAATAAAAAAGATGCTGTTACATCAAACTCTTGTTATGGGCAAAAGAGAACATACAATATAAATGAAGCTAAGAATGTATTTTTATTCCAATAAAGTTTTAGTAGTCCAATAGTCCGAATTAGATAATTAATTGTCATGGCCCTCAGTGCATCAACAGGTTTTAATTGCTTTGACCTCCATCCATGACTCAGTTAAGCTCCTTGCCTGAATTATGCTTTAGGTATGTTTGCACTCAGTTCTGTTCCTGGCTTGTTTTGGTTTGCTGCTTTGTGTATCTCAGATTATCACTAGACTGCAAACGGCTCTTCTAATTGTCACCAGCCCTACACTTGTCAGGTCTATGCTTCTGTCAGAATGGATGCTGCCCCTCTTCGCACTGTTGTTCCTGGCTTGTCTTCTTTTGTGGATCAGCCCCACTCTTGTTATTCCCCAACTGTAACACATCAGTCTTTTTCATAATAGACTTAAAATTATTTTAGACAAAATAAATTTCTAGTACCTAACACTTTTCTCCGCTGTTATGCTCACCCTTCCTATGTTATCGCAGATCCAAGAGGAGAGGAGTGAGTGAGTGACTGGATGAGTGCTCAACTGCTGGCTGGGGTGGACCCACCACAGGCAGAAAGTGTAGGTCACGCACCCCAAGCACAATACACTGCTACTGTTCTAGTCTCACCACCTGTCTTTAAAAATGTTTCTGGCCTTGTTTGTTAGCTGCTGATAGCCAAGTACACTTTTCATTAGTCAGACCTGGTTATACATCAGATTAGCGAGATACATGGTGAGCGCTAAGAAGAAATGGAGACTTTCTTCCCGTCCAAGAAAAAGCTTTGCATACTGGGATGGAAGAATGAGCACAGAATGAGATCCCTGTTTCTGTACTGCCAGTCAGCTTAGTCCTTTACATATACCCTAAGGCTCTTTCTTAGAGGAGATCAATATCCACCTGCCCAACCTGACATCAGGACATAACTGTGGCTTATATTGTGCAAAAAATAGTTCACAGACATTTTCTAACCCTCCTTCACTTCCAGTACACTTAAACAGGGACAGCTAGAAAAGCCTCTGAGTACTAGGTTTTGTGTTGGAACACACTTGAATAAATATGCCTCCAGCCTTTTATAACCCTGACAAGGCATCATCTGTTACAGCATACGCAGCTACTGAAGAGCCAAGGCACAGAGATGCACCTTACCTTCTATGACAGCAGTAAAAATGCACATTTTCTACCAAAGCGTTGTCCATTCTGTTCCAGATTAGGATGGCTGAGCGCCCTGTGACGCTCTCCCTCATCTGTGCCTCAAGCTACCCTAGAGAACAGGAGTCTGCTCTGAACAATCATGAAAGCTCTGTTAACATACCGATCTGAATTCTTTCAACCCTGGTATGTTAAGTACATTACTAGGTTTTACAGGATGAAAATAGGGACTAAGAGAAGCAAACAATAAGTGCTTTTAAGGAAGACTAGTCTACAACGGTTATCGATTGAGATGTTTGAAATCAGTGGTTTAGCACAAACATCTAATATTCACTCATATATGCTGCCACCTAGAGTCCAACATTGTGACATTATGAAAACATGGATAATAGACTCATTTTCGAGAAAAATTAGCGGGTTTGTGTGGTTATTTTAAGAAGCAGAGGGAGGTGGAGGTGTCCGTATTCAGGAGAGTATGCGGCAGGAAAAGGTGGAAGAGCAGAAAGCAAGCAGCAGGTAACCTTAAACTTGAATTTTGTGTCTTCCTTACCAAATCTGTAACAGACAAATTCAGATCTTACACTGAAAGGCGGAACAGTGGAACTTAGCATGGGAAAGAAAGTCAGAGCTGCTATTCTGTATGTTTATCAGAATACTTTAAAAACGTATTTATTTCCAGTTCAGTTTCCAGGTTTGCAAAATAATGGTCAGCAGACTAAGAGATGTTCTAGTTGAGCAGCCTTGCCTTCAGTTTTGATGGAAATGCCTGCCAGTTTGCAAGACAGTCTTAAAGAACGTATATTTAAGCTTCTCTCTCTCCACCAGTAGAATATTGCAGAAGACAAAATATCCCCACGAGGTAGCCTAACTGGAAATCCAAGGCAGCCTGGAAAATGAGTTATCCTGCTATGCTTTAGAAATTGCAAACAGCAGCAACCCAGTTTCTGAGTTAACCTGAAGGAACTGGCAGCATTTGCTACAAGATGCCTAATTCAATGCCTGGACTCTCACACTGTGTGTAATTTATTTAGAAATGAGCTATGAACTTGGATCTCAATTTGCGCAACAGGATATGGTTTGATGAAATGTGTCCAGATGCATTTGTAATGGGATTATAGATTTCAATTAGGAGTAAGCAATAATCATTACAAGGTAATACTTTTTCATGCATGTTTTAACAAGCAGAATTGGGTCAAGAAATAGGAATATGATGGAAAAGTCTCCTGTTTCTTTCTCCCCTCCATGACATTGTTACTGCTTCTTCACACTTAAGTACTGGGTTTTTTTCCAACATAACTTTGTCTTTCTTTCCTTTCCCTTTGCTGGCCTGTTGTCAAAGCGATGGCTTCTAGTTCCCCTGAGCTCTGAACATGGTCATGCTCCCAGTAACAGGCAGATCTGCAACCATTCTGCCTGCTAGTGAATGACAGTGACTAGATCTTTACTATATTTGATTGCTGAGCCAGGAGGGTTAAGCCAATTGTTTCCTGGGTGTTTCCATGCTGGGGTACCGCTTGACTGAACTAGCCACCACTCCCTTACCTGGGCTTCTGTCTACAGTGCGAGGTGGAGAACAGGCTTGAGAAGAAAGCGTCTGTTCACTGAGCCCCATGATCCTCACAGCTGGCGGCAGCTGAAGAAGAGCCAGCTCTCAATACTTCCTGCTCAACAGGTGATTAAGCCTCACTCATACCTATTCTGTCAGACTGCACCCAAAAGAGTCATTTTGCAGAACAACACACACTCAGATTCTCTCTTCTCCAGGAAGCTCTAGAGCTTGGACTGGTGTGGTCCCTTAGTGTAAAACTGAGGGTTTACAGCATGGATTGTGGTCAGCTTTCTTCTCATCAGTGGGCTCAGACCTCTGCTGCCTGCACTAGACAGAGATTACTGTCACAGAGGCACGTGCCAAAGTACAACTGCAGCCATGCAGCTAAATTTTCTTTCCACCAAACAGGATGGTGTCATTCAAAATGGAAACACTCCCTGGCCTGTACTGCTCTCCAGACCATGTCCAGGAAGTCTGAGAACTGTTACCTGACATGGGCCAAAATCATGCTAGAAAGAATGTTAACAGTGCTGGACTTCGTTTGGATCTGTGCCCTGGTCTTGAGTAGTTTTTGTGTCCTCAGAGTGCAGGAACTTAAGACACTGGTGAAAGTAGGTATACGACTGTTTATGAATAGGATGCTGTTCCTTTGTTACAAAATATTATTTATTAACTGGGATTTAAGTGCCCTGATTCCTCCTGTGAAAAAACAGGAATGCTGAATGGAGAAGGTGAGAACAAGGCAAAGCAGATTATTCTGCCTTTTTTCTTCTAGGGGCTTTATAAATAACCATTACTGATACAAATAATAATCACTCATGACAGGCAAGAGAGTAAGAGTCTAACACACGTTTTACAGGCATGCTGTCAGGAAATCCATTCAGTCCCACACAATATCCTCCAGGGGTTACCAGGAATGGGACAAGGAAGGTAAGTGTTTGTGTTAATAAACTGTCAACAATTTACCTAATATATTCCTTATGGGACCTAGGTGAAGACGGGATGTCAGAGATAGCAGCTATTCCTTTATCCTTCTCCATTCCTCCTAATCTCTAGAAAAATTAAGCTCCTTACTAAATGTAAGAAATCATACAGGCTGATATATAAAAATATATATGCTTATACTTGTGACAAAACTGATATTATCACTGCCATTTCTGACAGTCACATCCCACTTTGAGGGGTACATACATCCTGAAGTGCAACAGATGTATCTGCTCAGTTACATGACTCACCTGAACCACTCCTCTTCTCACTACCTGATGGTGAGCAGCTAACTGTATAATTTCCTTCCTTAAAAAGTGTATAAATACACACAAGAAACTTTAAAGGACATGGCAAACAGTCTTATTTTAGCAGACTCTTCATTCTAAATAATAGGCATCCCAGAGAACAGAGAGGAGACCAAGCAAACAAAACCAGGTTTGACTGGGCAATGATTAATGTATGTATCTGGGCAGAGTTTTCTTCTTTCTGCCTGCATCAGTGTGGTGGTTGGTGATACTTACTATTACATAGACACCTGGCCTGGTCAGGACATAATAAGTCAATGGATTGCACATGCTCAGACTATTCCAACCTACAGAACCAGTCTGCATCAGTTTGTACTGTACTGGAAAACGCCGTTTGCATACACTGCCAATACAGTGGCGCAAACAGTATGGAAATGATTCACAGGCAATGGAATAGTTATATTTTTACCAAATGGGGCAATGGATTGGCAATTGTGTCGCATCTGCCATAACATTCAGGCCAGCTTTCTCTTCTGCAAAGGAAAGCAAACAGTCTTCCAGACCAGATGAATTTAAAAGGAAATATGACAAATTCTGCCCATTCATTCCATTCACATATTTCTGTTCACTAGTGACAGTATGTTCATCACTATTCTATTTATATCCTGTAGAGTAAGGGAAAATCTGGTGCCTCTTTGCACCACTGTTCTGGATAGCTATCACCAACCCACAGAATTGAGCAGACTACTAAGATCAAACCTCTTTTCTACAAGACCAGCATAAAAATATGCAGTCACTTAGCCTGGACTGATCACCCAGTCTCTTGATAATCCTTTATTTTATGGAGCCCTAGTCTGAGTGTACATTACATTCTTTGAAATGTACAGAAAAACATTGGGAAAAAAGTTGAAGTTCAGAGTATAAGTAAAGAAATGGAAAGCCAACCAAGGAAAGAAGGAAAGAGAAAATGAGACACAGAGGTAACATTTCCAAAGCCTCACAGCGGATTCACATGAGGAATTATCATTAACTGTGGCAGCAAGGAACTAACTATATCCCAGAGACATCTTGGATTACTTCAGCAAATGACAGAATGGGAGGACAAAGGGCTGATGAGTTGCAGTGACAAGAGAGAGTGATGAGATTAACTTATCCTGAAACTCAGTCCATAGGGGAAATAAATTTTAAAAGAGATAGGTATGTTTCTGAAAAGCACCCACCTGTATGCCATTTTCCAGGATCACAAAGCACATGATCTTAGAGGTACTTTACACACAATTGTCAGAGGCCATAAGCAAAACAAGTTTAAATATAGGGTTATTAGACCAGATGATATTACTGAAGATGTTTCCTTCCTTATGTCTGAAAGAGAAACCTGACCTGAAGATCCTCCACTCTGCCCAACTTCCAAACCTCCTTCTCGCCCTCTCTGCGTCCTGCTGACCAGTCACAGAAACCCTCCAGGAGAAGGATGCCAAAGACTCACAGATCAGAAGCAAGCTTGATTGTCTGATGTGTACTGTGGCCAATAAGTTCAGAGCAACTCAAGCAACCAGCAGACTGATAGAGAATGCCTTAAATGGCCTGTGTGATTCTTCCATCCAATTTAAACTAAGCTGTCTGCCTTAGCGCTGACACACCACCAGAAAAAGATGAGAGGCAGCGGAGCCAATGGAAGTTTTGAAAGGGACGACTATTCCGCTCCCCTTCCTCTTCATCACCACCACCCCCGGCCCCCAAACTCATATTTCCTACTTAGCATTTTCCTAAGACTTTAATTTATATTGCAACACAGTTTATAACAGATACTTCATATTCAATACTTTTCTCCAGAGTTAAAACTAAGAAACAGGGAAGTATAAATATGATGGGATTTACACAGTGATAGAATTAACATGTAAAATTCAAAAGGTAGCTGCCTGGGAGAATTAAATGCCAGCAGTTAAGAGCAGTGGTAAATTCTCAAAATATGCAGACAAGATTTAATGCTTTAAATCGGAGTACATTAAAGTTTTAGGTGGGTTTTTTTTGGGGGGGGAATGGGTGGGTTTGGTGTTTTGTTTATTTGTTTCAAGAAAATAGAAAGTATTTCTAAGATTGAATACTGGAAGGAATATTAACTTCCCTTCATCTTACAGCATCAGAGAAGAGAGGATTGGGTCTGTGTTCCCAGTAACTCATCTGCTTCCACTGAGTAATGCCAGTGGTGCTGTATTTCATGTGACAGTATAACGAAGTTCTTTGGAAACTCAGATGCCTGTATTTATTTCAGCGCATCATTTTTTAGTGCTGTTCTAGATAACAGTTTTGATCTATAATTCCCTGTGTGGTTAAAAGCCAAGGATTTTTCATGGGATTGGAAGGCAATTTTAGCAGGATTGCAGGCATACAAGAAAAAAATATTGCTGTGTTTTATTCGAAAAGATAATTAACACATTATGTGGGTGAAGACATTTCATGGACATACACTCCCTCTGCACTCTACCCACAAGGAAAGGACTTCACTGCCCATGTGGCCAGAAAAGCAGAGGCAAATCCTACTCTGTGTTTACAGAGCCATTAGCTCCCCAGTAAGTCTACACCTGTAAAACTGTGCTTAATTTAGGCATGCATGTGCATATTTAAACTAACTACAGAAAGGGACTGTTTTCTAAACACGTCCTTATTAAAGCATTTGAATTGCTCTTTATCTCACATGCCAGCAACTTCCAAAGGTCACAAGATTTTAGCATGCTTATTCTTTCTTGACATTCACCTTTGTTTTGACACTTTATTCAACAGAGAACTGGAGAACAGTAGAACAATGTTAGTGCCTTTTGTGCTTGCCATAAGGGGAACTGAGATGATCGGTATAATATCCTGATAAGCACTCTGTCAAGAACTGAAATACATAAAAAAGAATGACCAACTTTCTGCTCTAGGTCAGCTGTGCCTGTTCAACACTCACAGCTTTACTACTTCCAACGATGCAGTTCTAACAGGAAACAAACAGCACTTACATGCACAGCACTTTTTATATATCTTGGGTAACTGTGGACTGCATGATCCAGATCAATTCACCCCCACTGGGAAGCACAGACAAAATACACTATTGCAGGAATTACAAATTCTGACTTTTGATCCAAAGGAACTTCTATGACAGACCTCACATTTTAAAAGATTTAAGAAAATTTTCATCTGTTCTCTGGGGATGGAAATTTTTCCATGATATTAACGTATGATTTTGCCCAGCCTCTGTGGTGTCTCAGATTTCCATCTCTATTCCTCGCATACAATGTCAGTCCATTTGATTTGGCAGTCATGCTACTCACCTCCAAAGTCATTCCACCAAGGCAGCTCGTTTGCTATGGAAAACATAAGAAAAATAAAAACAGCAAACAAAAAAACAGAAAGGAACATGTTCACTACCTCAGGGATCTTTCATTTTATATAAATAAGCAATGCAATTTAAATTCATAGAATGTGAGAATCCAAGTTTTGGCTCCAATTTGCAGATGTTGCTTCATGCAGAAAACCAAACGTGTTTAAGTGCATAACACTTTTGATTTCAGAATTAACTTATAAGTTTATAAATGGTATCAATTTTCCTCTACTTTTAAGCAGTCCTCTCTATTGTGAATTCATTTTCTGTAATACAGATGCTTGAGTTCCTGAAAGGCTTGGGGATGAAAAGCTGTACCATCAGTGTTGAGCTGCAGCTACTCAAATTCCTTGGCATTTAAGTTACAGCTTTCTTCTGTGCAAATTCCAGGAGTAAAATGGAACTTATTTACAAACCATCCTGCTATCGGTTGGATGGTTATAAACCATGCCTTTGATTTCTGTGCACTATGCTTTCCAGTCTTTTAAAGGATTATTGCCTCAGCTACCTGCAAGCTGCATTCTTGTCATGTAAGCTACATGTCTCATAGCCCATTGCAGAATAATCAGTTTCATAAAAGTATATTTAATCCATTGGCACACATATTTTGCTTCATTAGGTATTTCATACTTCATGCCATGAGGTTTTTTGACTATATGGAACTACAGTGCCTGCCTTAAAAAATGTCTAGGTCCCTGAATTCATTAAAGAAACTTTGCTACAAGGAGAGGAAAAAAGGTTAAAGAAGTCATAACTGATTTCTGAAATTTCAAGGCAGCAGCAAACTGATCTGGTTTTGTTATAGGGCACTTGAAGTGAAATATCAGATTTTGCCTTGACAATTAGGATTCCATGAAATCCACTCCACAATTTCTCCATTTTTAAAAACTCCATTTCCTAAGAGTTCTGCCACAAGACGGTTTTTGCCTCCATATATATTTCCTTTTCCTATAAGAAAAGTTCCTACCAGCACTACAGGGAATCTTGTGCTGTCTTGGCAAGCTTTTCCTATCACTACATGGTGAGGCGGCTAAGGATAAAGACAAGAACAGAAAAAAGAAACAGTGAGGACCTTGCTCCCTCTCTTCATACAGCAAAGCCTATTCCAGATTTTACTTTTGTAAGACAACTGTAAAATGTCACAAATGCCTCTCCTATCTTCAAGGGCAAAAATGAAGATCTGAGGAAGACACCTGCCACTGAAATAGAATAAGCTCTCCTTAAAAAGCAGCCTAGAGTTCCTCTGCTGCTTCTGGTTTTACACTCCAGAACCATGAATTCCATGAAATCTGGCATCTTACTTAGATCTTAATTGCATGCATTTAAATTTTTATTCTTGGAAGAATATCAGCATCCATGGCTCCAACCTCCATAGCTTCCAAGAAAACAAAAGGAGTGACCCAAAAAGACTGTAAACCAAGAAGGCACATAAAGAACTCAAACAATATTCCTTTAATAAAAAAAAATAAAAATATAGATAGAAAGTTAAAACTCATAATTTTAGGGCTAAGCTCAGGTCTTGCTGAACATTAGGTACTGCTATTGCTTGCCCAGTCACTAAGGATGTTAACTGACGAGTCTCTGTTTGTGGCTCCTGTTTCCAGCACTCCAGGTCACTGCACTCCTGAAACGCTAGTTCAAGAGCAAACAGAAGTCAGGCACAGGTATCTCCCACTCTTGTGCAAGGCCTCCGCTCAGCAGATTCTTTCTTGTAAAACTAAATGTGTTCCCCACATGCCTCCTGGCCGTAGCTCACTTAGCTCATGAACGCCATTACCACCACATGCTCCTTCTGCCCATGCTGACCTCACAGCAAACTCAAGTATAATAATAAGGAATTTCAAAGAAACAAATCAGTTACAAATTAAACGAACACTTCTCAATTTTACCTGGTGTGATAGTCTCACTAAGTGCCGAATAATCAAACGTAATACATATTTTCTTTTTCCAGAATGCATTTGAGCTGTTCTAAGCAGCTTTGTTATGGATTCTCATAGCTGAGCGATGGACAAAGTTGAATAATTTCCTGTGATACCGCTTTGGAGGCAATACCAAAAGACCAGTAGAAACATCCACCATCTGTGAGCTAAATCTGAGCATTCAGTGTCAGTGCAGCTTTGATGAAAAGCCCAAGAGCTTGTTAGCACATTCTCAGCTGTGCACATTCCAATTACCAAAGGGAAGATTAATATCATCAACTTCAGTCACCTGAAAGTCAGTTGACTACTTTAAAAAGAGTAACCTTAAGCCCTATATGTATCAAAGGAATGAATGAGATGCCTCCAGAGGGTAATTCATCTCGTCCTAAATCTGGTGGTTTAGACAAGATGAATCTCTCCCTGCAGACACTTGATTCAGTTCACTGACTACAAAACTCAGAGCTTAAACTTAGACAACTTCCAAGATTGTAAGTCAGGTAGGATAAAGGTTGCATAAAATATCTATTATCTGAACTCTGTTATACTGGACATCTACATAGGCATTTTCATTGGGAACATATGTCCACAGACACCTAGAAAAGCAGGTCCCATAGCGACAGGCAGGTTCTGGGTGCAAATCTTTCAGAATCCAACATGATTATTATATAGCCAGTAGTCACTAGTATCTGAAGACATCATGTAGTGCTATATAATACATATATAATATAATCTTCAGTAAAAAAGCACAATTTTGCAGAATCCTCCTAATGGATTTTTCAAATACCCTGTTTCAGACACTGCAAAATGAGCAACCAAATTTCCAAGGAGAGGAGCTGTTGACAAGGCTGCAGTAGTTACAGACACTAAACAAAGCACAACCTAAATTTAAAGCACACAATTTATTATTCATTTTAGTATCATCATGCTCGGAATTCTGCATATACAAGGTAAGACAAGGCAATGTTCCAGCTTTCTTATGCAGCAAATACCAAAAGTACTGATACCATAAGCATATGTCATGAGAGAAGGAACAAGCATGTAACAAAGCAAAAATGCACAGAGATGTTATGGAAATAGGGAGCTGGCTCATGAAGACCTCAGACTGGAGTTTTTAACTTGTCATGTTAAACTAACTGGTGTTATCCTTTCTGTTAAAAGGTGGACCATCCCCCCAGTCTTTTGGTCACGGCACACTGACAGGAATTAGAAATATACTGCAGATTATTGCACATTTTGGGACCATCTTAGGAAATGCTTTTCTTCTTGTCCCTGTGTATAAAATTGAGATACTGGCTGGGATACAGCTTGAGGTTAAGAAAGCTGCAGATTAATTCAGTTGCCCAAGTGCAGATATCTAGTGCATATGCAATGCTTTCAGCTATTCAAAACATCTGCATAGGGCTGGTAAATAGGACACAATGCTTAAGCAAGACACATGCTTCTACAGTGGCAGCAAGAGAGCAGAGGAAATATCCCGCAGAGCCTAAATGACACAAGGGATCTACATATTTGCAACTGAATCCTTCCAAAAGGTAGGCACCTACAAGCATGCTGTTTCCTTAAGCTCTCATTGCAACCAGTAAAGATCTAATCAGCATAATCAAGAGACCCAAACAAGCACTGAATAGATATTGACAGCTTGATTTAGTTGCCCATCTGTAGACACCTAGTATTATTTCAGATGTCATAAGGTATTTAAGACTCGTGACTGCCAAATATGACACAGGACTCCTAGAACAAGAGGAAATGGCTTCAAGTTGCACCAAGGGAAGGTTAGATTGGATATTAGGAAGATTTTCTTTACTGAAAGGGTCATCAGGCATTGGAACGCATTACCCAGGGCAGTGATGGAGTCCACATCCCTGGAGGTATTTAAGGGTTGTACAGATATAGTGCTTAGGGACATGGTTTAGTGGTGGGCTTGTCAGTGTTAGGTTAATGATTGGATTAGATGATCTCACAGGTCTTTTCCAATCTAGGAGATTCTGTGTGATTCTGTGTGACTCCATGTGACTCGAGGAAGACCAGTTTCCAAGGAAGACCAGTTTCCTTCTGGAGCGGTGGCTGGAGGCCAGCAAGGTAGCTCTTTAGTATCTCAAATAGCACTAAATATCTGTGCAACCACCCCTCATGGCTGGTCACCTGAAAGCTGCTCTGGGCTCCATTGACTATATTGACTAAGTGCTTATTTTAGTTGCCTAAGCATAAGAACCTAATACCATTTGAGATGTCTAAAGGTCTTCCATGTGACTTCCAGAAATGCTAAGGCCTCCCTTAGGCCTTTTTTCATACACTCCATTGACTACAGAAGTAGTTTAGCCATCCAGTATATCTACAGGTACCTACACACAGATGACAAATTTAGGTACAAACTGAATCCCAGGCAAGGTCCCTTATCTAATACTTACCTGCCTCAAAGACTGTTAGAAGAGGCAAAAAAAAAAGCATGAAATGCTCAGGGACTTTCAGTTGAGGGCATTATTCAAGAGAGTTATGTTGTTAGTAGTAAGAGCGAAATTTGTACTTGTGTTATGGGAGCCAATGTTATGCGCAGAGCTTCAGCTGCACATCAATGTAATTGTTGGCTCTTCCTTAGACAAGAGTGCATCCCTCCATTTCTAAAAACTGAGTAACATTGCCTTGCTCCTTTGCACGGTCACAGCTATTAGGTACTCTTTTCCAAAACTGAACCTTCATGTTATCATGTGACACACATAGCCAACAAAAGGACTAACCTCTGCCCTAGGAACTTGCAATCTATTAATAAGACAGGAGATAGCAGGCGGAGACTGGCTGGCACATAGAGGAAGCACAGTGAAACCACGACTCAGTTTCACAATGTCAGGTGCTCTCTGTATACTGATACTCTAAGTGTTAAGGTCTGTAAGAAAACATCATTTCTAAAAGAAGTTCTTAGTTCCTAAACTGATCTAAAAGCTTTTTCCTTATTTTAAATTTAAAAAAGCTCCTACCTACAGAGTTAAACAGATTTTTTAAAAAAATAGATTTTATCTAGTTTGTACCAGAAAACCCACTACTCTTGGCATGATTTCCCACTCACTCCAGAATAAAAGGATAGGTAAGATGAACTCATGAATTTTAAGATTTCCTCCACCCTCCCCCTTTTTTTTTGACTCTTAATCCTCCTATCACCCTCCAGCAGCATTTTCCTTCATGCTCTTTCATTAGACTGACACTATATGAAAAGAGAGTGGCTTCTGTAAGGAAAGAGTTAATCATGTAATATTCAAAAAACTGAGAGGATGTGACATGTGGAGAAAACAGAAGAGGAAAATCTCTACAAAATAATTTTCTGAGATTTAAAGTTTACATAAGTCCTGAAAAAAGCAGTGCAATAATAAATATATTGTGCAGAAGACCAAAATCTAAGGGATATTTTTCCTACCTAAATATCTGACTCTTTAGCTTCAGTGGTTATCATTTGAGCACTTAGGGAGACTTTTTTTTTCTCAACTCTAATATTTGCAGATACAAATTTAGCAGAAGAAGGTTTGGATTTATTTTTATTTATTTTTTTGCTGTGTTTGTTTCTCGTAGAAGGATGAATTTGCTTCTCAGCATGCATTGGCATTTCATAAAAATCCATCTGAAAGATACTGGAGTTTTTTTATCCTAGCACATCTGTGCTATTTGCAGTGTGTGCAACATGAAGGCACTCTCTAACAAAATGATACAGAATGGAAAGGATTAATATGTTGAGCTAAAATAGAACACAGTTGTTCTGCTTGAGCATGCCTATAATTTCAGAGGCTTGGTGCAGGACTGAGTTGAAACAAAAAAAAACCCACAAAATTTACATTAACCCTTTGAATGCTTTCACCACAAACATTATTACTTCTTTGAGTCCATTTAAGTAGTTTTCTAGAAAGATGTTAAAATTAACTTTATCAAATAAAGTTATTGTTCAGTCCATAAAAGAAAAGCCAAAGTGTAGGACTGTTTATTTAACTTAGAAATGTAAATGAAATTTTACTAAGAGCAGTGTATTAGCACATAGTATGCAAGAACACAATCAGAAGCGTTTGGGCTACTGCAGCTTGGCAAGTTACCACCCATTGGCTGAGATGCGATGATTGACCACTGCAAGCTCCAAGTCTGTCCCAATTGCAACATGAGATACAGTTGTTCCAACCCTGAGTTTTCTTTCAGTTGGAGAGTCAGAGCACGTTCATCCACGGGTATTACCAAGCTTTCTGACTGTGTCTCCACTCACTGAACCTGATTTGAATATAGCATGAAATTATGTAACTTATTAATATCATTAGACTGATTTACTAGGGAATTCAGAGTCACAATACATTTCAAATAATCACATTAGATCAGATATTGACACGTGTTGATCACTTTCCATTTTCTTTACTCACATTTACAAAATGATCAGATCTCTGAATCACATGAGCTCTGAATCATTTGTGATTCATTTTCCCTACAAAACCACTTCACTGCACATAAGACCACATAACAGAGAGAGATCTACAGTGATACAGACCCCGGATATTCTAGACAACTGAATCTCATAATTCTCCCTTAGAAAATTCCAATTGAAAAACAGTTCAGTTGTTTGTCTCATAACTCACATCTTGAGGTAGTTCCAGAACCTCATTGTCCTGGGGTGTCAATTTTGTCTGTAACTTAATTATAACTTTTCTCTATATATCAGTTTTTTACCTTCTGATTAAGGGCTCAACCATATTTCATCCTTTTCAAATTAGACAAGACAGATCCTTCTTGTAAAACAGACCCACCGCTCCCCTCTCCTCATAAATTGTACCTACAGATCTTATGAGGGTTTTTTTTTTCTTTTCAACTTGGACACTTAGAACTCTACAGGATTCTGATAAACAGTGTGTTTCTCTGTGGCATTAACACTCCCATCTCTACCAGAAATACCTTACCACAAGCAACTTTGCATCATACTGATCCTTTTCACAAATGTTACACATTTTTAGGCCACACTGATTCTGTGATTGACTAATTCAACTAAAGCGCTACGGTGACACAACCACTAATGCTCATGAATTAATTCAGTCTGGAAATCAGATGATTTCTAATCATCTAGATAGACGAACTCCAAAACAGCTTTCCAGAGGGAAGAGAGCGTGAGAGAACAACCCAATTACTATTCACACTTTGCAATGAGAAATATACTGTGGTCACCTGTGAAGTGATCTGAGAGAAGGCAAATGGGGGATCCAAAGTCCCTATTCTCATTCAGGGCCGAAAGCAGCCCAAGGAGGATGGGAAAGAGGAACTGCAGTCAAAAGCTTCTCCCTTGTAAAGTGATGAAAAACACATGGTTCAAAGGGGCAATTTCAGAGGTCAGGAGGTGACAGAGACAGGCAGGCTTGAAACATGGTTCTTCCCTTCCCATTAAAATTCTGCCCCACCATGTGAAACACAGAATGCTATACTTGCATGAAGTACTCTTCCATTTTATGGCAATTGACTTCCAGCACCTTTAATACTTGAACCCACGCTGTGCCCTGAGCTGGCACCTCTGCTGATGTTTCAGTGCCTGCCAAGAATATGCAAAACGTCAGTTCACTGCTGCTTTAGAATGGGATTGATGACACCTCAGCTGCAACATAAGCTTAATCCAGGGGAAGTATCACAAAAAGCTGTTTGAAAATATATCATTGTGAAAAAAAGTATTCTGGGGATAAAAATTTCTGGGTTTCTTTTTATTTGCATGTTTGTTAATATTGCATTTTGAAATTATATTAAAAATAAATCTGTATTTCCTTTTTATCTTTAAGTGCTTTATTTTATTTCTCTGGTCTTAATTGCTACTCAAGTCTTTGCTTGGCATTGGATTTTGAGAATTTTCATTGACAGACCCCTTAAAAGTTTCTCTGTTTCCTTTGATGGTATAAATGCTTGTTTATTTATGCAACAGTATGCATTTTATACTGTTTGCAGTATTTTACAAGTGCTCCTGGTTTACCAGGAATAAAAATTTTATATGCTACTTCAGTGCTCAGTTCCATGACAGCTCAGTATATCAGAGTAAGATACACTTGATGTTTGCAGTATCTCACTATGACATGCTATGCTATTACTGACAAATTGGTCTTCTATTTAGCATTAATAAAAATATTCAGTTGAATCGTAAAATATGGGTATTTACAGTGGCTTTTGTTCTTTTCAATTTGTTCTACAAATACAGCAGTACATTCTATTTTTAACTGGGCATATGGCTGAAAACCTGCAGAAATATGTCTCTTCCCCTAAATATTCTGTATTATGTTTGAAGATCAGGTGAAACAAATGGTTACTCTAAATTCTGTGTATTATCTTTAACTGCTTCTCAAAAAAGATCAAAGGGGGTTTTGTCAAACACAACATGGGAATTTGCTCATTTAAACACTTCAGTACATTTAGTCTTCTAATACAAATAGAGAAAACAACCAACCTTGCCAAACAAGGATATAAACTGGACTTAATATTTTGAAGCTGAGAAAATTTCATTAGATCTATACATATACTAACAAAAAGAAAACAGTTACTTAAAACTGTAAAAAAACCCAAATGGTATGTACATGAATATAATTGTCTGAATACCTTTCTGAACCACATGCATAAAGTGTAGGAACAAGGCAGCTGCTGATGCATTCAGTATTCAGTTTTACTTGTGAGATTTTCCACATGCATGTGCTGTTTCATGCCCTGTACATCTATAAATATTTTACTCAGGGAAAGCTTTATTATTGATATTAGCATTCACTGCAAAGGAAGAACCAAATGAATACCACATTTCTCCTATCTACAGCTAGGTAGGTAATCACTCTAATTGAAAGTATGGTGTTTCCTAACTAAACCAATTATGTAGAAAAGGCTGCCTGAGGTTGAACTAAGCACCCTCTATTAGCATAAAGCACAGCCACTGTGCAACATGACGAGAAAAGAGTATGGTAATAACCAAAACATTATGTTATTTATAATTGAGTATTAAAGAAGGACTGTGAAAATGAAAAAAGCCAAAGCTACCCATGGCACACACAGCCAGGGTGAAAACCCTGTCCTTCTAATATATGTCCAATATCCAGTTAGCATTTTAAAAAAGCTTGTGCTTTATCTTGCCAGCTCACTCTGATAAAGGAACAGCTTGTTAGGCACCTGTTCCTTCATCAGAGTAATCCTTCTGAATCACCATATCAAAATTGTTACTTAAATTTTGTATACCAGCACAATGAAAACCAAACGAGATGGGACTTTTTCAATTGCTAAAATCAAAGTAAGCACATGAATGAGCAAAACCTGATAGCTAAACCTTTTAAATTCACAAACTCAGCTGTTTGGTAGGAAAAGATGACCAGCAAGTGACGAAGATAGTATCATGACATATGTCATATCATGATGAAATTTATACTCCATTTCATCCAGTTTACAAACTATTTTTAGACATCCTGTTGGACAAGTATTTACTCATTTCCACTTTTCCATCATTACAGTGGTTACACTGTTATTTCTTGTCTTTGCAGATATCGTAACAAAACGCCCCATATCAAAAACATACAGTCTGTGCACAGTCCAGTCTACCTAATAATCACATCTTTGTGCTCTATTCCCTGTTATTATCAGATCAATTCCATTTCTAGATGAACAAGGCATGGCATTGCTCTTTCTGAGTGAAAGGAAAATATACTATGCATATCACAACTCCTATAATTCATTTTTTATGCCAAGCAAAAAGTTTTCTGATAAATCACATCTCTTAGGAACTTTGTTCTTCTCTATTTTGCATTACTTACTCTTTCTATGCATTTTCTATATACTTTTAAAAATACTTTATGTGGTCAAAAAAACCCACCTACTATATTATCAATTTATACATTATATTTATCGTATCCTTTGCAGGCTAATTTAACATTGTAGCATTGTCCTCTCATCCTGTGGATTTTCTTTTACCAATAGATTCATTTCCTAATCTATCTTGAGATGAACAGGAGCTACACTGAGTAACACAGAAGTCATTTAACATATTTTGCCTAGCTATTTAGATTTCAATGGCATTAATAACAATAGATTTTCATGACAGGTTTAATATGGGAGGCCCAACTGCACCTTTACAGAAAAGTCGATCCTAAATAAATACTAACAATTTCAGACAGGATCATCAAAGTTTGAAGAGTCTGCTCTGGAGTAAAGGAGGATGCACCAGGGGCATTTTTGCTGGATCACTAATTACTTCTTTCAATTTTTTTTTTATTAATTAACCTTTTTCTCAGGATAATTGCTGTAAAGCAACAGACAGATACAATAAAATATGCAACCAAAGTATGTGCATACACAGAGATCACAATGGAAAATAGAAACCCACAGATTTTTCAGGTTTTTTCTTGCCTTCTTCCAGCAAGGCGTCTAAAGTTAAAGGTGAGCTCTCAAAAAATTAAAGGACGCTCCTATTCAACCTTAGGAGCCAATGCGCCAGAGTATGGAAATACACGTTTGGAGTATTTTGACACAATTCTGAAGGAGAACTAGGTGTTTCTACACAAATAACAACAGAAGTTTGTGCACCTGAGTGTCATGTTTGTCTCCTGCTCTAAACGTTGTAATGACTGTAGGAACCTTTACTGGGCTTTTAGCTGGAAGACAGTATCTTCAGCTGACTGGAATGGGGAATGATTAGATATAACTTTCTGGAATACTTGGCAGCCAGCAGCGACTCAGTCCATTTCTCCAAGTTTTGCTCTTTTGGTGGTTAATGCATTGCATCAGCAAGTAGGTGCAACCACAGAACTGAAAATCCGTTCCTTTAATTCATGCTCCTTCAGTGGACTGGTAGAAATTCCAAGTTCCCCAAGGAGAGCTCATAATAGTGCATAGGAACATACATGAATATTACAATATGAACTTTTGTAATGTACTTGATGTCATAAAGGCAGCATTGATTCATTTTGACAGGATTAATAATCTCACCATTTTCTTTTATTGTCCTGAATTAAGACAGGGTAATTGATAATCCCCAAGCGAATCAATGTAATAGTGTCCATGGCCTTCATAAGCAATTATTTGCTTTGTTTTGTGTCAATGAAATGTGGCCATCAATCCATATTATAATTGTTACCTAAAGGGTTATTTATCATTAAAGCTCTAAAAACCATCACACTTAGTTTATATACCAACAACAACAAAACAAAAACATTTCTGTTACCGTGGTGACTCTGGAATCATAGACTTTGGAGTAATGTAGTAAAATAAATTGTATCAACTTTATTTTTAAGCAACATACTTAGCGCATAAAATATATGTTAATGACGTTAGAGTTCAGTTAACTGCAAGAGGTTTGTGCATGTATAGTAAAATGAAAGTTACTATATTTTTAACAGAAGATTTAACTCAATATATAAACTGTCCAAAGAAAACATTGATTTTGACAGCAAAAAAATAATCTGAATTGTTACTTGAATAACAATTAGGTATAGAAAACACCAATGCACATGTTGTGCACATGTACCTACATCTCAAAAGAAAAGGGTCTCTATAAAATCTCTTCGATTGCAGACTCAAAACAGAACCTGCAATTTAGAAATATCTATACGCTTATAACTGTTGTGTGCTTATACGAGTCATCTGCACCTTCTTTGCACACTGGTAAAACACAACTCTAAACTTAAAAAAAAAAACATTAACCCAGCTCGATTTACAGATGACTACTTTCACAGATCTTGCAACTGTGGCTTGAATTCAAGTCACACACACACAAGTGAAGGTCAAAACCATTACACTTCACTTTTGGATCTTAACAACAATGCCCAATTTGGCTAGCCCAAAGAGAGATTTTTAAGTGGGCTTCTCCATAGCCTGTAGACTATATGCATAATTAAAGCACTTCAGATTCATTTAAGGTTAGGTAGGACAAATCCAGTTCTAAGTTCCCAGTTCTTTTTCCTATGTTCCCTATGACAGCCTGTTTCTATGTAATCATCACAAAAGCTGCCTCCACAATTGCTATCACATTTTTTCCCTACCCTTCAAATACACTATTCATTCCACCTAAATACTGATGTCCAAATCAAGGATCTGAGTAAGGAATCTTCCTTGTTGTCATGTTGGCAATGGAGAAAAACATGCATCTCCAGTGAGTAATCAGTTAACTTGTCCTAGATGGATGTTTTAGAAGAGCTGAACAATAATTTGAGGAGCCTGTCTCACTGTCTATGAAGGGCTCCAAGACAGCTCAACAGCTAACTTCAGACGCCTAAGCTAAATGAATCCTGCCACTAGTTTCTCATCACAAAGAAAATGACCAGCAAAACTGAAGCCACATAATAACCCCATTACAAACACGCTGTTATAATTTACTGTGCCAGTACCTTGCAAAGTATTTGTCCACACTATTTAGAATCATAGAATGGTTTGGGTTGGAAGGGACCTTAAAGATCATCTAGTTCCAACCCCTCTGCCATGGGCGGGGACACCTTCCACTGGACCAGGTTGCTCAAAGCCCCGTCCAGCCTGGCCTTGAACACTTCCAGGGATGGGGCATCCACAGCTTCTCTGGGCAACCTGTTCCAGCGCCTCACCACCCTCACATGAAAAATTTCTGCCTAATATCTATTCTAAATCTACCCTCTTCTAGTTTGAAGCCATTACCCCTCATCCTATCACTATATGCCCTTGCAAAAAGTCCCTCTCCAGATTTCTTAAGCTTTCTTATTTTAACTGCACCCAGCATGACACAAACTACACCAGAGACATTTTCCCGCAACTTTTGTCAGGCAGAGAAAACAGCGCTGGTGAAAACAGTGGCTATACAGGACCCGTGTCCGCACAGAGTATTTTACGAGCAAGAAATACAGCAAGGCCCATGTCCCAGCCTCAAGCAGCACGGACTGCCTTCCCCGCCTCGGGCGGCCGCGGCCCTCTGCTGCCGTTTGGGCCGGCAACTGGTGGGTGCCGATGGCCGAGGCTCCCTCTGCTCGCCCCGGGGCGGGAGCAGTCCCCTGTGCAGCGCTCTCAGTCTTCCCATAGGCAAGTCAACCTCATCCAGCAGCAAAAAAGGCCTTTGAACGGTGTGGCTGGTGTCCGAACCCACAGCTAAATACACTCAGCTCACCCCTCACCGCCGATCAGCGGTGCCATTAAACGGCCACAGTGTGTACCTCATACCCCACTTCCAGTCTAATTTTCATTTCTGTTTTCCACAGCGCCAGCTTCTAATGTTGCCCATACTTCCACGGATAATGCGGAAAGCTCGGCTTACATTTTAGGTCGAGTTTTAGCCCTCGCCCCGGCAGAGGTGGCAGCCCCATGCCCACAGCGCAGCAGCGGCGGCGGGTGAAGCCGCCTGCCCAGGCTCGAGCTCGGGGCAGCCTCACGGCTTCGTCTGCTCTCCCGGCTACGTCCACCGGTCTCCAGCTGCTGGAGTCAGCCCGGCGTGGGGAAAATGCTTTGTTCTTGCCTTTTTTGGTTCTTTTTTAAGAAAAGCCCGGCAGCGCAGGGGCGGCTGCCGCCCGACAGGTGGCGCTGCGGAGGGCGGCCGCGGGGAGGCGGTTTGTCCCCGCTCGCTGCCCGTAGCCCGCCCGGCGGGGCTGACGTGTAGCGGCGAGGCGGCCATGGCGGCCGCCTGGGAGGAGATACGGCGCCTGGCGGCCGATTTCCAGCGGGCGCAGTTTGCCGAGGTGGCCCACAGGTAAGCAGGGCGGTGCCGGTAGCCGTCCGCGGCCTCCGGAGACCGTCGCCTGTCGCTGGGGACCGCCTGCCGCCGCCCCCTCACCGCGCCGGTGGTCCTCCCCGCCCCCAGTCCGCCCCACGGCCCGCGGTCCTGACACACNCGGGCACTGTTCCCCTGCAGCCCCTCTCCGACTGGCGCTGACCGGTGTGTCAGTGCTTGTGGGCCCCGAAGGGGCATCTGGGCCCCCCCGAGTGAGATGGACGTCCGCGAAAGTGCGTGGGTGTGTAACAGCCGTGAAGTTCAAGCGGCTGAACGCGATCACGGCTCCAGTGCTCTGTTTCTTCCTTACGTGGTGTTGAGCAGTTGAGGTTGTTGCCCAGAACTTGGTTTTGATTGTTAAAAAAAAAAAAAAGAAAAAAAAAAACCACAAAACCAAAGAAAGAAATAAAACCAAACCCAAACTAAAATTAAAGACGCAAATTCTGTGAGCACGACCATTCACGGGCAGGGGGAGTCTTACAGCACAAGGGGCCAACAGCTGTTCAGAAGAGCAAAAGCCGTTTTAGAGAGCTGACCCACAAAAGTGAAGCCATATGGATGATTTGGGGGGGGTGATAACTGGGATCCTGAAATTAGTTTTTTATTGTGAAAAGTATTCACATGGAACAGCAAGCAATCTTCATTGTATTTCCTATATTAGGATTTTTGAAATATCAATTCAAAGGTAATTTTAACAAGTACTTACTTAGAATAACTGATTATTCTTTATGCTGTTGATAGATTGTCGGAACGGAACTGTATAGAAATTGTCACTAAATTGATTGCAGAAAAGCAGTTGGAAGTAGTGCACACACTTGATGGAAAAGAGTATGTCACTCCAGCACAGATTAGTAGGGAGATCCGGGATGAACTTCATGTTTGTGGTGGTAAGTGTGGCATTTGCTTTCTTCCTCTGGATTGGGAAGTTAATTTTGCAGACTACAGAAAGAATTTGAAAGTTTTCTTCAGCACCCTTAATCTTGCATAAAAAAAGTGAGCTTGGTTCTTGTTGCTTCATCTACATATGAATTTACCTACTGTTACTTTATTTTCACTTCAAATCTATAGTAAGCTTTTAGGTAAGCATATCAAGGTATGTTACTTGGTTCATTTTCACCCATGCAGAATTTATGAGGTAGAAGTGGTCCAAGAACGCTTCTGAAGGAAATTTGGCATTTTAGTATGGTTAAGTATCTGGCCCAGATGTTTAGCCTCGACTTAGAATTTCAAAATCATTCTCCTTTCACATCATTAGTGATAATAATATTTTTAAATTATTATTGGCAGGTCTTTTATTTTACCAGTGTGAAGAGCCATCTGCTTTGTACTATCTGACTTAGAGGCATAGGGAAGCAAATACACTTCACGCTGCTTTTTGTCAATGGTTTTAATGAGAAGACAGTATACTGTACTTTCAGTTACGTTTAAGGATGAATTTCACAGCATCGTATGTTTGGAAAATTAACTTCCTTATATGTTCGTACAGATGAGTCATTTTCTTACAATTACCACAAGTATGCCTCACTTTCTGTTATGCCATTGTGTATCATATCAGTATGATAGCTTGAATTTAATTTAAAGTTGCCGGGTTTTGTTAGTAGCATCATGCAAATGTAGAAAGTTTTGGCAATCTCTGTTTTGATACTCATGGATTAGTGGTCACATCCAGATCAACATCAAGGCAAGAACTAATTGGGAGGGAGTTTGAACAGTGATTTTTACTTCTGGAGTTTCTGTATTGGCTTGTCAGCAAGGCCATCAGGTAGAACAATATGGGATATCTTGTGCTGACCACCTGTGATATCTGTGATTTGACAATATATAAAGCTGAAATTGGTTTAATTGGTCTACAAAAAAGTCATGAAGAAATATTTTGTACACAATAGACTATGTTATATTCTAAATCTGCTCAAACATGTTTTATATACTAAAAGTATATTTGTACTTTTCTTTGAAGGTCGAGTAAACATTGTTGACTTACAACAGGTAACTTTTTAGTAATAAAAAACTATATGCTTCTTTCTTTTCTTCACCATGTATATTGTAAATATGGAGTTCATTAGTTATACTCCAGCTAAGTTATTTTTTTAAAAGAGAACAGACTTCAGGAAGAGCTGGTGGCTCGTTTTAGAGTACTGCAGATTACTTAATACATCCATTTACTGCTTTATTGAAAGCTCCTCTCTGCTTAATGATAATCTACGACCTCTGAAATCACCACTAAAATATACAGATTTTCTTTCTGAACTCTTCCTTTGTAAACTAAAGGGGCAAACAGAAAAGAAATATGTTTCCCATTTAAATTTAAAGCTGCAGGAGCATGCATAATTAACTTTGCATGCTTCTTTGGGTCTTCCCTCTTCCTTCATTAATCTCTTGTCTCCACTAATCTTTATCCTCCAGTAGTCTTCCTCTGTGACTAATTTTCCCTTCTGGCTTGAGTAAAATTACTTGGAATAAGAAAACCTTTCTGAAAGACAATTTAGTGTTTTCTGTTCATAGCTTCCTGGAATTTTTTATTATATAGGTTTCTTTTAACTTTGACACAGTTACAAAGAGAATTTTTTCTGCCTAAAGCGTTGCTGCTTTATTCCAAATCACAGATTAACTGTATAGATATGCAATAGTAGAAAAAAATAAAAGCAGCTTTCCTCAAGGCATATGAATGTGTAAGTATAATATCTCAATGTTTGAGAATTAATTTCAATTTAGAGTTCTGATAATAGGTTTTGTTGTTTGGGGGTTTTTTAGGTAATAAATGTGGACCTTCTGCACATTGAAAACAGAGCTAACGACATTGTTAAATCAGAAAAAACTATTCAGCTTGTACTGGGACAGCTTATAAACCAGTGAGTACTTTCAGGAGCAGCATGTATAATTCATGTTTCTTTTTTTTTTTTTTAATGCAGACTAAAAGTGATAGCCAACCTTTGTTGCTTCTGAAGTGAAATACATTTTTTTTGACTGCTACTGGGGCTGCTTGGTGATCAGTGCTTCCTTTCCAAATGGCAAGTGAGGCCTATCTCAGCCGAGCATCCAGTGAATCCATGGAGCAAAGGCCTTACTGAATTTCTCTGCGCAGTAACCTGTGTTTAAGAGACTTCATGTCTTAACCAGTGGCTTTTTGTACAGCAGCCGGATCTCATTTGCTCTGTGGCTTTGCTGTCTGCCTCAGCTATTGACAAATGGTCTGATTTTTTCCCACCTCTTGCTATACCTCACAAGCCTAAGATGTATAAGCAAGTTATTTTGTGGCATTCAGCACACTAAGAACCACTGAAGTAATACTCTTATGGGATTGTGTCTATTACTGATTGCACTGCAGGATTTATTCTTGGCAAAGAATGTGAAGTTCCTGGCTCTCTTGAAATAATTAAGACCTATCTTGCTCACTAAAGCCTATTTCTAAGTCTCATTGACATATAACGTTTTCCCGTTCCTGCTTTTTGACAGTTTGATACAAGCAGATAAATGGCCAATTTTAATACTAGGTACCTGGTGAGCAGGCTTTTAAAAAAACCCCACATTTTAACTGACATCATTCTCCTTTATTAATTTAAAATAACTTTCACTTTATTTTTGCAAAGATGCAACAGAAACAGGTATAGTGCCAGGTCAGTTAATAATTCAGCATGTGGATAAAAGGTTGATCTTGAATTTCACACTTAATATGTTGGGATTTTTTTTCTTGTTTTTAAATAAGGAGTTACCTGGATCAATTGGCAGAAGAAATAAACGATAAACTACAGGAAACTGGCCAGGTGACAATATCAGAACTCTGCAAGGCATACGACCTCCCAGGAGACTTCCTGATACAGGTGATGCAAGCCACCAACATAGCAAATGTAGAATTGATTGTGTTCACTTTCTTTTGTCATCTTTCCAATATCTGTGGTTTTAATTGTGATGAGCTGCTTGTCATTCTAAGCAGAAAAGTATTAGATACATAAAGGTTGCAATGAAACAGCTATTCACAGATTGAGGTTGGTGTTTGCCTTTTCACTTCTGGGCAAAATTTCTTCAGAATCTTTATGACTGTTAGGAACAGATTAGTATTAGGAATGTTAGGAACAGGTTAAATTAGTGGAAGATCTGAAAATGTCTTTGTTTGAAATATTAGAGAGAACAGGTAGGGGTAATTTGGATGCCACATCCCTGGAAGTGTTCAAGGCCAGGCTGGATGGGGCTTTGAGCAACCTGGTCTAGTGGAAGGTGTCCCTGCCCATGGCAGGGGCATTGGAACTAGATCTTTAAGGTCCCTAACAACCCAAGCCATTCTGTGATTCTATGATGATCCTGTGATACTATGATTCTAATTTCATCAGTCTTATTAGCTACCCAGGAAGCAGAATTACAGTGGTAGAAACCTTTCGGTTTATTCAGAAAAGGTGAAATAAACATTTGTTTCTCAAAGCTGAAGCCAGACATTCAGAGTAGAAACAAAAAACTATTTACCTTTGTTAGCGACTATTAGTGTTTAAAAGGATTAGGGAGCATTCTCTTACCATTGTTGACTTTCAGTCAAGGTTGGATTTCTTTTGAAAGATATTTTTTTCAAAGGGTAATCCTGTGGCATGTGTTAGGTGGACAGTCATTTTGGTGCCACAGACCACCTTGTTGACTCTCAATTTATGAACAGATTTCCTCTAATACTTTTTGCATGATCAACTTCTACAAAAACGTTTCTAAGATATGAACATTATTACATGGTTTCTCTTTGTTTCCTGGGCAATATTTCCTGGATTTAGTTCATTTTGCAAGGATGCACATTTATAATCTGTATGTACCTCTTTCTTTTGTGTTTGTTGTTGCTAATTTTTGTCTTGATGTTTTAAAAAAGGGATAGTGAATTCCTCTGCACTGTTTCATACAAAATGAATACAAAGGTTAAATCTTAGTTTTCACTGTGCATTTCCAAACCATACTTACTTCTCTTGCAAAGTTTTCTTTCATCATTAGATACACATATATCTGATAGAAGAGGGCATGTTAGGGAAGCTGAATTCCCTGAAGTTTAGAGTGTGGGCCATTTACATGTCATAAGACACATTGTCAACATACCTAAATAATAATTTCTACTTGTAGTCTTCCTTTCTGAATATTTCGTCTGTCTTAGCAAAACGAATTTGCTGATCTGTTAATACAGAAATTTTTATTAATTTTTGTTTAACATCTTTAATATACCATTTTAGCAATCATCCCAGCTTCTATTTACAGGCGTTATCCAGACGTTTGGGTAGAATTATTCATGGACAACTAGACCAGGAAAACCGTGGGGTGATTTTTACAGAAGCCTTTGTGTCCCGGCATCGAGCACGCATTCGTGGTCTCTTCACTGCAATTACTCGGTACATTGCGACACCTGTAACCACATATTAAAATATTTTTACCATAGGTCTTTAAGGACCAAATTCACTTGTGATTGAAAAAGAAAAGAAAAGAAAGACCTATGGATAGATTTGTTTCAGTGCAGTTCAGTTCCTGGGGTGAAATGATGAGTTATAGTAGACTCGCTTTTTGAAATGGGGACCTCCTTTTGAAAGGACAACAAGGAAAGAAAGTATAACAATATACCATATACAACATAGTTAAGTTTTTTGGCTGAAGAAAATGTTAATCAGCAGTTCTTTTATTTGTTTGGAGAATGTCTATTATTGTCATTCAGCTGCTCCCCAGTCAATTACATATTGATGTTTACCCAGTACATTTGATTATAGAAAGTTTTTTCTTATTAAATCAGTAGTCTTCTGTGTCAATTTCTATGAAGAGAAAAACTTGAGATAGCAAAAGTTTCCTTACAATAATTATTGTGGCTTTGTTATAAGATATAATTTCATAGTAATTCAAAATTAAAACCTTGTAAGCTATGTTAAACATCAGTGTAGCACCTGGGGCTAAGATATTATGTAGTCTCGTCCATCTGGAGTAACCTCTTATTTCTAGATTCTCCACATCAATTTCAGGTCATTAACTTTGGGTTTTTTTCCTTTTTCCAAGGCCTACACCTGTAAGTAATTTGATCACTCGGTATGGATTTCAAGAACATCTACTTTACTGTGAGTTTCAGACTTTTTTGTATTTTCAGTAGTTAATGCATAGATTCTTCATTACTAGATGGATGCTTTCAAAGAAGCATTTTAGTATATAGCCTTAATTCTGGAATAAAGAACAATATGTTTCTCTCTACTGTCAACAGTGTTAATAAACCTTTTGTGCTATCCATAACTGAGGAGATATTCTCTGTAACCAAAGCAATGAAATTGTACGTTGATGAAATGCTGCTGGGGGCAGAATGAGGCAAGAAGTATAGGACTGCTTTTGTTGTTTCATTATTTGCCCTTAGCTACTGGCAGTTCTATAGAATCATAGAATAGTTTTGGTTGGAAGGGACTTTTAAAGGTCACCTAGTTCAACTTCCCCTGCGATAAGCAGGGACATCTTCAACTAGGTCAGGTTGCTCAGAGCCAACCTGACCTTGAATATTTCCAGGGGTGGTGCATCTAACACCTTTCCGGGCAACCTGTTCCAGTGTTTCACCACTTTCATTTTAAAAATGTTTTTCCTTCTATCTAGTCTAAATCTACCCTCCTTTAGTTTATAGCCATTACTCCTTGTCCTGTCACAACGGGCCCTGCTAAAAAGTTTGTCCCCATCTTTCTTATAAGCCTTCTTCAAGTACTGAAAGGCCACAATAAGGTCTCCCTGGCGCCTTCTCTTCTCCAGGCTGACCAATCCCAACTCTCTCAGCCTGTCCTCACAGGAGAGGTGCTCCACCCCTCTGATCGTTTTTGTGGCCCTCATCTGGACCTGCTAGTGAAGCACACAAAAAGGGGACAGATTTTACGTAGCCAAATGGCAATAACTGCTCTGGATTTTATTTATTGACGTTTCTCTGTGATAGCGGAGGCAGAGCTTTTGTTATGCTCTTAGTTAAATGTCTTTATATGCTGAGAGGTAAAGCATATCCTTAAATTGTTGGCTTTTGTTGTCTTCATTTCCTTTTTAAAGTTGAAATACATAAAGATTTCCTATCCAGCTGCTGAATCTTTCAGGCACTACTTAATTGTTTCTCACTTCTGATGTTGCAGCTTTTCTTTGACCACCAGGAATCCCTTCCTGTCTGTCCAAAATGCTGCTTCAAGCATCATTAGTCTTGTATGCTGACCAAGTGCTGCTGGCCTTTGGAATCCTTTAATGGTTTTCTGTCTCTTCTCATGAAAGTTAATATTTCTCTTTCACCTGATCTGGTCTTTTTTGCCTTGAGGGCATTGCACACATATATAGCTCCACTATAACATCTCTCTGCTTACCTTCTTGTTCTTTGCAACAAGATTATTTATTAAAAATGAAAATCTTAGCATTTAAATAAACTCATATAAACACTCTACTTTCACATGATCAATTTAAGGTTTCCTCTTTTTTTGGATGTGCCGTCTAGGTATTCATAGATTAAAAGGAAAATCTGCTAAACTGCATTATAGTAATGTTGCAGTGCCCAACGAATTTCAGTATGGGGGGTTACAGTCTTTTTCAAACAGGTCCTGCAAGTATCTGACGTTATGTGTTAATGTTGTGTTATGTGTCAATGTGAATTGAAGTTCTAGTGTTTTCCTGTCACCAGTAATTGTCATGATGGCTAAGTGTATTCCTAATACTTTTTTTTCTTGTTTTTTTTAGTGACTTAGTTCATCTTTTTCTTTAGGTTTTCTTTCTGTATTTCATTTCCTCTTGAGTTTCATGAGTTTCAGAGAGCTTTTTACTCACTGCCAGAGCACATTTGATTTTATTCTATTCCTTTTTTGAGATACCATTTCAATTCCACAAATGCTGGAAACTTGAAAAATATCTTTTTAATTATGTTACTTATACTGTTTGTTTTTTACTTTTGTCATTGTTAGCAATGTGGTTTAAAGTGTTGTCAGTTTTGTGTCTTCCAGAAAAAAAATGTAAGCTCAGTTTACTGTTTGTATAATTTACAGCTAATTATTTAATCAACACAGCATTAGACAAGATAAACAGTCGTCTTTGGTTCTGTCACATAGCTGTGCTGCTATTCATGTTAAGCTGACATGAATTTATGATAGAAAATAAATAATTTTAGAAATGAGAAACTGTTTAACTTAAAACACTAATTACAAGGCATAGTTAAAGCACAGAGGTTCTTCATTTCTGCATATTGTGTTGCTGACGTAGGACAGGCGTGTAGGGATGCTTGTTGTCTTTGCCAGACATTGCCAGAGACCTAATAGGACACTACAAACTACGCAGTCACCTTTAAAAGTATGTGTGAGATTATAGTAGTTCTGCAAAGATCCTGTTGTTTTGTTTTAAAACAAAAGACTATGTAGGCACAATTGTAGTAGGAGCTGTTAAATCTCCTGTGAAAGCATCTTCTCTGCCCTGGAATTTTAGAACTGGCACCTGAAATAATACAAAAATTAATTGGCACCTTCATTTCTCCCCCTTTCTCTATCAAGACTGGTTTATTGCTAGTGCTCCACAAAATGATTTGAAATACCTATAAAAGTCTTAATCTTTTTCCCGAAAAATTTGAGTAAAAATGGGTTGAGATTGCAAACTGCATTGTCTGACACTTGTTTAAGTAGAATAGGCACATTGACTGTTTTCTAGAGTAACTAAACCATTAGTAAGTATAAAAATCTGATTTCATTTTCAGAATCTGTCTTACAAGCTCCATTTTATACAAGGTAACTGAACCATGGCAGAACAGGATTTCTAGCTCTTAGATTATGTAAAACTATGTCTTGTTTAAATCAGTTTCTCTTTCTTCTACATTTTTTCAGTGTAGTTACTGTTCAGCTTTGCTAGTGGCAGTTGTGTTCAATAGCTGCAAGCTTATAGAGGTTTATCTACACTATGAGCATATCTAACAGAAAAATCACGGGTAAAATGTAGTGTTTCTTCTGGAACCAGGTTTTCCTGTGTAGGTGAGCTAAACCTCCATATGCTGTACTAAGCATGTGAAATGTTGACTGCTATTTGTATTTAATGAGGAAGGACCCATACCATGTGATACCATTTAATGTTTTGTTCCAGGGTAAAATCTGTCTTCTAATGAAATAGAAGTCAACACAAACTGAAGGTAGTAAAACCGTCTAGCAAAGCTCTGGAAATTATCAGAGCTTGGCAGTTGACGTCACTGATTTTTTTAATATAGCCAGTGACTTATGAAAAGACAAAAGTAGAACATAGAAGATGAATCAGATATTCCTGTGCACCTTTAATGGATTGAAAACACCTTATTTAGCATCAGCAAAGTCTTAGTACTTTGGTACTACCAGTTACCAATATGTTCTTTGTCAGCAATATTTGTGCGTCGTCAGGAGGTTATCATTGGCAACAGCAGTGTTGACGTTGTAAACCACGAAGATGGTCAGCAGTAGGAGGTGATCACATTTATGCAGTTTAGGTAGCTATTTTTCATGTCATTTTAGTGTGCTCAGATCTCTCTTTTTTCCATCTTGGTTATCATGCAAGCAGTGAATTCGAAGAGAACATTATTAATAAAGTGTTCATAATATTTTACTGTCTGGCCAGAGAAAGATTCTTTTATAACTACATTTTCTAAATTAAAAGCTCAAACTGTCTAGGTATATGTTCAATAAAAAGTGTTTTGATCCTGCCATTGTGACTCACTGTTATGAAACATTGTGTGATTTCCAGAGCTTTTATCAAGACATTCTCATAGGTGTTAAAAATAATTGATAGAACTTGGAAATGTTTCACTAGAACAAGCACTTGTAGTTTGGTCTGCAGTTTCTTTCAATTGATAGTAAAAAGCAAAANGTAGAAAATGTCACTTCATTTATTTTCTTCTTTATTTTCTTCTTGTAGCTGTTCTAGAAGAACTTGTTAACACTGGTCGTCTAAAAGGCACCGTGGTTGGTGGGAGACAAGATAAGGCTGTGTTTGTTCCAGACATCTATGCCAGAACGCAGAGCAACTGGGTGGATTCCTTTTTCAAGCAGAATGGTTACTTAGGTAGTTAATCTTTATTCTCGTAGATAAAATACCTTTCTAAAACTAGTTTAGATTATTGGCTTTATCCTAATATAGTTAGTGTCTAGAATGAAGCCTTACAAGAATAAGTGGAAATCAATACAGTAGTTGATACTCCTTTGTTACAAGACCGTCTTGCTTATAATGGTGTATGTCACTTTATCACAAAGAACCGTATTTCAGCAGAGGGAACCATACTGCTAAACAGTAACTGCATTTCTCACAAACAGAATTAGAAATGCTACTTTTGTTACTGTTCTGAAAACATTGCTTAGACTGCTCATCGTAGACTTTTCAGATGACCATGTTTGACCCACATGGTTAGATAACGTTTCAGTCCAGGTGTCTGGACTACAACCAAACTTTGGCTGTTAATAGTCCAGATAGCCAAACGTGCAGTGCACAGGAAGAACCTTTTCCAGAATAAGATTTGTACAACTGGAGTGGGTAGCACTAGTGTCCTGATTTGAATCCAAACAAGTCTGTCTAACTTAAAGCTGAGTGATGCTGGACGATGGTGTTTTAAAACAGGAGCTATGGGAAAATGCAGACCTGAATAAACAGAGGAATGTACCCTTACGGTCCCAAAGGCCAGTCCCTAAATAACAGTCTTGCAGTTTGAAAAGGTTCAGCATAATTTACTGTAGTAGTATTAAGTGGTTCTGTAATATTGCTTGACTGATAGCGTATCTGTCAAAGTCTTTGAATGTTTTCAGAGTGTCTAAGTATAAACTGCCAAATAGTTGAAATGCTTTCCTTGTGAGGCCTGAGTACACTGGAGTAAGTTTTGAAAAGAAAACATTTTGACATTGTATATGTTGTAAATACTGTTCATGTTACATTAGAATACTTTGGAAAGATAGAATTGCAAAGATAAACTTAAGGGTATAAGAATCTGAAAAAACATTTTTTTTCCAAAACTCAGACCTAAGTCATATCCATGATTTAGTCTTCATATTTCTATTGACTATGTTTAGGTGTATCTTGTACTGAACTAAGCTTTAGGCCAGCATCAGCTTGAGGCTACATTTACTTGTATAAAAATTATAGGTAATTCTTCCTTTCCTGCTTTCAAAAAAAATTACCACATAGGATCCTGTATGTATATGAAGGTACTTAAATGTAACAGACATGTAACTATTTTATAGAATTTGATGCGTTGTACAGACTTGGCATCCCCGACCCAGCAGGCTACATTAAAAAACGATACAAGTCCACACAACTCTTATTTCTGAGAGCAGCTTGTGTTGGTCAAGAAATTGTGGATCAAGTTGAAGCCTCTGTAGAAGAAGCCATCAGCTCTGGAAACTGGATAGATGTAGCAGTAAGCAATCCTTTCAGTTGTTGTTGTTGTATGTATTTATTTTGTCTTATTTTTGTATAAAATGATACTTTATTGAAACTACACTACACATATGTATAATGAAAATTCCATGTTGTGAAAGAAGAATATTCAGTTTAAGCAAAATAACAAATAAAGAGACATCATTTGCCTTTAAGTTGGTCTGAAAAAAAACACAGGGAGGACATATCAGTATTCAGTTGATAGATATAAGTGAATACTTCAGTATTCACAAAGTGATACTTCAGTAACAAGTGGTGTTCCTCAGGGGTCAGTACTGGGTCCAGTCCTGTTCAATATATTCATCAATGACCTGGATGAAGGGATAGAGCATACCATCAGCAAGTTTGCTGATGACACAAAACTGGGAGGGGTGGCTGACACACCAGAAGGCTGTGCTGCCATACAGCGTGACCTGGACAGGCTGGAGAGTTGGGCAGAGAGGAACCTAATGAAATTCAGCAAGGGCAAGTGTAGGGTACTGCATCTGGGGAGGAATAACCCCATGCATCAATTAGGGGCTGACCTCCTGGAGAGCAGCTCTGTGGAAAGGGACCTGGGAGTCCTGACCTGGGAGTCCTGGCGGACAACAGGTTGACCATGAGTCAGCAATGCGCCCTGGTGGCCAAGAAGGCCAATGGCATCCTGGGGTGCATCAAGAAGAGTGTGGCCAGCAGGTCGAGGGAGGTCATCCTCCCCCTCTCCTCTGCCCTGGTGAGGCTGCATCTGGAGTATTGTGTCCAGTTCTGGGCTCCCCAGTTGAAGAAGGACAGGGAACTGCTGGAGAGGGTCCAGCAAAGGGCTACAAAGATGATTAGGGGATTGGAGCATCTTTCTTATGAGGAAAGGCTGAGGAACTTGGGTCTTTTTAGTCTAGAGAAAAGAAGACTGAGGGGGGATCTTATCAATACTTATAAATACTTAAAGGGAGGGTGCCAGGTAGGTGGGAACAGTCTTTTTTCAGTGGTGCCCAGTGATAGAACAAGAGGTAACAGGCACAAACTTGAACGTAGGAAGTTCCATCTAAACATGAAGAGGAACTTCTTTACTTTGAGGGTGGCAGAGCACTGGAACAGGCTGCCCAGAGAGGTTGTGGAGTCTCTGACTCTAGAGACATTCAGAACCTGCCTGGACACCGTCCTGTGCAGCCTGCTGTAGGTGACCCTGCTCTGGCAGGGAGGTTGGACTAGGTGACCTCCAGAGGTCCCTTCCAACCCTGACCATTCTGTGTGATACCTAAGACTAACTTTCATTTCAAGATCAATGCTAATGTATTCTGGAGAGTAATATATTTCTGTGGGGTTTTGGAGGGGAGAAAAGTTAGAACTCAACTCTTAGGACAGTTTCGGTAAGCAGAGGCATATTAGCCATTTTGTCCTGGCCAAACCCTAATTTTAGGCCTTACAGCACTACTTTGTCGCTTGTAAGGCGGCCTGCTGTTGTTTTGTGTTTGGTGTTACTCTGTATCTGTTGAGCTGCATTTTGAAGAAGTTGCCATGCATTTTCCCAGAGGTAACACATATTCTAGAGCAATGTTGATTTGCAGTGTTAGAAGATTTATAGTGTTTACTCTTAAATCACTGGTTTAATTTTAAAAGTGCAGTATATTCTAAATAGTTAACAGATGTCAAATGGGGTGTCTGTGTATTCTATTTATCCACATACAAGTATGTGTCTCCATTCTAGAACAGATTATTACATGTAAATGATTCTGATTTTCTTTACCCTAGACTCTTCTGCCCAGTTCATTGTCGGTAGAAGATGCTGGGATTTTGCTTCAGCAAGTGATGAGATCTTTAAGCAAAAATTCTTCAGGTTTGGTCTTCAGTGACACCATTGTGGTCAGTGAGAAATTTCTAAGCAGCTCTGCTGATCTGTTTTCTGATATGATGCAACAGAAAGCTGAAAAGGTACAGGTTTTTTGTTGGTTAAGATGCAATATACATTGAGTGTTGGAGTATAGTTTATGTGACTTTCTATTTGCTGTTACCATCTCTTTACATCTCATCTGAAATACAGCGTGAGAAGAAGGGTAAAGGTGAAGAAAATCTTTGTATATGTAATCAGTGTAATTTAATGTATATTCAGGTGCACTCAGGCAACACCATCACACTAGCAGTATGATCAGATGCTGAATTTTGAAGATAACGAATGTCTCTTCATGTGTTGCACTTGGAAAACGTGGTGTTAGATTAGTATACTTAATAATGGTCGAACGGCTTATATGTTTCCGTGTGTATCTTTTGTTGCTGTGTGTATCTTTTTGCTATTAAGTGCATGTTCTTCATTTTAGGAAATGAAAAATAACCCTGTTAATTTAATCACTGAAGAAGACTTAAAACAGTCTTCTGGTTTAGAGAATTCATACGCTAATAAAAAAGACAAAAAGGATGAAAGACGAAAGAAAGCAACAGGTAAGGCATCAATATTTAGCTTAAGCCAAAAAAAAATAAAAAGAGGCTGTTTAGCCTTGGAAATACTCAAATATAAAATTACTGTATTTTGGAGTCCATTATTTGCCTCCAGTCCATTGCTGAAGATATTTAAGAAGTAATCCAACCACTTCTCATCATTACACTGTAGGTGTAGATATATCTGAGCTATGTCCATGAGAACTGATTTCAGATTTAGAATTGCAGAAGAAGTACCAGAAAGATATCTTGAGTTAGTCCAACTCAAGGCGGCTGGCTTTAGAAGCAAGGAATCCATGTTTCTTTATTAGTGTATTTGGTATGATCACATAAGATTGAATTGTGCAATGAGGACTGACCAAACCAGTAGGGGTGTTGGAATACATGACCTTTAAAAGTCCCTTTCAACCCAAACTACTCTATGATTCTGTGATTCAGTATTAGCTTGGGGACCTCTGTATCATTTTTTAATATAGATGTACTCTTACTCTCTACTTTTCAGGGACGCAGGAAAATTAATGTATTTCTTAATAGTCTTTAGAAGTTGCTTCCAAAATTACTCTAAATTTAGAAATGAGGTATTAAAATGGGGTTTTTTTGAGAATATTGTACATCTTTTCTGGGAATACGATGCCAGACAATTTTCTGTTTGCCCACATAACAGTTATTTGGAGTTTTACACAGTTAACTTTAAGGTATATTCTGGATTAAATTAATCCCAAGCCTTACTCCATTTGTGTGGTGGCTGTTTGGAATAGATCTTAATCTGAAGAAGAATAAAAATATGTGGGTTTAACCCATTCAAGTCTGTCTGGGTTTTAAAACATTATTCGGACTAAAGACTGTATTTTCAGTCCCCAAAAACTTTATTTGGCTCTTGTGTTGCTACAGCACAGCTGAGCAATCTATGATGCAGTCACATGCAGAGATTTATGTGCTACTGAAAGTAACAGAATTAAAGCCCTGATGCATCTAGCTTAATTGAATATACTCATCTGAAAAATAAACGTTATGTTCCACTCTTACGAAGGCCATTACTGAGTTGACATGGAACCTAAACTTATTCTTGCCATAAAAGAAAGCAGATTTTTCTAGGCCAGAGCTGAAGCAGAGAAGCTTGAACTTTGATTGAACTGTCATAAATGGAATGACTTCAGTTTCGAGCCCTCTGAGCAGTAAGACTCTACTGACTGTGTACTACATGTCTAGGCACATTTATATCTGCAGGTAACATATGCTGCACCATCAGAAAGCACTACCCTGAAATGGTTTTTTTTTTTTTATGGATTGTTAGGTGTATTACCTTAAAACAATCAACATCATGGTTTAAGGATTAGATGTTTTCATTTTGTGGTTGCAGAATGTGGCCACTGTCACATTGCTTGTCTTGAGGTCTGCACATGACTGTATCGAGGTCTACTGTTTAAGTGTAACCTGACGTGGCATAGTGTTAATGCAGTTCATTACAAATATGGATTCTGCCATGTATTGGATTAATGAAAATTTTGAAGTTATATTATCTATTGCCTATTTATAATACCATTTGCAACAGTCCGTTACAAAGAAGTGTCTGTAGAGATATGTACTCTTGTAATCCTTTGTGTACGTTGCAGTCCATGTATCCTATTGTCATAAAATATGGCTTTTCTGGCAGTAGTCTCTCCTGGTTCATCTCTCTGTGGATAAGATCTTGACTGCAGATTGCAGCTTTTTCTATATGGCTATAAAGTGGAATACAGAATGAAGGGGGCTTGTTTCCAAAATAACTGGTATATTGCACAGTTGACAAACAGCTTGTATCTGCTCAGCTGAATGCAGTCACGTTTCAAATAAGCTTGTGAAAAGCACTCAACTCTTTTTGGGTTTTTTGGGAGAGGTCACAAACTCAGAAGGTCTCACAAGTACTCCATTGACTGCTAGCTGCAAGTGAACTAGTTTGCCGTTCCTGCAAAGTAATGCTTAAAAATCAATCCAGAGCACATAACAGGTGCAGTTAGCTTTGTGAGTAGTAGCATCTTGTCTTTGTGTTTCCTTTTCTTAAATGATAGTACTGTTACATAATGTAGTTACTTGAAATCTTATAATTAAATGGAAAAATAACTACTTTTTCAAGACAATGCACATATAGAACCAGTTATTCTGGAGTTTAAATTTCTTTCAGGTGAGAAAAAGAAGGGAACAAGCTATGATAAAAGGAAAAAACAGCATAGCAGCTTACCTAGAGGAAAGGGACCGTATTACAAATTGAGATCCAGTCTGCAGTGTGAATACATGGATTATGGGACATACGAACTAAGTAATTTTCTACATTTGTCAGAACTAGAACGTCTCGTTGCTTTACAGTCACCTAGGAACAGTCGAAAAAGAATTAGTGTTCTAGTTAATTGAATGCACGCTTCCAAGAATATTTTGGTTAAATGCTACTACATAGGATTTTTTCTCTGAAAGTTAACAAAGTTACATTATCTGGAATATTTTTGAGTAGCTACGTTGTCTAGCATCACTAAATAAAAATGCTGAATGCTTACTAAGATGCTATTTTCAGCCAACAGAAGTTCTCCCATTACATTATGGACACTAGTATCTCATCTGTTTTCAGCTGGAAAAAGATACTGCTTTTTTTTTTTTTTAGTGATAGGTACATCTGGTATGATTAGTATTTGTATTTGTTAATGACATTAGCTTAAACAAAGCTTTGACTCAGTTGAGCTTTTTCCTTAAGAATTAAACTTATGGCCCTAAGGTTCTGAAATATGTATTATAGGTTACATGTAGAATCAGGTTGTGTTTTTTTAATTCAGCATTAACAAGTAATGCACATAAATTACCACGATACTTAAACTTTTTAAGTGCTAGAACCTCACTGTGTACTAAGCAAATAATTCTCCACCAGAGGGCAGTGGAAGCGTGAGAGGAGGAGGAGGTGGTAATGCTAGAGAGATCAAGGTTAAGAAAACCAAGAAGAAAGGAAGAAAGGATGCTGATAGTGATGAAGAGTCGCAAGCAGCTAGCACAGGTTTGTCACTTTATTTTGGACACTATCTGCTCATACTGACATGTTTTTGTCGCTTGCTTTTCCACATCTCTGTTTTTCCCCACTGTATTGGTAAGGTCAGGTAAAATATCAAAGAATTTGAGAATACTGTTTCATTAGAATTGTGTCAATGGATGTGATATTGCTATCTAAATGAAATGGCCATAACGTGTTCACTGAATAGTATATCTTAGTCCTTAAACAAGATATTTAAGTAAAGGAAATAAGAGCAAGTGGTTTTGTTGTTTGATTTTTTTTTTAATTTGATTTTATGTACGAAATGCCTTAGATGTCATGATGAATATTATACTTGGTTTCTTAACACCTGTTGAATAGTGTATGATAAATGGAGAAGTTCTCATCCAGTTCCAAAGCTTAATTAGCTTAAATTAATAAATCGTAGCAACGAAACAGTACTTAGATGTTTTTCCTCATAAGGATAAAATATGCAGTCAAAATAAAGTTTTAATATTTTAAATAAACTTAAATAAACTTGCTTAGCTGAGACTTCTACATGTGAGCTAGCTACCTTTATATCTATTAACTTTGTAATGGAGGAAAATGGATACTTTGAAGGCCTACTCTCTCTGGCTTGTTTTAGATGTGTATTACAGGCTGAGTTTGAATCTCTCCCTGTTGGTGCCCATTTCTCTACGTTTGCTGTTAGGAGAAGGAGCACGGATGACGTCCTCAGAAGTAAACACTTACATTGTTTACTTACTCAAAAACAAACTCATTGTTTACAACTCACAAACAGTGGTTGCTAATGAAACAATCATAATTATGTGTTATTTCTTTTATTCAGTGGAGTACTAGAAATGTGTACTTCCTTTTTATATATAGTATCTAGACTGAAAAATACTTTTAAACATGATATTTGAAGTTGTGAAGTACAGCATCTTAATTTTGTATGATGCTACTCTAGTAGATTACTGTAATTCACATATAAATGAAGTTATTTTTCAAGACTGCTCAGTTACTGAGTGTTAAATTGTCTTTTTTTGGTGTAGCCTTTCATGTTCTGCAATTGTTGCTGCAGTATTGTAATAAATAGATTGCACCAAAATCCCAAGATAATTCAGAAGTAACCATTCAAATATAAATAAGACCCTGCTAAAACCTGATTTAGGCTCCCTTTCCACATGTTTATATAGCCTTGTATGTTCATAGCTACTGTGGCACAACTAGGAATGTTACTGATTTCCATTCATTCAGTTATCTTATGTGCAGAATAAACCTGGTTTATGCTGCATCTGGAACATGTAATGCCTGCCCTTTTCCAGTTCCCTGACATCATCCTGATCTCATTCTTACATGTAAAAACTAAATTCTGCAGCATGCAGACAAACTTCATATTTTGTCCAAAACCAAAATACAGATGTACTAACTCATACGCATTTACAAGCAGTGTGTAACTTGATTTTATTACTGGAACTTCTTGTCTCGTTTAATATTCTTGCTTTATCCTGTCTCAAATTTTATACTGTAACCTGAAGTTTAGGATAGTCTCTGTTGCATGTACCTTATTAAATGGGGTTAAAAAAAAACCCAACAACCTTGTGAAATTATTCAAATAGGAATTTTCTGTTCAGTTTTGGCATTTTAAAAAAGCTGTTTGGTCTTGGTGACATCACTGTTTCTAAACTAATGGTGGGCAAGGCAGTTTGAAATCTCTCACCAAAAATGCACGCCCTCATATACTAAAGTTGTCTATTACAGAAAATAACTTTTAAGTGATCAAAAGAGAAATTTTGGCAGTTTTTCATATCTGTAAAATTTGACTGTCATGTGTAGTCATCCCTTTTTTTTGCATTGTTAGTAATGGATTTCTTCTGTGGAGGTTTGGACTTCGAGGCATTTCAGTGTCTCATGCCACAGGGTAACTGCAGCAAAACTATGTATAATGTTTTCTCAATGAATGTCGCTCATGGCCACTACAGGTAGGAACAAGCAGCCGGAGTTCCCTTTCATGTCACAAGAGGAAATTCAGGATGTTTTAAAGACTCACATGCAGGATTGTCCTGAAGAGCTTATTACAGAACTTGCTGAACATCTAATAAGGTAATGTCAGTAATTCCACTGGAGTTAGAAAGTCTGTGATTCGTTTCAGATGAATCTTCCCTTCAGTCTGTTTTCTTGCTTAGAAAAAAGCTAATGGAATTGAACCACAATATTCTTTTTCTATATAGCTCCATGTTATGTACTTGCTTAAGTATTAGAAAGCCATGCTGACACAGTAATGAGAAATAATGCTTCTGCTTAGCGTAGGTGGTTCTGTGTCCCTTGTCAGCAAGTACATTTTCAGGTTCATGGGTGTATTTCCACCCCCTTACATTGATCCATGTTGGGGTTTCACTGGTCCCGTCTTCTATACAGCCCTTGGTGTATGTTCGTGTTCCGTGTCTTTCGTGGCTCCACTGGTACTTGTGTGAACTGGGTAGCAAGCTAAGTCAGCAAACTGATCTAAGCAAAGATGAGTTACTTCTTTTAAAAGACGTTCCATGCAAGACTGAGAGTGTGAATATGTGTGTTCAGGGCAAAAAGGATATTATAGTACTGTAACAGCCCAAGCTTGAATAAACTTGGAGTGCAATGGTAACTGCATCTTTAGAAGGGCCTGTGGTATTTCAGTGCAGCTTAAGTCTTGCCCTCTTCCAGCTCCCATTGATCTGAAATTTGTCCACACACCCCTGAAAGAGTTTGTGAATAGCATTGTTTCTGGAAATGTTTTCTATCTTTCATCTTGTTCCCATTCAAGAGTTGTTATGAGTTAAAACCTTGGCAAGCATTTACATACCATGCATCTGTAACCAATAGTACTTCTGCAATTACAAAAGTACATTTTAATTTCCTAGTGCTATTTTTCTGATTTCATTTATTTGCTTTCGATTTATCTCACCGTTCTGTGGCATTCACGTCCCATTCGTTTACTGTGTAATGAGGTAGCTTTCTCTATTGCTGATATATTTGGAAAAACCTTCTACAGTTTTACACTTTGCTTAATGTTCCCTTTTTCTCCTTTCTTTTTCCCTGTTCTAAGACCTTTAACAAAAACTTACCAGGAAGTTGTGCGTTCTGTTTTTACGTCTTCAACATCGTCCTCTGGAGCCAGCAGAAGACAGACCATGAAGGACTTGCAGGAGGAATTCTCAAACTTGTACAACAATATTCGGTTATTTGAAAAGGGAACAAAGCATTTCACAGGTACAACAAATATATACTTTGAAAAATGAATATGCTCCTTCAAGGATGTTGAATTTATTCCTGAATCTACATTCAAGGTCAAAGAAGAGTAACAGTTTCAAAAGGAAAAACTTAAGAGATGTGTTTACACTGCCTAACATTGACCTTATGCTGGAGTGCCTTGCTTTGCACGCTTACTGAAATATATTCTCTTTATTTCATATCCGTAGTCTGTTACATCTTCTGTCAAGATAATTGTGGGGTTTTGTCCTTCCTTCCAAAATGTTTGCATCCCTTCCCAGTTTTTATTGTCAGGGGCGGGGGGCAAAGAAAAAGTAAGCTTACTTCATTCTGTCACCTGTGCCAGAATTGAATACTACCTGATTCTAAGAAGCCCCTGCTCAAACCTCTTTTAGGTTTGATACTGAGAGTAGCTGCTCCTTGAGGGTAGTTTTTTAAAAAGGTGTAGCTTCATTTGCAGTGGGTTACTTTGTAAGGTGTCTTCTTTAGCTACCTCTATTTTGTGACAGAAAAGAAGCGTTAGGAAAATATTGTAGACATTTGCAATATTCTCTGCTGTACTTAGCTTTCTTTAGAACTTTCCCTGTGGAAAATTTATAACAAAAGGAAACAATAGCAACACCCCCAATATTTGCATGTTTAGGAATAAAGGGAATTATTTCCCATTAGCCTTTGTTCTTGTACATGTGTTCTGTAGCCTCTTTTTCTAAAATTCTGCTGTTTCAGTCTTAAGTCATGTGCCTGCTCTTCTGTTTAACTGCTTGTCCTGTAGACTTTTCCGTTACATACTTTTTCCTTGTTGATGGATAGCAGTGGTGGTTCATTCATGTTTCGGGAGGATTGTACAGGGACTAATTTACTGCTTACACAGATACACCTTTGTAATACTAACAATGGATTAAAATGTGCTTACAGACCTGAAAGCTCACATTTTTCACTGAAGAGTATTCCATAAGCAACTGCAGAGGAAGGGTGTTATCTTCATGTATCCAGATAACTTTCTCATACTACTCATCCTTGATAGAGTCCATGTTTTAGCAAGTGCTGTGATAACTGTCATAGGAATCAGATAACTATAATAAGTGACTTTTCATCACTTATTTCTTTTAACAGATGAGACTCAGACTAACCTTGCCAAACACCTGTTGAAGACCGTCTGTACAGACATTACAAATCTTATTTTCAACTTCCTAGCGTCTGATTCAATGATGACAACAGAAAATTATTCTACAATCACAAGTGAGGTACACAGATAACTGTTCCTTTTTAACAGGCTCAAGTAGATCAGTGATGTTTATTTAATATTTAATTATCTTCTGTTTAAATATGCCTACAGCTAAAATGGTAATTAATATTACAGATTATCTCCGTTCTTGTCTCATACAGGTCCGGACCAAGATTTTAGGTAAATTGCCAGAAGACACCAAAGGTCCTTTAACTAAACTGCATACTTCTCTGAATGGCAAGGTAAAGTGATCCAGAATCTTTGAGTTCAGATTTTCCGTTCTGCTGATACGATGCAAATAAACAGATGACATACATAGTGTAGTACATAACTGCTGCTGCTGTGACGGATGAAGGCAAAATAATCTTTTGAATTTGTGTAAGTCAGTGAGAGTAAGTACATTTTCATATCTATGAATTTTAAGAGGTGAAAAGGTGATCTTATATTTTGATACTGATGGTCACCTAGCTTTTTGCTTCCAGGTGGAATCCAGTGTATCTTTTATGTGCAGGTGAGAAAAGTAAACGCTGAGAGAGAATCTGCAGTTTAAAATGGTTGATGAAGTTCCTGATTGTTCTCCCACGTATTTCTTAACTAGTAAAATCCTTGATATTTAAAAAAAAAACCTTTAGATTATGGCAGTGCAAGCACAAAGGAAAACAGTTTATTAATTCTCTTATGCAAAAGGCCACACTGATACGTGTCTTAAGAAAAAAAAATTATTGTAGAACATGTATTTCTTTTTTTTATTTTATTTTTAAGACTAATGGATTACAGTTTGGTTTAGTATTTAAGTATGTGAACTGTTGGAGGATAAATAAAGTTAATTTCTACTAATAATTTTTTAATAGAGCGTAGAAGATTTTCTTTCATGTCTTGATTCTGCAGTGGATATTTGTGGTATTATGGTGAAAAAAGGAGACAAAAAGAAGGAAAGGTACCTTGATTTTGTTTATTCTATGCACAGTATGTGAAATGTAGCTCTGTTGCTGCACAAATGTCAGATGGTTGGTTTGGTAGCAGTCACACAGAATGTGTAAGTAAGAGGCAGTCTTTCTTTCCAAACTGTTTAACTGAAAAGTACAAAGCCAAGCAGTCCTAATTCCACAGGAAAAAAAAGGAGGGGAGGGTTCATATTTAGCTAATTTTCTTGACTGACTGCTTACTACAACATACCAGTTTATAAATTCTCTAGGGGGCTTTTCAAAATCTGAGCTACACCAGTGCTAGCTTTTTTTTTTTTAATGTGGAATTTCACATAAAGAACTGGTCAGTCAGAGAAGAAAATTAAAATTAATTGAAGTTAGATATATTTTAGAGTCTATTACGTACTAATAAGACAGAACAAAAAACATATTTTTGTATAATGTATTCCTGTTCCTTAGGCAAATCCTATTTCAGCATAGACAAGCTCTGGTTGAACAGCTGAAAGTCACAGAAGATCCGGCTCTTATTCTGCACCTGACATCAGTACTGTTATTTCAGTTTACAACCCACTGTATGCTTCATGCACCAGGGAGATCAGTACCACAGATCATTAATTTCCTAAGTGGCAAGATCCCAGAGGTATTCTTTTCCAGCTTTTTAAGGGGAAAGTGCTTTTTTTCTATGACAGAACATAAAAGTTGTGCCTTACACTATTTCTGCTGCATAAGACTGGCACCTTTGTGTTTCATGTCTAATCATTACTTTATGTACAGAATATACAGTTTCTCTGATCTATATTATATTTCAAACCTATCATTTCAGGGATCTGCCTTCAACATTTTTTTAATAAAAATAAAAATCAATCCGTTATTAGTGCTGTAGCTTTTGCGTTTATCCATAGAGACAGCTGTCTATTGAGGGATGTTATAATTCTTATAACTGAAATTTTTTTACACTCTCTTTCCTCCCAGTTGAGCATGGTTGTTTTTTAAACTTTTCTAATTCAATTTTAAAGAAAGATGTACGTCTTCAAAAATAAAAATATTAAAAGTCTATATTCTGATCTGCCAAAACTGGTAGTGTTTACTAAATGCATTGCTTTCCTGCTTCAGTGGTTAATTGTCCTGTTCTTGCAGCATGGATGCACTTTCATTTTTCTGCCTCTTTGAATGTTTCTCAGAATTTAGATTGCAGAATACCTTGATGGAAATATATTTGTGTGTCACTAACCCTCTTTAGGCAAGAATGGGAGAATTCGTTTTTAAAAATTTAATCTTTAATTGAAAGTCCATCTACGTTCTCCATGATACTGACATTCCTTTATTTTTTTCTGTTTGTTTTACCCTCAGGATCAGCATTCTCTGTTAGTGAAATACCAGGGATTAGTAGTGAAACAATTGATCAGTCAGACTAAGAAAACGGAACAGGGAGACGGTGACACAACAGATAACCTTGAAGAGGAGGAAGGAGCGGATACTATTCGAAAAGAGCTCCAGGAAGCCGCTACCTCTATCAAAGATCTTGTTCTCAGACCTAGGAAATCTTCTGTAACAGAGGAATAAAATTATTATTCAGTGCATCCTCATCCATGATACAGACAGATTTTTTTTTTTTTTTTTATCCTGAAGGGAAGGATAGCAGAAAATGCTTGACAAACTTTAAAATTTGGCTTCGAAGAATTGCAGATCGCAGCCAGGGGACATGGTTGTTGGGTGACTGTGGCAAATGGAGTATTGTTATGTACTGCTACAATGTACGTGTACTGCACATTAAATCTAGATGAGACAGAGCACACTTGTGGACACTTTGGGTATGAAATTAGTGCTTTTTAATTGGCATCTTTGTGTGAGGCCTCAAGAAATGGTTATTCTTTAAGTAACTGTATTCTGTTGCATACACACGCAGGCTTACAGTTTTACTTCTCTGATTTTGATGTATAGTGATGTAAGGATTGCATATAACTGTATATTAGCCTGTATATCTTAATTTCAAAGAGCAGTTTTGAAACATACTGATAACCTAATAGTATACCAATGAAAGGCCATTTTTACTTTTTGGTATCATTAGTGGATGTTTTCAGCTTCTGCTCACTGGACCACAACAGTAAAAGCATTAAGTACAAGTGTGTATCGCTAAACTTAAGTGACCCAGAACTAATGTGAGTTTCTAACTGTACTGAAAGCTTCTGAAAATCATCACATTCACGCTATTAATGTATTCCGTTAATGGCCCTAATAGCAGTTCATTTAAAACTTGCAATTGGGACAGAGAAGGTGGTATCCTTTTGCTTTGGTATTTTGGGAGTGGATAAATAGTGTTACGTCTGCCATATTTTACATGTGATATGTTCATTCAGCAGACTTGTTGAGTTCTTAATCCAGTTCCGATGGCAGTTAGAAGCATTTGCTTGCATTCTGTCAACTCCTTGAGAAAACTTGTGGTATTCTGTTTATCCTGAGTTTCTTGAAAAAAATTTAGTTTGTAATCTTTCTACATAAACTTTATAGACTGAAATATTGGCTAAAGTGTTTCCCTGAAGTTTTTTACCGGCCTTATTTTTAAATGAGCGATACTTTATGTCTGCAGGGAAGTGGAAAAATGTGTAAAATAGAGTTCTGCCACTGTTAATGACAGGATTCTTGTATGTCAAATACACTTCTAACTTATTTTTAAGAGAAGATAATTTTCAAACCGGAAATATTTTAGTTGTATTAGTTCAAGAATGCCCATTGATTTCATGTGTGTAATTTCAGGTTTTTGCATAAAGTCAAGTTTGAATAGTAAGACAAGAAATAGAGTTCTTTTCACTAAAAATGTCATTCACCCCTTCTTGCCAAAATTCTTTGATGCTGAAAGAAAGCAAATTCTGTGCAAGCCCTACTCTGGTCAAATATTTCTGTTTTCCATGTATTCTATAAGCTTAATCATAAATATATCCAAACCTGACATGGCAACAAATGAAAGTTGAAGAGGCCAAGTATGGAAGCTCAGTAACAGATTAACCAAGGTTAAGTTAGTTTTGGTAAGGGAGAAAAATTAGTTTTATACATATAAAAAAGGCAGTAATGTTTAACACTGTTCACATCAATGCTCATATTTTACCAACTGTAAGGCAAAGCGGTTTGCCAGTTGTAAGGCAGAAGGAAAGGTAATTGTGTCTCTTTCCTTGGCTGGAGGCTGACACAGCTGACAATAAATGACAATGAGGAGTAAGAGATGAAAAATATTCAGGCTGTTTTAACTTTGTTTGAGAAATAGAGTTTGCATACAGGGAATAGGTTTGACTTCTTGTTATTTAGCCAGAATAATTATTGAGTTCCTATACTGAATGTAAACAATTTTATATGACATTGAGCTATTTTGTAAATAATATGCCATATGACATTATGTGTGCAAATATGAAATTATTTTAATAACATTAAATGATGAAGTATTTAAAATGCATTCTGTTGACTTAACCAATGGTTGATCATCGTGCAACTTGGAGCTTTCCAACAGCAATTGGTAATATGCACCATGTGATTTAACATGCCGTTCTGAGTGTCCCTGCATTTACTGTTTTATGCTGGAATAATAATGAACTTATTATAAAATTTGCTATATCACGTGTTAGCCTTGCTATATTGTAGCCAATGGTATAAGAATGATAAAAAAAATACATTCTTCAAAGTAGATAGGAGGGAAGCACTAAAATTTGGAGATATTTTCTGGCTACTAACATAATTCAAGAAGGCATAGGTTGGAAAACCTTCCCAGATATTTTTATTGTGTCTTAGATGTGTAAAATCAGTCTTCAGTTTATGAAGTAGAAGTATTTTGAAAGAGAAAGAAAAGGAATATTCACAGTTTCCTGAATATTTTGCTAATTTATGGGTTTATTCCTCTCCCAAGGAGGAAAGTATGCAGGAGGAAGAGTAATCTTGTCTCAGAAATCAGATGTTCAGTTCACAAAACAAAACTGCCCTTTGGAGTATCTACGAAAACAATACAAAGTGTACAAATTAACACTTTTATTTTGGTTTTAAGTATTTAGTGTCAGCCTCTCATGCCCTTCACCTATGGTGTTTAAACACCAGCATTATATTTTTATAGATGCATAAAGCTGATGTGGTATATACACAAATATTTATAAACGTGTATCTCGTAGCCTCTTTTGCTGCTACTCTCAGCAAAGTAGAATGTGTGCATTAGCCATATGTGCATGGGCTCAGCACCAGCCTTTCCCTGTTTTTAAGTGGCAAGATGTGACTTTTGTAGCTGGTTATTGGCAGGTCTGCTGGAAATAAGCAAACGGTTGCTCTGTTAGAACTTGCAACCTGCTCTCCAATTCTCTTGTTTCGCAGCATCTTAAAAAAGCCTAAAAATTGGCACAAGTTTCTAAGTAATAGCACTGGGATTTGTTGTCTGCGTGAATCCATCTTCCAGCTTGTTCAGATAAAACTACAGTACTTCTGTTCTCTGTGTAGGCTCATGAGTAGGCTACTGATGCAGTGGTGGCTCGAATTATTTTTTTTTAATAAGTAACAGTTACATTTTCTGTGGGCCAGGAAAATGGAAATTTCTACAAAACTGGGTATATTGGGGTGGGGAGCATTTAATAGGAAGTTTAGTACTCGCAGAAGCCACAAGAGTGACTGTACTGGGTCAAATCAAAGCCCAGTATTATGTCTCCAGCAAGGGCCAGAAGTGGATGCCTAGGGAGGAACATAAGAGCAAGCCATGTAGTGATTTTTCCCTTGAGTGCTTTTTAAGCCTCCAAATATGTGCTACTCAGACTTTTTGAACGATGATTGTACTTTAAACATAGAAAACAGCAATTATCTGAAGCTTTTGGATAAACAGGATACTTGTGAGAGCAGAATTCCTTTCTCTGCTGATCCAAATAACAGAACATATTCAGTAAATGCCAAAGATGTTTTCTCAGGAAAACAACAAATTAATTAATTAATTTCATTAAGGAATGACATCTTTTTTTAAAAAATTACCAAAAAAAATTAATTAAGTAGGAAGAGTGACTTAAGTTTAAAGAGAAACACCATTTGGTTGATGAATTTCCCAAATCCTGGATGTGAAGAGGAAGCTAGGTCACAACAGGTCATGCCTAGGGACAGATGAAATAAGCTGCTTTCTATTTTGGGAAGTTCAGGAAGAGGGAAGAGATGTGGGAGCCGTATGAGACATCATCCAACTGATACTCGGAAGAAGCAGCAGAGTTTTTGTTGTTCTCTTCAGTTGTGCTCAACTTGCACCTCTTGGCAAAACCTCCGACTCTGTTCTAGGTGCTTCTCTGCTCATGTCTTCTGTCAGCATAGTTATGATCTCTACCTGCAGTTAGATGAATTTAAGGATAATCTTTGCAGTTTAAGGAAGGTGATATGCTAGAGGAGGTGTCTGTACTACTCATCCTTTCCAGAAAGAACATGTGTTGGAACTATGTCTAATTGTCATTAGCTCTTTTGACAGATCTGTTTGGATAATAGTTTTGTCTTGCTTTGTGTTGTGATCTTCAAAGGTCTTTGGTCAAGAATTGTATTTTCATTTTTTTCGATTTGGAAGTAAAGGCACGAAGAAGCTATTCATGATTCTCATTCTGGTCTCAAATTCAGACCTAACTCATGCTCTATCTTCTCAATCTGAAAAAAATTGCAAACTTGAAAAATCAGCATAGAAGTGCTTGGTATAAATAAAGCATATAACAATAGGAGGAAAGAATTCAAAGAATTCAATCTAGTTTGAGTAGATGATAAAATAAGTGTCTACAAAGGTTTAATAGACCAGTCAGCTACAAAGAGATGATGAATTCTTGGCAATAATCGTCAAATGATCAGTCTGATGTAGTATCTTGCAAGATACTGCCTAGACACAGATAACCTCTGGGATGCATTGCCCTGATTTGGCAATTTTACCAGTGTCTTCAGATAACATAATACATCTTTAAACCGTTTAAAAGTTTCTTTCTTTCTTCTGTCTGTGATACAAAGCAGTTCCCACCCACTTGACATTATAGACTCAATGATTCAGATCTATTGGCTCTTGGTTGTGGAAAAATCTGCCTGGAGGTCAGTTGTGGTTCATACCACAAGCAGCCATCCTTTTTCTCACTCTGCTTAACTTCAGACTGCGTTTTGAAATGGACACGATATCCTTGACTTTCAGCTGCAATTGATTAAAGGTCTGCCTGGAGTCTTAGGCGAAGTGCAAGCACTTCTGTGTGCTCCATGCGTGCAGTAGACTGTCTGTGAGGGTTAGCTGCCCCCTGTTCTGTCCAAGCAAAAAGAGGTGACTGCAGTTTAAAGAAAGCCAGAACGGAGAAATATTGAGAGAGGATCCTAGAATCATAGACTGGTTTGGGTTGGAAGGGACCTTTAAAGGGCATCTAGTCCAACCCTCAAACTAGAATCTAGAGGAGGCCGTCGCTGCCACTCTGATGGTAACACCATATGAATGTGCCAGAACAGCGTTAATTTGTTCCAGCCCAGAAACTGCTTTAGTAGTGTCAGAGGAGTTCTGCTGCATCCCTAGAAGTCTCTTCTGAAATTGGGAGCATGTTTCTCCCTGCCCCCCATTTCCTGTATACAACGGTCAGACTTTAGTAATCATGACTTTTCCATTTCTTTTCTGATTTAGAAGCCCACACGAGGTCTTTTGGTTTCATTATGCATGGACCAAAGTGTATCTGGGAATGAATGATGATCCATCTTTTTTTTTCCTTTTCCTTTTATTTTTTTCCCCCTTTTGTTCTTGTACTAAACAGTTTGGGGCTTTGCTGGGTTTTGATTCTTTAGTTTTTTAACAGAAGTGCCTTTTTCCTTTTGACAACTGCCTGAAATATGTTCCTTTAAGAACCTCCTACATGGTATGTATTTGCAATTTGTAAACACAATATGTCAAAGAATGATTTGATTCAGTGGTGAGGCAGCCAGCTATTTGCATGTCATGAGGTCTAAGGGAAACAAACTGACCCTCAGCCTTCCTCCATCCAGCCAAATTCTGATGGGACCCTCAAATAGCTCTGGCAAAGTGTTCTGTTTCTTTTGGACTTGATGAATGCTTGTTTCTGTGAAGACATGTAATTATTTCTTCCTTTATTTTGCTGCACAAGTTACCACGGGAAGCAGCTTAAAACCAAATGTGAGTATTGAGGCTCTTTTCCATTATTTCTTTATTTCATAATGTTTAATTGTGGTAGTATTTAACAATTTGAGCAAGTGAGCAGGAACTTTTTTCTTCAGGCACAAAATTGCTAATTAAATTAGATGCAGAATTCTACACATATATCAAAAACTTTTGATTTTGCGTACCAAAAGAAATGCCACAGTTTTTTTTTTATGCAATTGGTTTCATTTTATTAATTGGCTCACTCATTAATTTACGGGAAGATTGTTTGGGGTTTCCTTTGTAATGAGATGAGGATTAATTTTGTTTACTCCAAAGAACAAGCCAACAAAAATAGTGTATGCTGCTCCCTGTGACATTTGAATCACTATTTTTATTAAGCTTTCATAGCTATTTGCTATTGCAAGAAAACTTTCTACATCGTGTCTTTTCTGACAAGGTAAGTCACTTGTTTCGAGCATAACTCATTTTAATGCCTAACATGGACTGTTCTTGCTTTTTTTTGAAGTGAAACCAGTTTCCAAGCTGGTGTTTATAGCACTATTTTGACTTGTATAAAAAAGTATTATCTCCAATTTCTCCCTCCGTAAGACACTTCGTTTTATCTTTTAGCTGTCACATTTTTAAGATCATAATTTTGATTTGGAGTTTGAAGAGAAAGAGTAGTGTTAAAAGGACCTACCACTGTTTACTGAAATGATGCTGGAATGTGTGCTTATATTGCAGAATTTAAAAAGAAGTATGGGCAATAGTGGAAAGATTCCCTAAATTAAAGTCTAGGTATATTACTTTTACTGCTACCTGATTTTGTAATGGCAGTCTTTTTGATAATGAAGTTACAATTAAATTTAGACAAAACTATCAAATATAATTTCCATTTCAGTACTATAAATGTTTGAAATTATATTTCTTTAACTGCCTCTGCTTTCAAAAGATCTGGTTTTATATCTGGAGCTGGGCACAAGATCTCTTACCTTTAGAAAACAAGTTTCAGATGCCTTTTTTTTTTTTGTGGTTAATATTTTCACCCATATATTTCTTCCGTTTGTGTGATGGGTTGACATTTCTGGAGTATTTTAACAGAACAGGCTGTAATGGATTTTATATATTAACATTATAGCAGATTGCTGATGGTCTTGCCGTGTAATTTTATTGCAGTGTCGCAAAAGTCACTTTGATTCAAAGTTGTGTAATGGGTAGAAACTTAAGATGGCATACTAACCTTCTTGGGGGAGTAAAGAAAAATGACATCTAAAGCTGCTTGAAAGAGATTCTGATCAGTTGTGACCTATGGGATCTCCAGGTTATTTGCAGGCAGTCATATTTTATGAAGTGTATATTTTTGGTTGACTCGGTAAGACATATGTTCTGTGGGCTATATACCAATAAGCCGAGCTTGCTTCAATTTTTTCCATATCTGAGTCCTACTTCTCAAAAAAAAAAGTTAAAAACTTTTAGCATTGCCTGACCGTGGGCAGAGAGAAAGAAACGTGAAAATCTGAACCGGTGTGCTTCCAAATGTCAAGCCAAAAATCAGAGGGTGAAATTCTGACCCTGTTGGAACGGGCAGCCCTCCTGTCGCCTAAACAAGCTCTAGATGCTCTTCAAGCCGTTAGATCACCTGGGGAATAAAACTGACCTGAGTTTTTCTGTACGCTTCCCTGCCAGTTCAGGGTGAGATGATGTCTTATGTCTAATTCTAGGATGCTCGTAAAATTAATCATTTGCAGTTGAACTTTTCTATTAAAATCTCTAGAGCCCCAAGTTTGGAAGTTGGCATGGCAAAATGCTGCTGACACTCCACTTGCTCTCCTGCAGCAGAATTCGTTCTTCTGGGAACAGGGCGCGCAGCTGTAGCGAGAAAGGAGGCTGTGAACTCCTGGTTTCATGCGTTTGTATTTTCCTGTAAAATGTAAGAGGGATGAAATAAGGACGGTTTTGTAGAAATATGAAAACATCACTCCAAAACCACTGAACTGATATACGAGAAACAAGTTAATAAAACTGCATGACATAAAATTCTGTAGCAGAGATACAGTGAGGGACAAGACTGTTACAAAGGTGAACTAATCTCCCTTGGTTACCTTTATAATGATGGCTAAATGAAGTTTCTTCTAGAAATCACCCTGGAGAGGACTTTATATCTCTCTTTTAACTACAGAAAGTGCCTCGTTCATTAGCCTCAGTAGGCTTAGGTTAGCTTTTGTGAATATCCCCGTTCTTCTCTGATATTGTACAGTATACAGCAGCTATCATCCCTTCTTGTTTCCCTTTCTTAGACTAGGAGTCTTCTTTGATTCTACTTCATTCATGCTAGTAGGTTACTTCTCTTCTCAGCCATCATTGCCTTTGAGTTTGAATTTTTCCAGGTCTGTGGAGAAGGACTGGTAAATTCTTGCACATCTCAGCATACTACAGATAATGGATCTGAACAGGCTGCTCTAGTTCGTTGCTGTCCTCACACTTGGATGCTTTATAACTCAGAAAAATATTCATTTTCCTATAATGTGTCTTTGTGCATAGATAGCAGAATCAGTAGAAAGAATGACCAAGTGCCAGAGCATGGCGTAGTTGTTGACAGAGCACACACACAGGAGACCAGAATTCAGTCCAGAGTCACCTCCAGCAAGTTGTTCTGTGCCTCAGTTCCCCATCTGTAAACCAGGTTTGTCACACTGGAGAGAAGAAAAGGAGGTCGGACCCATGTTATCCAAAACATGGTTGTCTGGAAACAACCCCAATTGACTGGAAAATCCTTCATAATTAGGAATTCTCTCAACCACTGTAGCCCTAAGAAGTTTGACACAAAACTGGAAAAATTCCACCCAGAATATTTCACGTAAGAATATTAATCATAACCTCGGAGTAATCAATGACAATTGCAAAGTTCACAAGTGGAACATTTTATTGCTTCAGCTAATTTTGGAGGAACCTCTAGCACTGTAGGTTGACCACCCGGCAACTTTCGTACAACGCTTTTAACTATCCCGGGCCAGCGCTGTGGATACAGCCTGAGGAGCAAACCCACCCAATGGCAAAGACATCGCGACTGGCTTCTTTTCTTCCCACCCCTCCAGGTTTACCATCTGACCTCGTGTAAGTCAATCACTTTACTTTGACAAGTAATTAACCTTTTCTGTAGACAAGTATCTCACAACCGTGTTTTAGGATTACTCCATTATTGTTGTTAGAAAAGCGTTCTGAAACCTTTGAAAGGAAGGCTGCAAAATACTTCAGAGTATTAGGTTACAATTCTCTTTATCAGAACTCCAGAAGAGTGTTAGGCTGTAAATCCATTTAGCAGGAGCCCAGTTTTCCTCAGGTGAGCTCTTCCAGTTTCAAATTCAGCCACATCATGATTTATTTATGTATTATAACATGCCAAATTGTGGCATAATTAGAGTTCTGTGATCCGGGATTCTATTTGCATGAAAAAAAAAAGGAAAAGATCAGAGGAAGAACTGTTTCATGCTGATTTTCTAATTGTCAATCTTTGTTTAGTTTGGTGCTTGAAAATTGAGGAGCATTGAGAAAAATTTCAAATTAAGAGCTCAAAACATTTTGGTGGCTTTTTTTTAATACAGTAGCAGAATTCTTGATTCGTTTAATCACTTGCTTAGAATTTTTACTGAAAACATTTATCAGATTTAACATAAATTAGTAAAAGGGACTTGAACTGTGTTTATTCCTTAATACAGTTTCTTCTGCTGCTTACCACTCTCCTCCTCCTCAGGCAGACCTTATTCCCCACAGTGGGTCAGAGTTATGGACTCTGAGCATCATCTCGTATTGAAACCAGTCTAGGTTTGCAAAGGTGGTTGCTCTGCTATTGCTACGTCAGGCTTCACGTTGTCACTTGAACAGACTTTACCATTTTTAGCAGACTCATTGTTCCACAATATCCTTGAGTTAAATAGCATGTTCTTAAAAGGCTCCTAAAGCTTAGAAAGGAATTTTTTCATTCTTACCAACTTTCTTCCAGAAGTCTAAGGCTTTACTGATGGTTTTTATTTGTCTGAGTCAAATGTTGGCTGTCTTGGGTGTTCAGATAAACTTTAGCCTTAATTTTCCTTCAATCAGAATAGGGCAACTCTACACTGGAACCAGCTTTTAGATAGCGTGTATTTATAATCATAGAAAGAAACCCACTCTGAAAGTTATAATGCCAAAAACAAAAAAAAAGAGGACCTTTTTGCATGCCAGGACATTACAAAAATCCCAGCAGGGCAGTAACTGAAGGGTCAGTAACCTCGCATCATAATAAAGAAAGACAGAATACCATGATCTGCTCATTGCAGGGTCTAATTTTAAATCAAAGCCACTTTTAGGAAGATAGACTATGTTAAAATAGAAAGAAATATGTTTAATGTCTGGCACAGAGATTTTAAAGCTTAAGGGAAATGTTAGGGTACCCAGTCACATAATTGTCAGCAGACCTGAGCTTGTAAGTAGGCAGAACAGATAACCTAAGAGGCACAAAGATTCCAAGTACATGGCAAAGGTCACAGGCAGGACATGAGCAGAACCCAAGACTGAATCTCTCAAAGGACTGGTTGATGTTGCTGCTCACAGGACATGAGGACTGAAGTTAAAACAGAGTTGATGCCATGATCTACTCTATCTTGTTCAAACAGGACGTTATCTACTCAGCTGCTCAAGACTCAAGAGGTCTTCAATTAACTATTTTTTTTTCTCATTTATGGATGATGCACAAACCCACATACTTAAAGAAAAGAAAAAAAAAAAGACCAAACCAAAAAAACAAACCCAACATTTTTTTCTATACTCAGTCCTAGTAAAACTCCGTTATTTTTCCTCCCTGGGAGAGGATGAACAAGAAGCTGTGGACCTCCACTTCCTGCTCTTTCTCGAATCAGCCCCACTCCTAAAGAGGTTCACTGCCTTCAGAAGTCCTGTTGTGAGCTCTCTTCTAGAACTGAGTGTATACATTGAGAGTCATATATCCTTTTGCTGTGTTGGAATGAAATGTGCTGGTTCACTATCAGCAGTGAATATAGGACATATTGTAAAAGGATGTGTATATCTGAATATTTCATCTTTTCTTCACCCAGCCCAAAGACCAGCAGCCTGCCCTTAGATGCACCTGCATAGTTAAACTAATGAGGTTTTCCAGCTTTATAGTACATTTAAAATAAATACAGGGCAGAGAATAAAAGGAAAAAGTCACCCTGCCATAATTCCGCATCTTTAGCGAAATGCACACACGGCCAAATTTTACGTGTTTGTTACTGCAACTTTGGTGCAGATGTTGAGACTTCGTAAGTGAATTGTGCCTAATGCTCCCCAGTAGGTATGAGGACACCAACCCTAACATGCAGAGTTAAGAAGCAAATCCAGAAAATATTAAATCACTTAATTTGACATCCATGAATTGAGTGGAATTATTCAGCTGCATTCATTTACATACATACGCAAGTGTTCCAGGGGTCCTGTTCTAAGAGCAGACAAAGCAAGTGTTCGTGTAACACTTAGGGGGCAGCAGTAGGAAGTTAAATAAGTCTGCTTAGGAACACCCACAGTGTATTTTCATGTTGGTTGGTTGTTCTGCACTTTCTTGGAAACTGTTCTCACCCTCTGTCTCCATTATATTGTATAACCAGTTCATTACTGTAAAAGCAGTAGAATACAAAGAGTACCAGATCTTTCAGGTTTTCTCCACCAGATTAGACTTTTTGTGGTCTGCCCACCTACCGGATGCAATAAACGCATATGTATTTTAATAAGACTGTGTTATTATTGGCTTCCTGTATTCCAAAGAGATTGCAATTCCTGAAGATCGTTACTGCTAGCAATGTTTACCGTGTTAATTGTCAGTAAGAAAACCAGAGTGTGGTAGTCCTTGCTTTGAGGTCAGGCTGTTATTGGCTCTACTCAGTGTTTCTGCCCATTCCTTCTCTATTTGACCCTCCCCCTTAGGACTGCCAATCCTGAAGCCTGCTTTCCCTTGGGAAACTCCATGGAGGTACATCATGGAGCTCCTCTCCACAAAGAGGAGACGGTCACCCTAAACAGCTCACATAAAATGTCAAGAGAGGGTATATATGCTACATTTGCTGTTGCCAGCATTTCTTAGCCTGTACACAGCAGTGGCTTTAAAAACAATGATTCCTGTGGGCATAATAAGCAGTGCAGGGCTTGTCTGCAGAACCATGTCATCTGTTTTCACTGAAAAGTTTGGTAAGAAGGTGGCAGCTAAGACAGATGGAGCTCTGCAAGCAGCAAAACTTGCCGTCCATTGGGCCTAAAAATCTAGATACTTGGGAACAACGATGATTAAAGTAGGGATCTTACATATCATTACTCCTTGCAGTAACATTTGCTTTTCCGAAGCTGTAATGCCACTTAGCTCACGGCGATCTTTTAACAGGGCTGAGATTAGAAATCTTTAGATTTGGTTCATTTTGATAAGGTGTCATATTTTATTACGGAAGTGCTGCGGCTCAGTTTATTTTTTTCCTCGGAAAACTAGGTCAGGTTGGTACGGTGCACTTGGGACAGAAAAGCAAAAGGCTGTGCCACTGCAGCAAATGCTTTATTACCACCTGGGGGTTTTATGTTTGGTTTGGGGGCTAGGAGGTCTTTATTTAAAAAAAAAAAAAAAAAAAAAAAAAGAGGGTAATGAAAATCCTTTCCAATTTTAGCTTGCTGCTAACATTGCTGCCACTGCGGCTCATCCTTTTCTTACCGCTCATTTTATTTCTTAAAGTAGTTCCAAAGTAGGTCACAGGCTTTTAAAGAACCAGCTAGAAAAAGTTGTACTGTGTAGTCAATTGTAGTGTTTGGGGTTTTTTTGTCTGTTTTAAAAGGATTCTAATTCATGTGATATACCCGTTCTCATGAGACACAGTACCTTTCATCCACCTTTCTGCCCCTGAAATAAAATGTGAGGGTGGGGGAAATCCAGTCTCTGCAGTTGATGCATCTGCAAAGGCAAGAAATGGCCTAGTTTTTGTGAAGACCTTAAAGATTCCGGTGAGCGTCAGCATTCCTATTGAAGCTCTGTTACCTCTTGTTAGTGGCAAGGCTGTTTCGTTTCACGGCCTGAGAGCCCTTCAGTCCCCGCTCTACCACAGGCATCATTTCCTATTGCTCTTGTTTTCCCCAGGAAAGCCTTCAGCCCGGAAGGCAAGCTTGTGTCATCTTCAGGTAGGTGTGTCCCTGCCCAGTGGGCTTACTACATTGCTAAGATGCTGCTTTTTCCTTGGTGGACTTCTGCTCAGCTGTGTGAGCGTCTTGACTTTAGTGCGTTGTATAGAGGGGAATTGGGAGGCAGATGTTTGACGTGCAGACGCTGTTGTAGCAGAGCTTACTCAGAAATGACGCTCTGATTTGCGCTTTGGGGATGAGCTCATTGGTAAAAGTCTCAGATCAGGACTTCAGCATATGTCTTCATCTGTAGCTTTAATTTCCTTTTCATTTAAGCACTTTTAAAAGTATTTTTCATGATTAGGGGATTGCAGGTGAGGGCAGAGGCAGGAAAGAGGATGGGAAAGGCCAGGCAGAAAGGGTGGTGGGGAACACTTTGTATTCATTGCCAGAAATCAGCTATGACCTCAGTGATCAATTCTCATGCTGACCAGTTCACCCCTAAATATTTAATGTTTCTTTTTCTCTTTCAAAGACATTTAGTACTTTCTGGGTTGTAGGTTGATAGAAGAAAAAATATGTTAATATTTCCATGCAAGTACAGTATGTTATTCTCTACTTTCCCACCATTTTAATTGAAGAAACTCTAACCTAGCATAAATGTCCTTTTGCTACCAAATTTATTATCTCAAAATGAGATGACTTAAACTCAGATTCCCATCTTGTTTCCAAGAATAAAACAAATATGGCTAGAAAATTGCTTCTCCAAATGAAATGCTTAGTTTTATATCAAAAGTCAAATTTAAGTTTTTACTAGATATTTTTGTTGAATATCTAAAATCCTTTTTAGACTGATATTTTTCAGTCAGATTTCACTTTTCATGAATCTTACTTTTCTAAAACAAACTGATATTTTCCATTAAGTATTTTTTTATTCGCAAATATTTTCTGTTAAAAGACATCAAAATTTTAAAAATAAAAGTGTTAGAGCATTTTGGCTCAAGCTTAATGCAAAACTCTTTTCTTCCAAAAATACCCTGATGCAATAACTTTTCTTTTAAGTTATATTAGTTTTGGAAGCTTATAAATGCTCAAGTTTCAGAGCGTGAATTTAATCCTCTAAAAGGGATTAGGAAACTTTCCTCATGAGCATGTTGTTGCCCAGCCATCTCTTGTAGGGTTTCTTATCAGAATGGTTGACAAAGGACATGTTCATCATGGTTCACATTCAGTGATGACACAGAAAATAATATGCCTCTCTCAATTTCACATGTGGCTGGACTTCAGAATGTTGGAAGTGATTTTTCCCTGTGGAAATGCTGAAACTGCTGAAACTGTTTATTTCTTTGACAGAAATTATCTAGAAACACTAGTTTCCTTTGCTCTTTCCTCTGTATCCAAATTTGTGGAATTCCATGAGTGTGTTTTAATTGAGAAGGATTTGGAGGCTACATCTACCAGATCTGAAATATCAGGAAACGGTGAAATAAATTGTAATGAAGAACCTAATTGCTTATATACTTTTTTTATCTTTGAAAATATCGTAGGATATAGGCAGCAAAGCTCTAAAGTGTGCATTTGTCTTCAAGCATGTAAATATTACAGCTGAAAGCAATAGCATTTCTCATGTGTTTAGACTACACACTTGTCTAGCTTAGATGTGGAATTTCAATGTCATCTACAGGAGACCTGTTTTCTTGTTATGGGAATGACCCCACTCCTGCTCAAATGCCCATAAGGGAATATTGAGTTTTTGTGGACTCTTTCACCCTCCCTCTTTTATCATTCAGCAGTGATAAACTTTCTGTGGTCCATCACAGAATCACAGAGTGGTTGAAGTGGTGTGGGACCTGTAAAGATCATCTAGTCCAACCCCCTGATTAAGCAGGGTCACCTAAAAGCTGATTGCCCAGGGCTATGTCCAGTTGGGTTTTGAATTTCTCCAAGGATGGAGACTCCACAGCCTCTCTGGGCAACCTGTGCTGGTGTCCAACCACTCTCACAGTGAAAGGGTTTTTTCTCCTGTTAAAATGGAATCCCTTGTATTTTAGTTTGTGCCTGCTGGATTTTCTCCTGTCAGTGGGCACCACTGAAAAGATCCTGTCTCCCTCTTCTTCATTCCCTCCCTTCAGGTGTTTGTACACATTGGTGAGAGCCTCTCGGAGCCTTTCTTGCTTCAGGCTTAACAGTCACAGCTCTTTTAGCCTTTCCTCATAGGAGAGATGCTCCAGTCCCATAATCACCTTTGTAGACCTTCACTTGACTCTTTCCAGTAGCTCTGTATCTCTCTTGTGCTGGAGAGCCCAGAACTGGGCCCAGAACTCCAGATGTATCTCACCAGCGCTGAGCATGGAAGAAGGATCACCTCCCTCAACCTGCTGGCAATGCTCAGCCTAACACCCCACAGGATGCTGTTGGCCTTCTTACCCACAAGGGCACGTTGATGGCTCATGGTCAACTTGGTGTCCACCAGGACCCCCAGATCCTTCTCTGCAAAGCTGCTTTCCATCTGGTTGGCCCTCAGCATGTGCTGGTACCTGCAGTTATTCCTCCCCAGAGGCAGGACTTCGCATGTCCCCTTGCTGAACTTCATGAGACGCCTCTAACCCCAGTTCTCCTGGTGAGGTTGCTTTGGATGGGGGAACACCCATCCAGCGTATCAGCCACTCCTCCCAGTTTTGTGTCATCTGCCACTTTGCTGTGGGTGCACTCTGTCCCATTGTCCCCGTCATTAATGGAGATGTTGAACAGTATTTGTCCTGGTGTCAACCCCAGGGGTACCCCACTAATGTCATTACTTTAAATTGTCTCGTTTAACATTGTACCTAGGATTCACTAATGAGTTCTCATCCACATCTTAGGCTCATGGCTGCTTTGCTTTTGGAACACGGTCAGCTGAAGCTAATCAATTTAAAACTGTCTAAATGTCTTCTAAGTATATAACTCAGCAGCTAATTTGTGTGTACTTTATCATGCGGCCCTTTTGTACCAGATGCAATCCTCAAACCTGGTTTATGGTTGAATATAGAGAGTATGACTGACAATACTGCCAGGATTTTACATTAAAAGGTACGCTAATACACAGCTGAAATATTTCATGGCTTCGTTTTATTTTGTAAAACTGACAGCAGTCAGAAAGGAATGAGCTCCATAATGAAGAAGGCATAAAATTCTGGCTCTACCAGACTATGTGAAAACCTGTAAAAAAAGTGGGTAAGAACAATTTCAGAAAAAGTAAAAGAAATTAAATGCTATGCCTTAGCATTAACCCTACATTTTTCATGTACTGCTGCTGGTGAAGATATTGACAGCACCCAGGAATCTGAGCAGATGAAAAGGATTTGTATTCCTGGGTAATAGCTTGGGAGAGACTTGAATCAATACCGAGCACTCCACAGACAGTTTGTCTACTTAAATATGGAGCTGCATTACTGCCCAGCCATACTGCTAATCAGCCAAGCTTGTTGCGTTCAGAATAACAGGGCCAGTTAATCTGGAGTGAAATCTCTGGGCACCAGTGTGTTACAAGTATTAAATGATGAATTGCACTCCCTGACACTCATGTGTTGATTAGTTAAAAAAGAAAAAAAAATCCAGCAAATAATCTGGGCTTAATTCTGCAGCCAGTTAACAACTTTCTGTCTACCTCTTCCAAAAAACGCACTTTCAGCTACTACATTTGCCATGCTTATTTATGACCTCTAATGTCTCTGTACAGTGGGCTTACTGTGATGGGAATTCTTGAGCTTTGCTAGCAAGGTTTGTAATAGAGGAAGAATATCCATTAGGAGAGATGCATACAGAGCCATTAATTTGAATTTTGCCAGTTGAATTGCTCAGGCTGACCTCGCTAGCAGGTACGAGTTGTATTGGGCAATCTGGATGCTGCTGGTGAAATTTCTGTGGCTGAATTCAAGGAAATGCCTAGCTTGCCATAGAGGCAATGGGGCTAGGCTATTCCAAACCACTCTGTAGCTAGTAAAGAGAGTTTGAGGGACATAGGATGTGAACACTTAGTTGAGGTACTTTCACTACTTTGATTTGTCCAAGTTTGAAGTTTAGTTAAGTAGCAAATTATGCGGTACTGGGAGAAAGGAAGAATTTAGATGACTACACCAATGTTTGAGTTTGCATGGTGTAAACAAAGCAGACAGCAATACCAATTAAGGCGAAACAGAGTTCCTGGGATGCTCGACCCCCTAGTTAAGCCAGAGCTCTTGCCCTTTTCGCTTGTGGTCGTGGGGCATGTAAACATGGTACAGTGCAGCGTGGCGCAGTTACCAGATCAGCCTCTAAATGAGCTGCTTTGCCTAGAGGGTCCACCAAAATCATGTCACTTGTGGACCTCGAAGAAGTATAGTCGTGTTCTTACAGCACAGTCCTGGTTGGCACCCATCCTGGTGGCTTATAAGCAGAATTTCATCAGCGAGAGTTCTGCACCCACTCATGCTCCCAGGACCTGACTCTGTATTACTCTGCTGTGCCACAGAGACAAAACAGCTTGTTCAGAATAACACCTGTGTCTCTACTTTCTTGTAGGTACTTGCTTTGACTTGATTTGCAATATATGCCCTTGCTTCCTATTGCTTCTCCAGCCATTTTTAGAAAAGCAAAAATTCTAGTATCTTTAAACACTCAAGCATAACTTAAAGGTATCACTGGGAAAATTGCAGTTACTCCGAGGGGAGGATGAGATAAAGCAAGGGTGTTGCCAGTGTTTTGAAAATACAGCATGTGTTTAACTGTCTTGTGAGTTCATTTTTCTCAAGGGGTCAGGACTTTTATTAGGTCTAGTCACAACAACAAAATAACAGGTTTCTGGGACGTAGCAGGCATCCAGAGAAATCAAGAAACTGTGATCTCTGAAATAAGGAAAGATTTCCTTGTAGAATCTTGTTAGAAACTTTTATTTATAAAATAATTATATTCTTAGAAAATTTTCCTTATAATGATACTGTTAGCTTTACAATGCAGTTGTAACCTTGTGTCATTAATGTATTTTGCAAATGTATGTGATTAATTGTTCGTCAGATCTCACAAAAAAAAAAAAACTAAAATAGAAAATGAAATCAGAAAACTCATGCAAAACCATGTTCCAAGATAAAAAAGGTACTTAACTGAAAATAAACAGATGTCTGGGATGACTTACAAGGGTGTCCACCTCATAATAGATCCATTTGGTTTTCTTATCCTTCAGTGTTGTTGCAATGATTTATTTTACCATCACTTTTCTTTCTTTATGCCTGCCTAATAGAGAGCCTTGTTCCATTTGTTGTATGTTCTTAAGGAAAAAGATGATGCGGGCTTATTTGGATCGGGAAATAGTCCATTAGAATTGCCGTAAAGCAAAAGGTACAATATTTTTACACGTATGTGTATACCTACATGTCTATGTATATTCGTTCCCATCTAAGTAGGATTAATGTTTCTGGGCTTTTCATGTTTGTATAACCTAAGGGAGATTAACATGCATGTATAGAAAATATCAAGATAAATTTTTAAGAAACATATTAGCATTGTGGCTGTGCTTTTTACCTCCAGTGAGAAAACAAGCATTCCTTTCCTGACAGTTCCACATTTATCATGTTTCACAACTTCACAACCAGTTTCTTACAGCTTTCTTCACTGGAAGTCTTCTAGTGCTCTGCATCTTATAGGAAGACATTTGAGTCTACAGAAAGTCCTTCTCCTAATTTGTTGTAATGAAATTCTATTTTAACGTGCTGGAGCAGCAGGCAGACTAGCCAGCTTTGTTGTTTTATTATCATCTGCTTTATAAGTCGTACCATGAGACTGCCGCATTCTCGAATCTGACCCCAGGGACTCCAGTTGCAATACCCTTGCATCTTTGGCAACATCTCTCTTCTCCCCCTTGGAACATTTTAAGACTACAAATGGTATCACGTCTCCGTGCCTACTAAATACATAAAAATCAATGGTATTTAGCTTTGTTCTAATTTAGATAACAAAATCCTCTTTTCCCAAGGAATGAAGACGTCGCAGTCTTTCCCTGTGCCTAGGACACGAGTTAACAGCTGGAATGCTGGAGTCAGCGTTTCATTCCATGCGAGTGAATAGCATCAGACCTCCAGAGATTTCTTAACTGACCTTCAAAACACAAAGTCTAGCTTCCAGCAAACTTAAAGTAAACATATTTCTCTAGAGATTAGGATCAAAGCACAAGAAAAACATTCTACTTAACTACGTGGTGTTCGTACCATTACTTATTTATTGGAGCGAGGGTAAGTGGTGCTGGGGGAGATGAGATTCATTTTTTTTTGTTGTTGCATTGTCTAATGCTAAAAGTAGTTCACAAAGGTTACCCAGACCTTTGCCAAGAGATTTGCAAAAATCATAATTCTTTTCCATTCATTCCCAAATATGGTTTCATATCATCATGATCAAACCCTGAAGACTTTTTCTGAAACAAAGCCTCGGGTGACTTGTGTGCTTTACTAGGGGAGCAGCTCAAGGACACGCTCGGGCTTTGACTCTGGTCTTGGGTGTACTCTTTTAATGCTCTCAATCAACCATCTGTCATCTGTAAAACAGGAGTAATGGCACTTTGTTCCCATATTCATATAGGTTTTTTAGGAGTTTTTTTACAATACATATTCAGATATTCTGTAGTATTACAACAGCAGGTCTTGTATGTGTATATAACCCAGGCTTCCTGGAATAGCTTGGCTTCCGGGCAAGACAAAAAAATAATCAAGAAAAACACTTCTTGAATAAAATGGTTGGGTGTGCAGAGTTTTCAGTAACTTAAAAAACTATCACCATTCATTAGAATGAAAAAACAGAGATGTATCCGCAGATATGTAAAGCTATTTGTTGGTGAGCATTGTACAACAGAAAGCACCGTAAATAACAGATAAGCTCTACCTGCGTTCCTTGTTTGGATTTTCCTGACACCACTTTTAGGCTGAGATGAACCTGTGTTAGGGAGCTGGGGTACTGATTCAGCAGAGAGGAAATCAGAAAGGTAATCTACTCAGTGTTATCTGTCCTCAGAAGCAGTTCATAACTCTAACTCCCACAAAAAAAGGAATAAGAATTCCTCTGAAACCCAGTTTCGAGCCTGTCCTATGACCTTGAATATGGAGCCCAGTTAACCACAAACATTCCTTGATTGTCTCCCTAGCCACCAATTTATACTGCTTCCCCAATATAGAAAATGGGCAAAACCGAACCTTGATTTTGGTGATGACTATGGAGTGATTGTGCACTGAACTACTGTACCGTGGCTTTTTATATGCCATGTTGTGTAAATGTACAGCTGATGGATGTCATTTCCTCATATACATAGGTTCATTCCTTTCACATTCAAATCTCTGTCTGATCTTAGGAAATGGAAGTCCAGGTTCAAGCCCTGTTATACTGTTATTCCAAAGATATCACATAAAACACATCTGTAATATTTTTAGACAAGCATGTTTCCCACTGATCTGAGTTATAGATTATTTGATTTCTTTACTGTCTTGGCTAACACAAAGACTTAGGGCAGTCAGAAATACAGTAAATCAATTCAACTTAAAAGATGTTTGATTTACAGGAACAAGTTTTCCATAGCTTGTGACAAATCATTAGTTGTGGTCTGAGATAAGCATTATAGCCTCTCTCGCTGCCCCCTTTTCACTTACTACTATGCCTCCAGGAATAGATTAATAAATGCCTGACCTTATGCTTTGGTGCCAGCGGAGACCTGCAGTAATTGTTCTTTCTCATAGTTCAAACAATCATTTTGAATTACATCTCACAAAGCAGAAACCCAGAAAAAAAGATGAAATGCCTTTTAAAACTGAACCATGGGTATAAGACAGGAAGTGAGTGTATAAAATCAAGTATGAGGGAGTAATTCCAAATGGACTAGATGTAAGCTCTGTGATGGCAAGGGCTCCCTCGAATGTTCTTCTTCAAATGCATCCCTTCCTTAGTCTCAGGCTTTGCATCTGGTTAAGATAAACTAGTTTGCACTGTTATTCAAAGTGCAAAGATTTCAACTGCCAAAAGTCACTGATATGTAAATATTTTAGGAGACCTTCCCTGGTTGTTCTCAAGTCCTCTAAAATTTATGATTCCTGGCACTGACTGCAGCGACACTCAATGAGTTTAACGAAGAGTGCAATCCGATGACACCAGCAGATGTTTCTGGGTTCGCTTCACTGGGAACTTTCTGGATTATTCTTCCTTCATTCCCAGAAATCAAGAACCAATTTTAGCAAAGTGCTGATGAGCCAACCAGCAACAAGGTGACTGAAATAAGTCTTCATCGCCACAATCCTTAAAACGTTCAGCTTTGTAGATCTATAAGAAGCTGAGGTTTGGATGCTTATCCAAGCCTCTTTAGCCTGGAAAACTGAAGGATGGGAAACTCATATAATTGGCTCTCAGTAGATTTGTGGTATTTCCTGCACTTGTCTGGCACAGAAATATAATCTCTCACAGTATTTTGGCACTGCCAACATGGAACCTGGCAATACAGAAATATCTAAGAAAAGACAATTTTTTCCAATAATAACAAAAGAAATTGCTTTGAGTTATGATTTTGTTTGGATTTTATTTAGTTTATTTCTCTTTATATCTTGCTCATTTGCTATCCAGGGATACTTGCGTCACGTTACGCTGCCACCAAATGTTAGCAGCACAGCTGAGATTATGCAAAAACCAGCCATATAGCTTGGAGTGCCTTGTCTTCCTTTATGTTGGGACAGGGAGAGGTGGAGGTATTTTGAAAAGGAAGGAATGGGCAGAAAGACAGGAATGGCAAGAGAAAGCCACTGCAAAGTGCTTGCCACTTCTTTTTGGTCTTTGGGCAAAAAGCTTTAATTTTTGAACTATAGCTTCTATCTCCATTCTCTGATTTCTGGATAAACCATGCCTCACAATCCAGTACATAATGCTCATAATGTCAGTAATTGTGCATAGAGAATGTGAAGACAGCTTCATTTTCACATATCTGACCTGAGTGTAAGTACCGTTAGATTAAGCTGAAGCAGCCTTCTTGCTGCCCTCTATGTAGGTAATGCAATACACCGTATATGTTGTTAAAGACTGCCTATTTGTTACGGAACAGCCCAGCATCAGAAATCCTGGGCATTGCAAATAATCAAGAAACGCCCATCCTAACTGTCACAGGTAAAGCAGCATTACTTATTATCTGGGCAAACAAACAGTCACCCACTGAATTACATTATTTTTTCCATCTTTCCAGATCACGTGGAGAACCCCACCAGAATGAGCAGCACTCACACAGACTGTCATTACTGCCTGCAGTCTCTTCGTGGAAGGAAGTACGCATTAAGAGAAGAAAACGCTTATTGTGTTACATGTTATGACAGCCTTTTTGCCAACCCCTGTGAAGAGTGCAAGCAACCTATTGAGTGTGATTCCAAGGTAAAGATTTAGCTTTCACTTCTTGTTTTTTGCTAAATTACACACAAATCCCACTTCTTTAATCACAGATTCTGTATCTGACTGTCTGCATATCCCTGTACTGGCGAAGACAGCTAAGCATAGCTGCTGTACATCCGCGCACAGCAGAGAGAAGCAGTGCTGTTTTCCCAGAATAGGAAAGCTCCAGGGCCAAAGATTAGGAAAGCTGTACATACATACACCCCAAACGTGCGGCAAGACTGGGATGTGTGTGTGGACTACAACTAGACTCCATCCTTCACCTCCAGTCACTCACTGGCTGCAGAGACTGCACAGTGCTTGAGGGACAGTAGGGTGCTGGTGTAATTCAGTGGATCAGGTCGAATAAAACTTTGGGATTTCTGATATATGTCCATTGAAAAAAATATTTTGGATATCGCATAGTTATTTTTAGTGTAGGTGTTGACATGCCAATGTCAAGCTCAAAAGAAACCATGCTTGTAATTTGTATATTATTTCCTCTGTGTTTTGGTAGTGAAGTATACTTTAACTTAATTCCTTGCTTACCTTGCTCATCTCACAGATGGTACATTAGTGGCAATGTTTCTAGGCTTGGATTTCCTTTCATCTCTCCCGTGTTTTAGAATATTGATTAATAATATGAGTTCATCTGTCATCTCTAACAGGGTTTACAGTACCCCATACTCCAATTTACAGCCTGTGCATTTGACTTTGAATTTTAAGTTCAGCTGAAACCTGTCAAAATGCCCTTTTTTTTGCCAATTTCAGTATGTAGTGCTCACCTTCTCCCCATGCTCACTTTGCCTGCATTCTTTTGAAATTAAAGGTCACAAAGTTATTAAAATAAGCCTCTCAGGAGGTCTCCCTGGCCAAAGTACTTTATGGTTTTCAAAGCACATTGTCTGAGTACAGCTCAGTACCGTGAAGGAACCATCCAAGGAAAATGCTGATTTGGATGAAGACTCTTCATAAGCTCTCATCAGCATTTTTCAGCAGCAAATTTGTATACGTAGCTCCAGTCAGAGTCACCTGGAGAACACGTGCTCTGAGCTCACTAATTACAATTTTATATTGTAAAATTAAGTAAGTGGCAGGACCACCAATGTCAAAGATCATTAACAAAAAATTATGTCTTTGGACTGAGTGGAAGGACAAATTGGGAGAAAAAAAGCAGGAGTTACAAGAAAGGAGTGCAACAGGCCAGGGTCAGCCAGAAAAGCAGCCCACAAAGACCTACAGCTGGTTGTCCTACCTCTGCCAAAGTGCTAGAGGTAGGCTTGGCACTCTTCCTCACCATGGCACCCAGTCTTTGCCTCAGGCTGCTCTGGGGTGATAGCCTATTTTCTCAAAGGTTCAGAGTGTTAACTAAAGGAAATGAAAGTGGCAAATGCTCAGTACCTCCTGATTGAAGCATGGTATGTATTTCATTTTAACACTTTAAAGGGTGAGGATCTGACAAAGGCGAAAAATGAGATTGGATTTGTGTCCTTTTTTGCTTCTTACTTATAAAGGAGACCTGGAAGGGTCTGGTTTATTTTTTAAGGGGGGCGGAGAGAGGGGGGTGGTTGGTGGTGTATTTTTCCCTTGTATTTTTAACCTTGGAAAAATAAAATCTGCTTTTTGCTCTTTTTTTGAATTCTTAGTAGAGGTCTCATACATATACTGTCAGCTTTTTCATCCCCTAAGCCTGCCGAGTCAAACATTTTTTTGCCAAGTTTTTAGGAGGAGTTATATTAGGTGTAAACAAAAGCAATGATTTTTTAATAATCTTCCTAAGAATCATTTTGTTCTCAATGAGATTTTAATTGCTTGTTTTCTGCAAAAATATGTTATGTATTGTCAGCTGGAAGAAATAGTAGTAACATTATAAAATACATGAAGTTCATTTCAAAGTCTGTAGAGAATGCACTTCTTGTCAGGTGGCACATTAAAATGTTGCTCACTTGTTTCCCCTTGAAGGCCAACTGTAAAATACAAAATGATTCTTCCAATAAAAACATATCTCTGATGGTACATAAGGAAGGACTATTGCCGGTGCCAAAGCAGCTCCTAGTGATCTCTGCAAGAGATCTACAAAGTGTCCCAATACAGTGATGCTGGGTACTTATATCACCTCTGAGCACTCCTCCCTCCGCATGCACGTGTCATCTCTTCAAGTCGCCATTGCAACGATCTCCATTTTTCACTTTATTTCTGGGAGGAGCTGAGGGATAAAAACACTGCAAAGAAATGTCTTCATTAACATGGACTAACTTTCTCCAAGGATCTGGCCTACAAAGGCCGCCACTGGCACGAGGGGTGCTTCAAGTGTGCCAAATGCAGTCGCTCGCTGGTGGAGAAACCCTTTGCTGCCAAGGATGAGCTCTTGCTGTGTACTGAATGCTACTCTGATGAGTATTCATCTAAGTGTTTCCACTGCCAGAAGACCATTATGCCTGGTAAGCAAACAGGGAACCTTTGGTGAAAAATGAAACTGCATTTTTAATTACAACCACATCCTTGAATAACTGAGCTACAAGGTCCTTGACTTTCAGAACAGCTTTCAGGTCACTCCTCCTTTGTGTGTAGTACCCTCCCGACAGCAAAGAGAGGGCAGGCAGATACCTCTGGTCAAGCACTGACAGGGCTTATGAATCCTTACAAAGAATACCGGAGTGCAAGATAGATAGTATAAAAATGTGTTCATGTTGAGTCCTTTATTCTGCTTGCAGCTCTTAGGAAGCGTGTCCTGCTGTGAGTGTAGGTAGACAAACAGAGCTGTTGTTAGCAGGAGTGCCAGATTAGACAAGACGTCTGCATTTTGTCTGTCACATTGACCAGACCTTGAGTACCAGGCATGGCTTACATTCTTTCACTCAGAATTTTTTTTTAAATTGTCAAAACATGGCATTCTCTGTTCAAATCATTATCAACATTTTTACTAAAAAGAATGCAAGTTCAGATATGTTTACAATGGGTTCATTTCCTGCCTTTAGCAACCCTGAAAATTCTTCACTTTCCACCAAACTACTTCTCATCTTTTAATCATGTCTGTTCAGGACATCCTCCAGGCCTTTCCTTGCTTCCCCACCAGTAAAGTTCATACAGCAGAGAGATTGCCTAAAAGCTGCCTCTTCACAGACATCTAAGAGAATCAACAGCACCATACGTGGCAAAGTGAAGCAGGTTGCTTAGGGAAGAGGGTCACTAACTTTTGGAACTGTGAACTACCCTCAGGGCCTGAACCTTTTTATGGATCACCTGTATAACTCCAGATACCAGCTGCAAACTATCTTCCACAGCTTAATGACTACTAGTTTGGAAGCCTTTGGCCAATGACATCAGTAAATCTGGCAGTGACGTAGAAATTCTATATTTCAGTAGATCTTAATGCCAAAAAATAAGATCTGGGCTGTACAGAATTATTGTCTTAGTATAAATACTAGGGCACCGACGTCATGGTTCAACCTGTAGCATTGATGCAACTATGTACTTTTACAGTTTGTTTTCTTTTCATCACAGGTGAAAGCTGTATTAGTGGAAATAAATGTTGTATCATTATAGTTGTGTTCAGTTTATGGATGACATACTACCTACATTTGATATAGTTAAAAGAATGTTGTCTAATATGCACTCCTTACTAGATGTGATGAGAACAGCACCAGAATATAGTGACGTTTGCCTTACTGTCCTCTACTGTATATCCCCCTTGCAGATTTTGCTCCAGAGTCTGGGAGGCTAAATCCTTGCAGCAAGTGCTGAGGGTAGGAATAACAGGGCATTAAGAGAACTGAAGTGGCATGGTGATGCCAACTAGTTTCTAAATCATTACCTTCTTTGTCTTCAGCTTGTTAGCTCTGTGTTGAAAAGACTCAGTGGGCAAAGGCAGTGAAGTCAGCCTTCTGCTCGCTTGGAGGAAGCTGCAGACCTTTTATGTTGAAATGCAACCAGCAGTTTCTCTCTCCGCTAACCACACAGTCCAGGAAACAGGTATTGCAGGATTAATCAGTTATAGCAGCAATTCTATTCTCCATGTGGAAAGGGTGGTAAAGCACATGGCACCTCTCTTTGCAGTCTGGTGGTGCCAGTAGGGGAGAAAGTTACGGTGCAGAGTCACTGGAAAAATCATTCTCAGATATATGTGCATATCTTAGATTTACACATCTACATTAAGGTGTACAGGGCACGTGTACACAGAGCTAAGAGCTCTGAAACTCCTCTGGCAGTCATTTAACTGAGCAACTTTCCTTTGGGATTGCATCTGTCCTTGCACTGGATCAAAAGCAAAATTTGAACACAATAAAAAGAACAGTTGGTCTAGGACGGAAATGATGAGCTATAAGAAGAGACGGTGTAGTGTACTTTATCACAGAAAATACATTTACTTTAAAAAAAAATTGCCAGCTTAAGCTGAACAAGATAAATAATGCATTTATAAGTGAAGGAGCCTTAGTTTAAGGAAGACAAAAGGCAGGACATCAATAGATGTACTAAACATCCAAGTAAAGTCATCTTTAATTTATGAAAGTGCTGTGTATCTGAATATCATCAGAGTTGACTGGCCTGAGAGAAACTCTGAGCAACTGAAGCATATCACAGAGAAATAACCCTAAAAGATTCATATGACAGACTTTAAAAAATCACGGCTTAAGCAACTTAGCACATCTTTTGCCAGGAGATCGTATGGCGCTGAATGTGTTCTTGCAATTTCAAGTACATACTTAAAAAAACAATTAAATTGAGAATAAGTGCTTTCTTAGGCAACAAAATACTGAGACAGAAGATAAAACAAGAGTCTTCCCAACATTTAAAACTTGTGTTTCAAGGCTGTATCTGAGGGGATTGTTCACTTTGGGGTTTTGCAGGTTCCCGTAAAATGGAATTTAAGGGAAGTTCCTGGCATGAATCCTGTTTCGTTTGCCAGTATTGCCGGCAACCATTGGGAACAAAACCATTGATCACCAAAGACAATGAGAATTACTGCGTGCCCTGTTTTGAGAAGCAATTTGCTCACCATTGCTACTCTTGCAAAAAGGTAATTAAGTGTAGAATGGAAAAATTGCCTTAATGAGGCTATGTTGGTTGTGGGGGAAGGGGCTGGATCATGTAAAGTGCCTGGTGAACTAAGAGTAAGAGCAGAGTCTTCCTTTTGGCATCAGACAGTGAAAACCAATTGTGACAGTGTCTGCTGTCCCCTCTAGTTAATATTAATATGAGCCTGATTATATTTGAAATAAATTTATTGACCAAAAGAATACTGTGGGATTCTTTTGTTATTGATTGTGATTTTTAACAAAGGTTGAAGTTTTCTTTGAAAGTTATGTAAAACTCTACTTTCCCAGTAATATCTGATTTCGCCTTGACAAACGTGCCTCCCTTTCCAACATTTCCCAGATATATTCACATGCATGATAAGCCACCTAAGCTAAGCAAAGCATTTACAGTCCTGGCTTTTTTTCACTTGAAATGTATCAGGCAATAATCAGATTAAGTAATATTCCGTTGTAATAATACCAGTCAAGTCCTACTGGTTCAATACATGATTCTTCCTCTGTGGGTACCAGAAAGCTTGATTTCAAACGAGTTATTCTTTTTTTTCCCCCAAATACAAATAAATCAATTCCTCCTTCCCTCAGTTTCTCATGTTTTAAAATTGTCTCTGACTGATGAAAATACTCAAAGTATTTTCTCTAGGGAAATGTTTTAAGCGGCTTTTTATGGCAGAATTTAACTTACTCTTTAGTACCCATATCCCTCTGGAAGCAAAATTTTTTTTTTTCACTTCATGAAATAACATGTAATTTCTAAAGTTATTTACTGTTTATCTGTAAACCTCTACCTCGAACAAAAGCTTTTAATTTAAGAAAAATCTGCTGCCTGTTTTTTTTTCTTCAGTAATTTTCTTCAGTAGAAAGTACTTTTATATATTCCCATGTGTCTACATCTAGCTTTTAATTTGCCTTAAATGATCACATGGCAAATATAGCAATTCTGCTCTATGTTTATTAGAGACATTGAGGTTAGCAGCACTTACGTGAAATAATCCGGATTTGCTTCTTAAAAATTCTAGGAATACAAAGAATACCCCTACATAATTGCTAAAACAATGTTACTAGTTAAACAAGCATCAGCTCTCATAAATAATAATTGAACCCAAAGAGATTAAATTGCCAAAGTGGAGTCTTGAATTTTGTGCTAAATTTTCTGAGATTTTAATAGAAAAATAAAAGGGAGTTAGAAGTAGCCTAATAGGGGAATGCTAAGGGGGTCGGGAACTATTTAGATTTTTTTTATTGCCTGACATCGCCTAGTGTTATTCTTTATTTCCGTGAAACTGTATCCCCAGGGAATTTCGATGGTGCCACTATTTTTCCTTAATTTAGTTTCTCCAAATTTTTCTCCTCATGTTCCAACTGTGTTCATTCATTCACTGTCGTGCATGTGACTTGACAGGAGAAACGCTATCTTACAGCTCACCTGTATCTCTACACAAATTTCTCTGCACAGTCTCTCACAAATTCTGTGAAACCAGCTCTTTACCACACATATGGAAGCCATAGAGCAACTGGAAATTTCCCTAATCAGAAATAACCAGTAGAGAGCTGTGAGTGAGTTACAGGGGAAAAGAAGTTTGATGACACTGATAAACACCTTTTTTTTTTTCTTGTTTTGGTAGTGTACATCTCATTTCTGTCTCACATCTGTTTTTCTGTCCCTTTCTTCCTACTTAAAATACTGTTTCAGTTGTGAGACAGAAAAATGCCAGTTCCAGGTGGAGATTAGCCATAATCTCAGCATTGGTTCTCTTGTTCACTGTCAATCACTGAGAATTGCTCTTCTGAGAGCATGCCTGATGCTAAGTCTTTATCGACATGTGTAACAGAAAAAAATCGTAACAAGCTAACCTGTTTATTACAAACCTTGAAGTTATTCTGTGATAGAAAACAGAGAACAACAAACCGGTGACACATTCAGCTCAACCACAGTTAGTCAAGTTGATACTCCAGATGAAAACTTGTTGATATGACCCCACTCTCTTCTGTTGTGCATATGGGAAGAGCGAAAACAAACGGAAGGAGTTATGAAGGACTGGATAATCCTTCAAGAGTCACCTTTGTTTCATTGATGTGTCCTTTTTGTCAATACATTAGGTAATAACTTCGGGGGGAGTGACCTACCATGACCAGCCTTGGCATAAAGAATGCTTTGTGTGTGCTGGGTGTAAAACCCAGCTGTCTGGACAAAGGTTTATTTCCAAAGACGAATATCCATACTGTGTAGACTGTTTCAGCAAATTGTATGCTAAGAAGTGTGCTGCTTGCAAGAAACCTATTACAGGTGAGTCTCATCTTCTGGAAGGGACTAGGCTCTGATGAGCCGTCAGTCTTCTCTCAAATCAGACCTTTACTTTAGAAGACAGCATTAAAAATAGTCCCATCATAATGACAGACTGCTGGAGTTAATTACTAGAGAGACACTCTCTCCATCACTTATAACGTGTCTTGCTAGGACATACTGATCACACGTGTTCCCTGACTGCTGAGGAGCTGTTTTATTTGCCGAAAGGAGTTCCTCCATTGTGCTTCCTGCACTAAAATTCATCCCTAAACATATACGAAAAGGCACTTTTTGACTCTTCCCAGGACAGTGCACACAAGTCCCTCATGTCTGTAATTTCTTCAGCTTTGTTTTTAAGTGCAAAGATGAGGAAATTGGACATGAATTAACTGCCTGCTGGTTGCACACACCTGTCAAATTAGAAAGCTTGCCAAGTGCAAGAAAGCTCTATTGCATGCATCTTCGTGTATTTAGATGATTTCTAATTAGACAGATAGGTCACTAGTCTGTGACAGCTGAAGTTTTCTGAGAGCATTTTCTGGTGTTCTGCATCGTAATTCTATTACGTGTGGACTCAGCTGTCAAAGAGTACTGGTTGTCACAGATGCATGCTGCATATGTAAGTGGACAAATAAAATGATGAATACCCAATCAAATGGGAACTATTGGGGGGGGTGGAAATCCGCACAAAAAAAACCCACAAAGCAAAAAAAACCAAAAAATCACAAAAAAACAAACAAACAAAAAAAAAAAAAAAAAAAAAAACAAAAAAAAACACCACGCAACCAAACAAAAAAAAAACAGTAATGTTTTATTTCAGATACTCATGCTAGGAACTCCATGATGCGATGATTTCCAAAAGACTAGCTTGAAGAAAATTAGGTGGAAATAATTAAATTTCACTCAGTGTTGTATTAGTAATGCATCAACACATCACAAATATTTTTTATAAGAGTTTGTTGGGAAGATCAGCAAACCTGAATGGACATTCCTATAAACCTATTCTGTTCAGACCTCATAATGGGATGTCAAAACAAGTGACTTGTGCCTTTGCTTGAAATATTTCTCACTGTATTTAAATTTAAAGGTTTATTCAATTCAGCTAACAAAAGATGTTTAAAACTATGGATTTTTGTTCACTTGTTTGTTTGCTATATGAATGACAACCTGATCATCAGAAAACAATCATCTGTTGCATTTCTGAACCGTGTCCAGAAATACTGGATCCACATCTTCTTTCTCATAATCTCTTTCAGCTCTCGGAGGTGCCAAATTTATCTCATTTGAAGAGCGCCAGTGGCATGGAGAATGCTTTAACTGTGCGAAATGCTCTGTCTCGCTGGTGGGCCAAGGATTCCTCACTCGGCAGGATGATGTTCTTTGTCATGAATGTGGCTCTGCTTCATAGTTCTGCAGAGAGCTGTACCATTATTCTTGCTCTGTAATCATGTACTTCATTACTCTGCAGTAAGAAAATCATCTAAAAGGTATAACAGTTATTTAGTCATTCAAATAACTTTCCAACAGCAGTTTAATTCTATCATAGTTCTCAAGTGCTTGTAAAAAAGATTTAAACAGCCCCATCCTGGCTAAGAAAATAATGCAGAAAAGATTCATATATATTTTAAAACTAACTACAGTATGTTTCTCCTTGTAACACACTGCACTCTGCTGTTAGAAGCTTAAAAATTTACATTTCATCTCCCGTGAACCAAGGAGGATTGTGAAAAGTCTATATGGCATCTGACTAACGATGAGGCATTAGCGCTGCTTCACAGATGCAGACCTTGGTGTGGAAAGCTGGGCACGTGCATTTTTCTGTTGGATCATTGATGAGAACAACTTGTAAATATCAACTTCCTCCATACTTCAGGCAAAAAAGCTGCTGACAAAGCAGGCAGAAAGTGGGAGGAGGGGGTACTTTTACACAGAGGGCCACCCAGTAAGAGGGGCCCATTCCAGGGTCAGATAAAGGGCGAAAAGGTCATTTTCCTCTCCTTACTGAGACTGCTCCTCAGAAACATAGTCTTTAGTCATAAAAAAAAAAATGAGTGACAGGTCCTTTCCCAAAATTGGTTAACTACACTTAATTTTTCAGGTATAACTGCTTAGAACATAAATAAACCCAAATTTTGAGCTACCGTAAGAGGTAAGGATTGCCCAAGCTTGGGTAGTGCTGATGTACACTTTCCAATAGCTAATATAGCTTAAGACTCTGTCTCCGTTGTCTTCACTAGACCTAGACATGCATAAAATAAATGTTTTTATTAGTATAGATAAGTGCCAACTCATACTTGTCACTTTAAACTTGTACTTTCCTCCCCTCAGAGCCCATTCGCCAACAATCAAAACACTGCGAATGGCCGTACCATTTCCACCCTGCTAGGTCTTTGATCCACAGTGTACCCCTTTTCTTGTAAATGCCTGCTTGTCTATAGCAGGCTACAGGCTCTTCAGCACCAATACCCGATTCATTTTGCCACGTGCCACATGCGTTTGCCAATATTACGTCAAGAATTGGTAATGTCATTTCAAGCTAGGCAGTCCTTGTTTGTAGTACAAGGTATTAGTTTCTAGGTAGCTGGCTTTGAGAAGGTTATATCTGCTTGCTGAGCTTCAGCGCTCAAGTGTCTATTATTAAAGGTCATCTAGAGCGGAGTTACAAACATTTCTCTTCTTGCTTCTTCCATACTGTGTGTTACAAGGGCCTGATTCATGTTACAGTGTCTGTACCAGGCTGTTGTGAACGGTGCAGTGATACTACGGATGGCAGATTCTGCACTGCTTGGCACTGCTTTAGTCCTCATCTCGCACATCTTTACATTCTCCTTTAGGCTCTGGCCATAAATGCATAGAGTTATCTGGCTGACTTGAGTAGGTTTTATTCATACTGCAGCCAACTATTACTTTAGGTAGAAAAATGAAAAAAAAGAGAATAGAAAAAAAGAATATGTGTGCATAGCTAAGCCAGAGCTGAACTGCAGTGGCATAAAATCAATATGGATAATGACTGACCAACAAGTACATAGTGGTCTGTTTTCCAGTCAATAAAATATTGATCTTTTGCTCTATGTGGTGTTCATTTTTGTTTTTCAGTTTCTTCTTTCATGGTGGCTTTTATTGCAGTCTGGATTTTGATTAATTTATGCCTTTTCATTTTATCCCAGCTGCCTCCTTTTCTATTTTCACATTTCACATGGCTGATACAGGTTCTTGGTAAGACTTGGATTCCCATAAATAGAAATATGTTTCATTGCCTTAAATATTCATATGTGTATATATATACACACATATAGTGCTTCACAGTTATGTTTGATGTTCTAAAAATGTGCACCAAGTTATCAGAAATTAGCCCATTAGTAAATGTTAATTGTCTCAAATTTTTGAATGACAGCGATGACTCACCAGATGCAGGCTTGTCTGTGGAGTGTACCTTTTGTTTGTGTTGTGTGAAACAACATTCAGTAAATTGCAAGAATGTGGTTTGGGCCCTTTAATTAGTCTTGTCTGAACAATCTTCCAGTTTAGTTACAAACTGACGCAAGAATTACCAGGCAGAGTCCTAAGACATGACAGAGTCACAGATCAGACACACTGATCATGATAATCACAATCTTCAGGCCTTAACATTTAGGAAAATGAAATTCTTCTCTGACTCATCAACTAATTATATTTTTAGAAATACCAACTGAATTATTTATTTCTCCTGCAGTAAATACACCACAGTCAAATCTGAAACTGAGCATTTTCACTTGAAAGTAATAATAAGAAATAAATGTGACTGCTATAAATAGTTTGAATAAAAGTGATGCTAGATATCAGATTGATATTTCCTAGTCTCAATCACCAGCTACCAACGTATAAACATAAATACAGTAATACTCTGCACAATTTGGGTCATCTGTGCTCACGTAGATGAAAGCCAACTTGAATAGGTGCAGAGAAGGGCTGCAAGAAGAAACTGCGTCTGTGGAGGACTGTAGATCAGGGAGACGATTAGACAGCTTCTGTAAGAGACTACATTTGGTTCAAGAACAAAGGCAAGTAAACTCCTCAGGACTGGAAACTGGAAAGCTCTTGCTGCTGAGCAGTGATGCTCCAGGAGAACCCCTGTCCAGAACCAAGAGGGGAACAGCTACGTAGTCAGTTTTATAGCGATGCTTGATCAGTGTGTTAAATGGCGCATATAACAGGATTGCCTGGGATAGCAATGCACCGGGCAAAATGAACCAGATGGTTAGCTTCAGTCTTTGTTGCTAACATTTGATTTACTGCAGGATGATCAGGGTACAGACTCCAGTGCAATTCAATTTTGTTTAATAAACTTAAGAGGATGGAAGTTTGAGAGATTTATTTTTAAGTCAATCTTTTTTAATGTCATGTGCTTTTCTTTAACGTTGTACTGGTTTATTTTAAAATATTTTTAGTTCTTCCCTGTGTATTAGCTGCCCAGCTCTAAGGGAATCACTTTGCTTTTGTTATGGTCAAGCTCAGTTATCCCAAGGTGCAGTGATGTCTCTAATGCCCTGATCACATCCCCATAGTGATCTCCATCTTCATAGTTATCCCAGGGGACTGAGCGGGAGGCTGCCATTTGGGACTAACTTCTGAAGAGTGAAGTAGGTGCCCTATTACCTTGCTCAGTGCTTAAGGCTTAAGTTTAAGTTCTTCAACCACTGCCTAATTGCCAGAGTACTCCTGGAGGTAACACGCTTAAAATACAAAGACAAGCTCTGCAGCATTGGCACCAAGTGACCCTTCTTTACTCATATTTCACTTTTTTCACTCTGAGACAAGTTCATATAGTGAGAGCAAGATGACAAGTTCATATAGTGAGAGCAAGATATCAGTCTTTTCCTGTACTACTGCTTTTAAAATCCAGGCATGTTTTCAGTAGATATTGCAGCAGGCAACACACAGCAGCAGTATCTCAGAAACCCAGGATCACTTCCCAGCATTTCATAGGTGGAGGCACATGCTCCAGATTCATGACTTAGGTCCAGGATGGAACCCAGACATCCTCCATTCTCTCTCCCTGTTCCCTGATTTTCTGGAAAGAAAATCTGTGAGCCTAGGCTGGGGAAGAGCTTGGGCATATTCTGGCCATATCAGTAAAGTGGATGTCATGTCATGGTGTAGCTTTTCTGCAGCAACTCAGCACATGCAAGGTCAACTGGTTCTTGTACTGTACTGCTGGGCATCGTCCCAGGCTTTCCTCATGGTAAGAGTGGCTCAGTGCAACCACAGGAGCATTAGTAAGGAAGTGGTAAGGTTTGGTAAGGCCTTCTGAACCTGTGGTTTCAAACATTTCACAGGTCCCATCACTAGAGGGGAGGCACCTCTTTATACCCCACTGAGTTGACCAGCCGTTTCAGCGCCTGGTCAGACTTTTTATGAATCTCACTTCATTTAACAGAATGGATGTAGAGCAGTGTATTGTATTTTAGGAAGACAAGTAAAAACCACAATGACGTTTATACAATGACAGATATCGATGGCTTAAGGAAAGCAATGTTAAATGACTGCCTAACTGGAAACTGGGAGATCATTTCTGTAAACAAAAAAGTTGGATGGGATTCAAGCCTATAGCCAGAATAAACTTGTTTACTAACCAAGCAGGAATGCTGCAATAAATCCTCTACATTCTTGTTAATAATATCTCAGAGAAAACATGTGTGTGTGTATGCACGCTTGTTCACCCTCAAATTGCCAAAACTTGAATGGACTGAGCCACAGGAAACCTGGCAACTTAAACGAAAGTACAAAACACCTAGCATAGTTATAGACTGCTATTTCCAAATGGAAGTTTCAGTTCATCCCATTTAGAAGTACCAGGTACAAGTACTTTGATGTGAAAAGAGGGTGATAAGACCTTTGGAAGACAGACATGGCTGCAGTTTTTGTAACATAGGGATGTTATCCAATTGGCAATACACAACTGCAGTGGAGGGTTTAGAGAGACCAGATTTGGCCTGAATCAAAAAGCTTTTCTTAGCTTGCTAGAGAGAACATTTGTCCAATAGTGTCTATTTAAACATTTCTGTAGACTTTCATCCTCATTTTTCACCCAAGTCCTTACTGGGGTTCCTTGAAGATGAGGCCATACAGAGACGCCAGACAGTGAGGCCAGACAGAGATGAGGCATCTCTACAGCACATAAGCAAATACAGCACATAAGAACCTGGATTTGCTCAGCAAAAACAAATTCAGTGTCAGAAAAACAACCATTGTGCAGCATTACATCCAAGCTAATAAACCCTACATCTGTCTTGGATGTAATCCAGCATCTTTTCTTATCAGCTTGTGCCTCTGCTGTACGTCTTTTACTGTCCTCTCCAGTAAGATATTCAAGACTGCAGATGCTCACCTGATTCACTGCAAATTTTTTTTAACACTAACTGAATTAATAGGTTACTGCATACAAGAGGCTGCCCTACTACCACATCTCAAAAAAAGGGAGCCACGAGTCCCTTTCATGCATAGTCTGTGTGAGGCTTTGAGAACGAATCACGGTCAACAAAGAAATGCTCAGCTCCTGCCTGTAGCCTGTGCACAGGTGTGAAGGTGACCACGAAAATACTCAGAGAAGATCACTTACAGAGCACGCGAAGGAGCACGGCCTCAGACGTTTGAGGAACTGAGTGAAGCAGAAAACTACCCAGCAAAATCAAGAAGCAGTTGAGCTAGTTTTTGAGGGTTCAGATGTCTCACTGCAGTATCTCAGCTCCCTCTCAAGTCACTTGTTGGCTCTCACTTAACAGCTCACATCCTGATAGTCCTCAGGTGCATTCCAGTAATTTCCACATGTGATCAGGAGAGCAGTTCACTGGGAAAGGACCTCAGTCTGACACCAAGGCCCAGCCTCAGGAACTTCCTGGGTGACTTATTAAGGAGAGGATTGGCCCAGCAGGAGGTAACAAAATCCAAACAGCCTTAGGCAGTTGCTTACATTTGAACCCATCTCAGCTCAGAGTACTTTTGTAGCAAAGACTTACCTCACGTAGCCATATCCACATTGTTCCTGGAAAAACAGCTTCATTTGACCGTCTTTGTCTTCACCTTGGACTTTGGATTATTTTTATTTATTTATTTGATAATTAGTCTAGCAAAATCTAATCTCTTCTATCCAAACACAGCTTTCCTGGATTAGAAAACATACAGTGCAAAATAAAGAAAACAGTTTATCTAGTTCTGATGAGTTACATTTTTTTGTTATTCTTGTTTCCCAAAGGAAAAATATAAAATGACTGCTTATTTCTTGAGAACAAGATCTTTACTTAAGAAAAAAAGCAAATCAAGCCCTTAGTCAAACATTTTCATTGGAAGGACAGCAATCTGAGTAGACATTTCTGGCTATAAAAGCAGATGGCCGTAAAAGGCTGCTAATATGAGCAATAGGACTGAAGTCAAATAATAGAAAAATTGATAACAAATCTGTAACAAAAATGGTAGCCTAGCACGTACTTTGTGAGCCTGTGACAAAGGACCAACCTCAGGACACCAGTCTACTGTTGGGGACCAGCCTGTTCTCATACACCCCTGGAGAAAAGACAAGTTGGGTGACCCTAATGTCACATTCCAGTATTTTTAAACATTTGGATTTCTTTAACCTTTAACTCTTGAATTTCCTGGCTTTCTCACAATAACTATTTTATTCCTGTTAGCTTGTTTTTTTTTTTTTTTTTTTTTTCTTAAANTAATCTTAATTCTTAACTCACTGGAAAGCAAACCCACACTGACTGACATTTTTTTGGGGCGGGGAATGTCTGTTATCATTTACCAATTTAAGACTTGTTTCCCATTGCCTATAAAACACTGTCAAAGTTAAATGCTTTGAGCCAAGCTCTGTGTCAAACTTTCTCAGGCCAGTTCACCTTTTTCCTTTTCATTCCCAGAAGATTTCAATCAAAACCACCTTACATTTCAGAAAACAAAACACAGGAAAATATATAATATTTGCTATGTATCAAAGAACCCTGAACCTTTTATTTGAGGAGTTCAGGTGCTTCACTTGATTTTGGTTCAGGAATACAAATGACAACAGAAAGGAAATCTTTCTCTCATGGATATGTCTCCTGGCATCCCCACAAAAATCCACTTGTCCAAATTACATCTCTTCTGCGTTAAGGAATTGCAGACACATTTCCCACAGGGAAAATGTGTGCTCCAGATACTATGTGCTTGGCGACGACTACTTGTAAGCATTTTAGGTTGGCTACGCATTTCAGTTGTTCAGCTGTAAAATGGAGATACCCCCCACCTTGGAGGAATCAAGTTAGATAACTGTGAAAATTGATCCATCTGAAGCACTGTCATAGCAGACTGTTGGTGACCAACCTGACGAGGCCAACCTCCCAGTAAAGCTCCCAATTCTGTCTTCAGAGTAGCTTTCATCATCGAGCGGCATAGCAAGCAGTGCTGAGGGTCCCAATTGCAGGATGGTGACCACTGTGAGAGCACCGTCCCCTCTGGAGAGGAGATGGGGAATATGTTCCCTAGGAAAATAATAATTTTGGGCCATTTTGCCTAAAAGGCTGTGCTATACAGGAAAGGTAAGAGCGCCGCAGAGGCAGCTCTAATTACGGTGTTTCCTTACTGGGATCAGAGACAAGCTCTGAAAAGTCAGCCCCAAATTAGCCAGAATTAGTCATCTTTTTTTTTTTTATTTAATATTTTTGGCAAGCTGCCAAAGCCCACAGGACTTTTCAAGAGAGGGCTTTAGTGGGATTTCTGCCTTCTGCCCATGCCAAGGAGGGAGCAAAGGGCTGGCCACGGTGCCTGAGTGGCCCTTCCCACCAGCCTCCACTAGACGGCATGGCATGGTGGCCTCCTGGCCCACAGCCACTCAGCTGAAAACCTGCCACTGACCACAAAACTTCATAAACTCTTACAGTTGCACGAATCCAAACAAGTTTCACTCACTTCTGAGGCAGGGATATGCTCCACGGACTCAGGCTCGCCGCACGTTTAGAGCATGCTGCCTCAGACGTGCAGTGATGCTTATTTTCTGCATTTATTGACACTTGCCTGCTCGTCTTGTTGACGTGCTGCTGTCAGACACAGAGGAGAGGTGCACTGGACCCGGCTGCCTCTTACCCCCTAAGTAACTCCCACTGATTTCCACAGAACTATTTCTGGAAGACAGAGATTTCCCATCAGAAAGCAAGCCGCAGGACTGTTGACTGTGGAGGAAAGACTCAGTCAGAACATAAAGCTGTGGTACTGCTCTTTATGGGCATCTAATTAGTTCTCATTACTGAAATTAAAGTCCTCTCTGTGATGAAAAGCAATGGTCAAGGGTGGAAATTCAGCTGCAACTACAGTCTGATGGCTAAATAAGAGTAATTTAGACTTGCCAGAATTATTAAAGAGGCATTTAGGCTGAAGAGGATTCCCACCTTGCTTCCCTTTTGCCTGGAGGCATAGGTAGGCTGCTGCATTCCTGGTACAGAAGCAATTGCCATTGTTTCCTCATGGGAGTAAAACAAGGTCAGGTCCCTGTTCCACACTTCACACCTACTGGCTTACAGTGGGAGTGTTCAGCAAACTGGGATTTGTACTCTGTAGCAGAGAACTCACACCAAGGGAAGGTAGCTGGTCAGCATCTTACTGTCTTACACCTCTTTTTTACCATCTAAAACAAGAATATAGCATCTAGCGGAACAGCACATGCTTTCTTTTCAAGCATGATATCCAGCAGACGGTTAGTGCAATGGTAAAGACTGCTAAATATCCTGTCATCAGCAATGGGTGTAATGAAAAAACATTCCCCCAACACTGATGTTGGTTTCCAGCCACCTCATCCAGGTTTACAAAGTCTGTGTTACAAGAACCTCACTGTCCTGAGGAATCACAATAGGCTTCCTTTTAGGAGGCACAGAGAGGCTGCATGATCAAAAATTAATTCACAGAAGCCATTGGGCTGGGTGGGGGAGCATCTCAATTATCCAAAAAGAAAATATTCCTCGGAAGGTTATAGCCTAAGTCACATCACTCACTTCCAGACTATTAATTAAGGGCAAGAAAACAAAAAATGTCTCCCCCACCCTGGGCACTCTACTGAGCAAACAAGTCTTGACAGAGGGACCTTTGTGCATTAACACTCTTCTAGACGTGAGAGCTCAGCAGTGAGCACGGTCACCAGGAATGTGAAAAACCCAGCTCCAACTGCCTTCCTTATCCAATTTGGATTAAAGATTTTAACTTCCTCAGGAAAGTGTCCTGTCCTGAGCACTGGTTATTTGTGCATTCTGGAATCAAGAAAAGTGCCACATTTCATGCTGAAGAAATTTTCATATTACATAGTATAATTAAATATTCTTTGGTTCAAATACATGAGAAGAGTTTTATCTTACACAGGCATGTTGCTCAGCAGCGAAATCTGGAGCACCCATTTCCAGCTGCAGCAGATGACAGCAGTCACTGTGTGACTACATCAACTAGTCCCGAAGCAGACACCGATTTGTTGGGATGCAGATTTTCTAGAAGAAAGACTGCTTCAGTGTACATTCATACAATAGGGCAAGGGCATTTTTAGCTTCTCTGCTCTTTAGACTGCACTATGGACATCATGGTACAGTTTCAGCTGAGAGACTCACTCCAAAACCAGCACAGAACCTGTTGCTGCTGCAGTGGTACACAGTCAGGCTTATTAATCAGTAATATCGGCTGTAATATTCTGAGCCATTCACTTTATTTTCTCAGAACTGTAAATGAGGGAACCAAGAAATTTAGCTCATTCATAGATATTTCCAATAACATTATTATTTCAAACACTGGCCCTGATCTTTTCTGAGGACCAGTAGAGAAGTGGTTTTGTAGAGATGCTGTTGGACACTCAGAGCCTGGGACAACTGCAAGCCAAGGGGTGGTGAGTGCCTTGATAAGGGTGGAAAATTGTCATAGTCTACCTCTGATCAAACAACTCAAGAGCTCCTCTTGCACCATGTTTCCATAAGTGCTCTGGAGGTGGCGATTTGTACATTTTATCAGGCAACTGGGAAATCTTTCAAACATACCTACTTTCTGCTTCTCATTCTATGTGGCCAGATGGGAATTTTAAAATTAAATAGAATGGAAACAGTCAAGAATAATTCTCGATCAGTCTATTCCGGGAGGAACTGCTGGGTTAAGAACGATTACTTTCACTCTACAGTATGACTGGATAAAATAGAGATAGGCTGTCCTTAATAATAGCACTGGTGGGTACTAAGGTGGATATAACTAGTAACAGCTGGATAAAAACTTCCCAAATACAAGAGTGTGGTGTAAGCAATGAAAGAAGGGTGTATTAATGGAAAAATAAATCCAGTAAGAACCAAGAGAACAAGAAAGAATATAAATAGGTCTGTTGTAGCTAGCTCCAGCTTTATATATCAGAATAATCCTTGTAAGTACCAAAGCAAAAGCATATATATAATTCCTCTGAATATCAAATATCACACACACCATGTTCTAAGAGTGGCAAGCACAGTAACAGAAAAGTGAAAGATAGCAAATGAAATATAGGAAAATAACAGTAATGCATCAATCAGTATTAACAGCAAAACTTCCATATATTAAAATGATGTAGCAGTTTAGTCATGGAAAGATGATGTTGAATATAAAGGTTTGCCACATGAATCAGTCAGGTATTAAAAGCAGTAATCTTTGGACAAAAAAAAAAAAAAAAAGAAAAGAAGGAAATAAATATTTAAAAAGCAAAGTCCTTTTTCCTATATAACTATCCTATATTTTATTTTATTTTATTGTCTATTGTATTGTCACACAAGTCTCTGGGTGACAAGTTAATGAAATAAAGTGACATAACAATTTAAAATGCATTTTCCCCTCCAAATCATTGACATATTTTCAGCATACTTTGTATTTGCATCACTTCTGCCACATATAGTAATGTCTGTGTAGATGCCTATCATTATAATCCAGGCTAGCTAAGATTATTTTCACTTGATGAAAACATTTTGTGTTACCACACAGTTCTCCTTATCTTGTTAACTGGAGAGATGATAGGTAAATGTGTATGCGCATTTATTTCTCACTTGTCCTATAGCCTTCATAAACAAAAAAGTGAGTTTACTTTGGTCCAGTGAATCTATGAAAAGCAAGTCCTTCAATTTTATTTGTTTTTTCTAGTCCTGCATCCAGCAGAAATACAACAAAATTTTGAAGATTTGGCTACCCCACCTTATGGGCACCATTACAAACCCTGCCCTTGGTGAGATGGAAAAAGTTAGGAGAGCTGGTTCTGCACGCACACAGTTTAGAGGAACTGGCTTCTTTGTTCACATACAGAAGACCTCAATCAGGCCACAATAAGCCTGTCTTACTTCACTGCTTGCAAGTACAGCTAGTCAGGATGCAAGCAGCTTGCACAGCTTCTCTGTGGTTACACAGTACACAGAGAAGCCCAGAAGTTACTTCTAATCCACCAGGTCACAATCCATCCTCTCCTATGTTCAAATGAGTCTATAACACATCGTCTACCACTGAAGTTACAGATGAAGTCTGTCACACAGTGTGCGCCAGCCACCTGAGGTGGCTCAGAGGTGAGTGCACCCATCTTCACCTGGTCATACAAAGCTTGCACAGCAGCCCCCCGCTGTCCTGCACATCAAGCCGGTGCTGTACAAGCCTTCCAGAGTGCATTCTCCAGTGAACTCAAAAACCTGTTTTGTCAGGTCACAAAAGAGAGGTGGCAGCTCTGACAGGTTTAATGGAAAACCAGAGGAAGTGGCTTTTACGCTCTTCACATCAGCCCTCAGGAATGACCAGAAATTCACCTCTCAGCGTGAAGATGCAGAAATGCAGGCCAATTGCCATTACCCTTTGCAAATTCAAAAAGCACTGAAGAAAGCTGTTGAGAGAATTTTCTATTAGAGCAGGTTAAATGTCACCTGCAGTGCAGTAGTTTTCTCTCCTACTATAGGAATCTGTCATTCATACGTCAGTCAGGTTAGCTACGGTACCTCTCACAAAGAGTTCTTCATAGAGCCCATCATCTACATCCAGACAACTGCAGCTAACTCTCCTTAAGTTCATCATTAAATTCATCACAAAATACGTGCCACTTCCTTGGAAAAAATTAGTATTCAATGCGACACACTTTTGCCATTTATACATTTCTGGGGTTGAAGGTCATCTCTCATTTGAAACAGAGTTGCTTAGTTGCTACGTGTTACTTAGCCTGTCAGAGATATTCCATTCCCTCAAGACCATGTATAATCTCAGGACATTGCCAGTTACCTGAAGGTTTACCTCATGACATTGTGTGAACAAGAAAAACTACAATATTTTTCTCATTTCCTTACCAATTTTCATGCAAGCCAGTAATTCACCATAGCTACCAATATTATTTGGTAAGTAACATTCACTGTCTTAGATGCCAAAATCAAATATAAAACCATCCTGAGACAGGAGGTCCTGCTTTGCGTGCAGTCCTGCTAATATTGACTAGGAGCACATCTCCTCTTTGAGGCTGAACTCTTACTGACAGTCTGTCAGCACGCCACAGCTCTGCTTGTGTGTTCTGCTTGGGAAGGAAAAAAATACTGTTTGAAGCTCTCCTCAAAAGCTGCAGACTTGTGACTTGTGGCCATGTGACGAGGACTACTCAAGGTCAAGGGAACATCAGCATTAGGCCTGTCAGTACTGGCTATCCGGCCTGGGCTTGTTTCTGAAGATCTTTGGGAACAAATGCTCATGAATCTGTTTAACATCTGGGATGGGAGACAGAATTAGGACGATCACAAGAGAAAAGATGTAGGCTTTTCTGAAAACGATGCATATAGAATTAGAGTTATGTTCATAAACACAATTCTTTAACTGGGATTTTCATTTCTTCGTGTCTGAGACATTAGGCTTTTATTTTTAAATTTCAGAAGAACAAATCTTTATTTAATGATATTTGGCATTTTTTCAGTACAGCACTTCACAGTGCTTTGGAAACATTAACCACATTTAAAGGTACAGAATAGCAGCTAAATAAATTGATTGACATATTTATAGAGTCATGGGAAGTTGGGAAGAGGGGGGATATGGGTACATAGCTGCAATTCTTACTCTGTGGTGAAACAGAATTCTCACCTTCACAAAAACCTCAGCAAGAAACAAACAAACCCAAAACCTTTAGAAGCACAATGGGAATGAAACAAAACACAAAAATACAATTCTCTTAAGTATGTAGACATATTTTGAGACACTTATTAGAACCAGTATTACTTTGCTAATGACCAAGATAACGGCAGAGAATGCACTGCCATGAAGCTGTGGACCATACCACATTGTAGTGAGTAGTTCATATGCCAGAGGGCTGAGCTGCCATTCAGAGAGCCTATATGGGCCAGAGAAATGGGTCAACAGGAACCTCATGAAAATCAACAATGGGAAATGCAGAACAGGGCAGAACAACCCCATGCACCAGTACAGGCTGGGGACCAGACTGTAGCTTTGTAGAAAAAGGCCTGTCAGTCCTGGTGGACAGCAAGCTGAACATCAGCCAGCAATAACCCCTTGCAGGGAAGGAGGCCAAGCACATCTTGGCCTGCACTAGTAAGACCATTGATAGGAGGTCAAGGGATGTCATGGTTGCCCTCTCTTCAGCACTCGTGATACTTCATTCACAGTCTTGCATTCAGTTTTGGGCTTCCCAATACAAGAGAGACCTTGCTAACCAGGAGGGAGTTTAGCAGGCAGAGGGCCAGCAAGCCAAGCGCTGGAGCACTTGTCCTGTGAGGAGAGTCTGGGGCAGCTGGGCTTGTTCAGCCTGGCAAAGAGACAGCCAAGAGATCTCACTGCTGTCTATAACCACCTAAAGGAGACTGAGCCATGCTTTTCTCAGAGTGCACAGTGACAGGATCAGAGGCAGTGGACGTGTTGTAATGAACAAAAATCAGAATCCTTATAAGATTTTTTTTTGTTTACCATGAAGGTGGTCAAACCCTGGCACAGGCTTCCCCTGGGAGGCTGTGGAGCCTTCATCCCCAGAGGTGCTCGGAGCTCAACAGGACAAGGCCTTGAGCAACCTTATCTACCTGGCTTTGCTCTAAGCAAGGTGTTGGACTGGACAACTTCTGGAGAGCCCTTCCAACCAGCACAGCCTCTGTGTCTGTTAGAAATCTTATGATCCTCCCAGCACCCCTTTGAGGGAAATGTATGTGTACATCATACCACAGGGGCTGAGGGAAACCACATGAAACACAATGGTGGTATATTTGGCATCAATACTGCTTCGTAGTTGGTCTGAAGCAGTCACAAACATGCAATTAGTTAATTCTAGGCGCAGAAAAGTGTGCAACATTACAAGAGTAGCAACTGCAAAGGAGTTCAAGTCCTCCTACTAAAAACTTAATTTTAATCATGTTTCCAAGAGGAAAAAAAAAGAACAGAAAAATAGATGCGCAACATGTTAACAGGAGATACACCCCCAACTCAAATGACTGAAAAGGTTCAAGTTGCTTCTACCCAATGATAATACTGTTATATTCTCCTAGATAATATTTATGACACTACTTTAATTCGTCATTACTCCTAACCTCTTGACTCCAGTCACTTCAACAGTTTGAAATTACAGCCCAAATTAGACACAGTTATGATACATTCTTTTCTAAAAAGTGCATACTTCATAACAACCTGCTAAGGTGCATTCAACAAGCTCCACTAGGACAAAGAGAACTCCACTGGAAGACTTCCCTATTCACCATATGCTTGGAGCATAAATTACTTTGTATAAGTTCTCGTTGCCTGGCTAAAAAGAATACAAAAGGTGAAATCCTGTTTCATGTAAAACTGCTGGATATAAGTTATTATGCTGTATAAAACTTGTGAGGATTTGGGGGGGTTTATTGCTTTACTCTTGGGTCTTACACTACCGTGCAACACAATAATTGAAACAATACTTTAGAAGTGCCATCAGAGTTTGCAGTGATATATTTGTCCGTATATAACTGTAAATCATGCCCACAACAGAACCAACACAGCTCATAAACATGATTTATCTTCCTTTGAAATTATGATATTGCCAACACCTTCCAACTTGTTGCCTTCTTTTTGTAACCTTGCTCCTCAGTGGAAAGTATCCTAAAAGGTGCTGGGGGCAGGGCAGGGAAAGTATTCATCTTTTCTAAATAGAGTTTTTAAGCAAGTCAGGGGCAGAAGGGTATTTTCGTGGCTGACTTACTGCACTGAATGCACTTAACAACTCCAAAATAAACAAAACCAAGAGTCATTGTGCGCTTCTTCAGCTACAAAGTAACTCAGCGGTGCACAGAGACAGCAGGTTGTGCCCCTGACCAAACTTCATCCACACTTGCTATGGCATTGAGGAGACCTTTGCAGAGTGAGATAGCACTCCTACATCTGTGTGGTGGAGTGAGAGATCCCTGCTGTTCTGGAGAGCTGTGCCTTACTTCGTTTGGCTGAGCAGAGGAGAAAGCCCAAGGTCTGGAAGGGGCCCACATCAGAGCATGGGTGTAGTCACTAGAAAGGAAGTCACTGGAAACTGCATGGAAGATCTTCAACTCCCTCCTTCTACACAAAAAAAAAACCAACAATATCATATAATGGAATGAATAGGTTAGGATGGGATAGATAGGATAGAAGAAAATGTTTCAGAAATAAGAAGGAGATAGAGACCCGCAATCCAAGCCCAAAAGGTCGATGGAAAGAAGACATTTCCTAGGTACAAAGCAAATAATTTCATGTAATTATCCTATTCTTTCAAAATGAAAAGAAAACCCACAAAACTCATCCCTACTTCCTACCAACACTCCTTCAAATCCATCTAAAAGGAGAAAATACATTAAACCTTCCCAACAGGAGAGTTTGCCCTGGGAGAGCAGAGCAGAACCGAGCTGAGTCCACACCCAACAGAAGTGGTCGATGGCACTTGGCTACACCTGCGTTGGCAGATGGCTTTCCAGGGGATGTGACAGAACAATCGCATCAACAGCTACTTCAGGATCAATGAAATGGTAGCTCTTTTCTTTTCCTTCTCCTTCTCCTCCTACCGGAGGAGTCTGCTTTTTCCATCTCTTTTCGGAAAAGTGACAATAGCCATGTAAATGGTAAAACAGTTCAAGTACAAAGGACTTTACAGGCTCAGAACTGGCAGGACAAAGCGGTCAGTGCTTCATCCCAGAGTTTGTATAATCTTAATAGCTGCTGAGACTCAGAAAAAAAATCTGTTAGATTAGATGTCCAGCTGAAGCCCTTCTCTTCTTCCCCACTTTGTTGATTTAGGATTTACCAGAATAGTAGGTGAAATGGAAGGGAAGAATTACTTTACTTCTTTTGGTTAGGCAGACTGAGCCAAACATGCTGTCACAGCACTGATGGTGGCAGTGCACCATTAATCTAACACTTCAGAATTTTCAAAACTTGTTAGTAAATCTTTACTTAAAAATAAACAAGGGCTACTGTATCTGTTCCTAAAAAGAATGTACAAGAACTACAGTTATTTTCTGTAAAGAGTGTTAATCCAAATATCAACAAGAATTAATCAAATTAATTATAATATTCAGGTAATATTTATTTTCATTTCAAACTAGGCGGAAAATGTTTCGTTTGTTTTTCGTTTGTCCCAGACTACAACAGAAGTTTTTTACATGGAAGTTCTGTGTGAGAGCATTGACAGATGAGGGTTTGGGTTTGAAGATACAATTATCCCTCCATTTGAATGTCCATCTTTCTGCTTGTGGTTACCACAGCTAAACTGAAAGCATCCTGGACAAGGTAGATAGATTTGTTCTAAGAGAGCATGCTGCGATCTGGGAGGACCAGTGGTTTTCCTGGAAGAAGCACCAACATTGATCACAGCTGCCTTTCACTCAGACAGCAATGTTTTCCAGAACCTTCCTGTTACATCTTCTGCTGTGCCCTAAACTCATGTTACTATAGGAAAGCTTTGACAAATCAGTGAATGTCACACAACGTTCTGCTTACAGACAGGATTTATCATTTCCTCCAGTAGCTCATTTCAGATACATGTCAGGGGCAGCAGCCTCCTACCGTAGACATTTAATTAGGTCAGCTTGGGGCTGATTCTTTCATGAGAATCCATTGAGAAAGGTGGGAGTACACGACCCTCAACAAGCTGTGCACAAAGCCCAGGTTTTGAGAAATGGCTTCTGTGTGGTCAGCCCAGCTGTGCTCAGTTTTCTGCCAGACAGCCTGACTCTGACCCAAATTAATCATTGTACATATGCTTTTGGTCATATACAACTAGTGTGAACATGACAGCACCTGTCTTATGACCCTCTTTTATAGATGGTATTAGACCTGACAGGCTGACGCATTACCTTCCCATATTTTTTCAAACATTTTCTCCAAGTGAAACTTCTCAGGCGCCATTCAGTTCAGACATACACTTAAAGTCATGGGGTTAAAATTGCTAGTGTATCTCTGACCTCTAAACAAGACCATAGAAACTGCTTCTGTGCTGAACTTAATCTACAGTCTCTTGCCTCCAAAATACTTGCATGCATACATACACACGCATGCGCAATGTAGAGTTACTGCGTTTTCAAGAGCTGCTGCTGCAAAGCTACCTCAGCCAACCTCATCCAAAACCACACTTGCACCCTTTGATAATAAAAAATTGCTCTAACACCGTCGACTAAAGCTGAAGCCATGCCAGTTAGTGCCAATCAATACAGATATTTCTTTCTTCCATGTTTAAACTTTTCTGGTGTATTTTTACTGATATATAAGGTTAGCCTTCTTTTTTATCTGTACAGTGGAAAGCTTACCCTGAATGAGACCTCAAGCTTGTATTCCAACATATTTAGTATAACATTTCAGACTGATTCAGGAAGGCAATGTAACTTTCTGGATTTATTTGATTTGTATCTTTGAAGCAAACATTTAAGCTGCCTTTCTCAGAAAGAAAATAAAACACTTGAACTCTTGCCTTGGTCCTAATTTAGAGTTCTGTTTGCATGTTTGTTATAGCATCTTCTGGGAACATTCTGTCTCCTCAAGAGCTATTCTACCAACATAGAAACACAATTTGATTGAGGTTTTTTTCACAGGCTTTGTCAACTTAATTTTCTCTTAAATATGTAAAATGCAAGGATAAAAATTATGCTTGGCATTATAAACCGGTATGGCCATAAATAGAAAATCTCAGCAACTGTTACGCTGCCATTATATGTGAATACAGTATTTGGCTGCTAAATGGGATGTCGGCTAGAGAATTTTTTTAGAAAAGCTGAAAGAAGTCCAGTTTCCACCTCCCTAATCATTTTCTCCAAAACACCTAAATACCTGAGACATAATAACTAAGTGCAAGATCATATTTTTATGGACTTCTCACTTCTGTATGTTTGAGTGTTAATCATGCCTCATTGAGATTAATAGTGTTTTAACTTCTTAAAAAAGGCAAAGGGAGCAGTTCTTTGGGTTTTGATGGTCTGATCAGTCGGCAGCAAGTTTATTTTTAATTTAAAGCAAGTTCAGCGAGCTGTAGCATTATAGTCATATTAGAGTACTTTATAGCATGCAAGAAGTTTGTCCTTATTGACATTATGGACACAGCAAATGTCTGCCAGGACTGGAAGCATTTTTCTGTATACGTTAACATATTTGTCACATTGCAGAATCACATAAAACCTCACTGTAGGGTGAGACAGTTGCACAGACACATGGGAGAAAAAAAATTACTGCCAAAGGCTTAAACTTCAGTCAAGAGGCTGCTTGCCACAACCATGGTGGGATGGAAGTACAGTAGGATTCACTGAAGAATGAGGCAAGCTACAAAGCAAATCAGTTTTGGACCACCGTAGCATGTTTGTATTGGATGTTCTCAGATGTCATCCTCAAGGCAGTCTCAGTGGCAGCCGGTCTGTCAACACGAGGTGTTTGCTTTGCAGCTATACCAGCCTCAGAAACTGATCTTCTACACCAGCCCAGCACGTTATTTACGTTACTACACCAGAGCTGACATAGTTTTAACCACTCGTTTTCTCACTGCTGAACAGCATTTACTGATCTTTTGAATTTAATGCTATTGTGGAGTAATTTAAAAAAAAAAACAAACAACCACACAACAACAAAAAAAAACAAAGTAGAAAGCACTTTTGCCATTTCCTTTCTATTGTGCTGAAAGAATTGGCTGAACCAAGCTCAGCACACAATATTTTCCTTGAGGTGATGAATAAAGAATAATTATGTGCAAGATAATGGTAAATTGGGACAGCAGTATGTCCCAATATTTGGAGTATTTCACAGGTGAGAAATTGCCTTTACAACAAAGCACAGCTGCCTCTCTCAGCCAGTGATACTCCAGCTTATTACAAGTTCCACAATATCACAAACGATCAAGTGCCACATACCAAGAACCAAATGACAGCTTTCCATGCAGGGGATGGTAGCAACAATGCATAGCCGTGGAAAAAGCAAGTTGAAGGAGCAACTGCCATTTTGAGTGTTGGGGGAGGAGAGGAAGGGGAGGTTTGCAACATAACAGCTCTTCCAAACTCATGACAATCGAAATGTAGTAAAAATATATAAAGTAGAAGGATCAAGACTTGGACACCCCAGAATACAGTGCATTTTAGGACTGCATGAACAACAAGAACAACCAAAAAAAACAATAAAAACCTATTTAGTATACATATTTGTGTTAAGAATTTTATTTTTTAAAAATCATCATTGACATAGGAGAAATTCTGTGGTCAGAAGTTTGTTGATATAATGAAATTGCAAGAACCTAGCACATGAGCTCCAAGTTGGCTTACCACCAAATAAGCTTGCCTTCCCTCTGTCTTATTAGATAAGATAACCTGGGTGAAAGATCCATGCTTGTTCACCTACTTACTCTCCTGATAGAAATAAGCCAGTCTCACTTCTCTTACCTTTGTAGGTCTGAGGCCTGCAACAGCTGACAGAACCAGCTGTTCTCCATTCATCTCTTCTCATAGGTTTTTCCTGGCAGAGCATCTAATTAAGTTTTGCTTGGATGCAGTTTTTGTGGTATTGAGTAAACAAACCCATGTATTTACTAAAATGAAAGAAAAATCCCATTTTCTGGTTGGATCATACTGCTTAAATCACAGCTTGGAACCATCACTATATCCCATGTAAAACTGCAGAGAAATAAACAACTGAGGCGTGGTGGACAATGGAACTAACACTAAGAAGTACATAAACCTAGCCAAGATAAAGCAATATATTAGAAAAGTGGATGAGAAAAATGGATTCTAAGTGGCCTTGAGTATTCACTAAAGGAACGGCTGGACTACTTCATTACCAAAATAATTTTTAAAGTCTCCTGTGATTACTAGGACAGTAAGTCCAGTGTCTCTCTCTTTAAGGCAGTAGCCCAGATGTCTGGGAGGAAAAACAGAAAAGCTCTAAAGCAGGCAACAGAACATGATCTAACTGAAATCTGCCAGTTTATTGCTAATATAGTAGAAAAGGCCTTTTCTAGAGCTAATGGGAACAACTCACAGTTTGGCATCTAGAGATCTGGCATTCTTCTATATAAGAAAAGAAGAAAGATTAAGTGAATAAAAAACCTGCTGGCAATGTAGTAGTATATTTACCATAAAATCTGAGATCGAAAGTCCCCTTCAAAATCTGGCATAATTAAGGCTTTTCTGGCATGCAGGGAAACAACACAAAAAAAAAAAAAAAAAACAAAACACAAAAAAGCAGGTAATGAAAATAGCAACAATTGAAAAGTGGTGACTATTGCCTGAAAATTAAAAGTTTAATATACTCAAGAAGAAAATGTGTAGGACAAGGATAGCCAAGCTTCAGGCAAGACTTACAGAGGCAATTGATGTTCAATTCACATTAAAATTAATGAAAACCAATTTCAAGTCACTTATTCAGAGAGTTGTACCTTTTAACCTACAATGACATTTCTCCTATTAAGCACAGCTCTATTATAAAACTCCTACTTAAAGATGTAACAAAATGCAATAATAAAAATGTATTTAAAATACATCTGAACTAAAATGGAAAACAATTTTTCATGTCCTTTTGTGTATGAGAACATTTGTTCCTGCCAGTAAGTGTTTTCCCGGTTTCTTAACTGGATTCTAATTTTGGAGTGGGGTAATATCATTCCTTTGCATTTGTTTCCATCCTATCCAAATCCTAGTAGTTTGGGCAACAAAACAAGGCTTTTGCTGTCACTTTCTAGGAAAAAACCTAAGTAAAACCTAAAATCTCATTTCAGTTAAACAACCCATTCTGTGCCTCACTGAGCTCTACTGAACAAATGCATACCCTTCCAGATTATATGGGCCTCCTTAAAATTTCAGAAAAATACTAAATGCTTTCAACTAAGTATGTTCAGCCTAAAGCCTTTACAGCTCTGATTATCCACAATAGTTCTCTGTCCCTCCTCCATCTTCCTCCAGCCTCAGTGTAATTGCTCACAGCTGTTCTTAAGCTTCCTATAACTTTCCATAACTGACCATCCCTCATTTCTCCTGCAGCTTCTTGCAATTCTCTCCAAGCCATACACAACCCATCTTCCAAAAAGGTGTTAACAAACTTCAGATCCAGCCGGTTTCAATGCACGTGAAGCATTCAGTCCCCAAACTGGGTTTCTATTATAAACAGGCTGTGCAACAAGCAGAAATCACATTTTAGAAGATAGTTTGTAAAAGGTGCATTGGTTCTAGAGCTCGGTGTTGTGAATGATCGGATGCTTAGTAGCGGTGTCTGATTATGGAATTCTACCTCCTCACACTTCAACTTTATTTTGTTCTTGGGAACAAACATACATTAGAACAGATCTAAAATTTCTACAAGTTTACAGCAAGTTCTTATTGGCAATCTGACATTTCAGTCACCAGTATTATTTGTAGGTCCTTAGCTGGCCTCTAGAGAACTTCCAAGAGATCTCCTTCACCAATAACTTGGGGATCTTATGCACTTGCCCTAGGAGTACTGCATCTGAAATGATGGCACAAGTTGGGCACGAATTTTAGGCAGATGATATCCCTCCCTTGATTCCCTCCCTCCTCTTTTGCAATCGTTTCTGTTGAGATGGCTGTGTTTAGCCCAGTCACGAAACCACCCAGTGGACCTGAGCAGTTCTACCTAAATGAGAAGATTCAGGCAGCACCCTAAACTTCTCAGTTTGGGTGAGCTCCATATGCAAATCTGTACCCAGCCCCATGTCAGGACAATCTCCAGATATGCGCATCATCTTTCTTCCCATCTTCCCCTTCCCCTTGCTTGCACTTTCATCTCCGCCAGAAGGGAATCCACGTACTGAAGTCAGATAGCTCACACTCATGACCCAGCTCCTGCAGGCAGAGGGAGTTGGCCTGTACCATGTCAGGCCTTTACCATGACCACAGGACACATTGGTGTTGCTTAGTCAAGACTTGACACGGCTTTTTAGATTTCTCTAACCACAGTACTCTGCTGTAGCAGGTCTTTCACTTCTTGAATGCATACCAAACCCTCTTCTTTTTTCCTCTCCTTCAGATTATGAGATCTAGCTACAGTTAGCAAAGCTGAACAGAGTACAGCCTGTTTTACATGATTTGTGGGTAAAAACAAATTATGAATATTATAATAAATAGCTTCTGTTACAAATTCGTTGCTACATACAGGCAGACAGTATCTGAGGCAGTGTTTAAAGAGCCTGAAGGGCAGTTTTATGAGTGGTTTATGTAGCCTTCTTCCCTTCCCATTTGGGCCTTCTGTTCTCTCTCCCCACTGCTGGCACTAAAGTAACACAGGTCTGCAGTAAGACGCATCAGCTGACTGATTTTTTTTTAAAAAAAGTTTAATTCCAGCCAGATCAGCAAGATGATCTGGCTCTCTCCGTCATAATACCAGCGTAAGGAAGGCTGTTAAGCAGGAAATCTTCATTAATGAAATCAGTAAACCATTAACAAAAATATTTTCTGAGCAGCATTCCAAGCGCATCTTAGTTACAGTCTTAGCATTTATTGCACATTTTCTGGAGAGTCAATTAGGTTTCTTCACAGGCAAGTGTTCTACCTCAGGCTGCATTGCAATCTGTTGATTGCCAGGATGAGAGCAGGCTCTGGTAATAGACGGTATGGACTGCAGATGTGCAGGTAATTGGCAATTGTTTTTACAGAAAAAAAGAAAGACAACATCTGTTCAGCTTGTGCAACTTCAGAAAGCAAATGCTGAAAGGAAGAGCTTTCTAATACAGCCAGATTAAAGATAAAAAGAAGTCCAAGACTGTAAATAGGACAAGTTTTAAACACAGTTACTTGTTCAGGTGAAACCATGAAAAGCATGGGGAGCAGTGGGAAGAGATACAGGTAGAGAATATTTTAAAATTTCTATACTTATCATTATCTGAAAATCCTGAAAATGTGTCTGAGTTTTAGATATCGGATGTTTATCTCTGCCCTTGTTCACCCTGTGTTGCTTACCCTCTGTGACTGCTCTCAGTCCATATAAAGGAGAAAGCACATTAGAGATGCCTGACAGGAGCACTGAGCACTCTGTAGTTTCAATACCTACACAGCATATTCGTTTTGATATTTGTGAAATTGTCGGACATGTAATATTTGCAAAAGCCCAGTTCATCTTCTTCCAGTCTGGTATGAGTTTTCAAGCTTCAGTATCTTCTGGCAAGGATTTTTACCCTAAAATTTGCAAACTAACTAAAAACCCTAAATTGGTGGTAGTTCCCCCAATAGTAGTTCTAGAATGCTATCCGCCCATTCCACCTCAGCAAGATGCTTTGGTCTGAATTGTTTTATCATCCTCTTCTGCAGGAGTATGCCCTCATTGAAACAAATGGATACTCATTTTGCAAGAGGGATCTGAAACCTATAACATATAAAATAAAGCTGTTCAGATAGAGCATCTCAACTTCTTTGCTACTTTGAAGCTTTCACTGGGACTCGATCAGCTTCTTCCGAAACCTTTCCCACCTCAATTTGTAAGTGCTGCCTAAGATGACTGGACGTGTTTTGCACCTCACTAGCTCCAGAAATGACGGTCTGGAGCAGTCAGGACTATAAGTCCACTCCCCAGTGTTTTATCTTATAAAACATTTCTCTAACTCTCTCTCCTTGCTTACAGAGCTAGATACCCTTCATTTTACAACTCTTTATATAACTGATTTCCCATGCAATGTCTTTATTATCCTCATCAAGTGAAGAAAACTTCTTCCATGTGACTTCTTACTTAGTTTCCTTCTTAATAATCTTCATTCATTGACCATTTTCCTTCTGATTTCCTATGTAACGAGACTTTAAAGTCTGTACTGCCCCACCAGAAGGCCCAACCCCCCATTCCTGCCTTTTTTCCTTTTACCACTACTAACACCACTTTGGTCATCAGACAGCTATATCATGGAGCATATCCACCTGAAATCATTGTAAGAGAAAAAAATTAAATTAGATTTTATAAGCTCTTACTTGTATTAATCTCTTGATTGACTACCCCTTATGAGCAAGTGTGCATGAGAAAAATGCCAGCACAACATAAACCAGATCCAAAATAGAGAGATCCAAGTGGACAGGTCCAAGTTAAAGTCAGTTTTGCACTCCTGAAATCTTAGGGGTTGTCATGGTTCCTGACTAAGTTTATAACCATCAACTCACTGCTAACTAATGTTCTTAAAAACAGTTCCCTATGCACAGAGTTACCATTAACCACACTTGAAGGAATATAAGCCCTACCTGAAATCTCTGATTTGGGTTCAACTGCTCCCTAAACTTTTGGTTAGGCCCTTCATGGAGAAACCCAAAGCAGTCAAAGCTTTAACTTTCCTACTCACAGAGCACATGCTTCTCAAGAACAAAAAGGATCTATTTGCAAACTGTCATTTGTGAATTCACAGATTCTCACCTTTTCACATGTGCAGCGTTAATTAATTCAGAGCTATAGTGCAGTTACTATAAATACAGCACTCCCAAGAAGTTTACTAGGACTCCAGGCAGGGCTGTGTATACACACACAAAATATTAAAAGGGAGTGGAATTCTGGGGGGGAAGGAGTGAACTGCAGCCGGCTCTGACAGCAGAGGTTTCAAAATCCCTTTTCCCTCACTGATTTTCCTGTCAACATGGCAAGAAACTTTAAAAAATGTAAATTCAAGGTGTATGGGCAATGGCAGAGAGTCCAAAATTGTAAGACCTCAGTCACGAGATTTAAAAAAGTTAAAAACAACAGCAAGAACTAAAAGATCTTTTTTATTACTACTGTAGCTTTCGTTAGTATTCAGCTTTCAAAGTCTCCAGCAGTTTCATTCAAGCTGGGGGGATGTTCCTCTACAGCACAGAGAAACTGAAAGATACCTTATCTTTCGTAAAATACCTGATATTCTCACTGAATAAGCCAAAGACTTGGTTATTAAGAAAAAAATTGATACCACAAGCCAGGCAGGAATACTGGTGGTGCTGCATGCCACTTCTTTCTCATCCCTCCCAGAACATCAGAGAAACACTGACGATTTAGTTGACAGTGAAAAGACAAAAGGAAAAGACGAACACTTGCAAAGAGCTGCTCCTGTTGAAGTCCTCTGGATGTTGCACTTCTCAGAGCAAAAAATGGTCCAAGGACTTGATTTGGTAGCAAAAAGCAAACTTTTGGTACTTCACATTTTTTGTGGTCCTCTGAATATCAATGCAACTCCCCCAAAGTTGTAGAAGCCTTTGAGCTGGCTTAAACGTGAGCAGCTATTATTAGGATGGCAGTTTGAGTAGGGTCACCCACTAGCGTTACAACTTTTGGAGTGCTGAAGAGCAATGCAATATCCAGGCTGGGTGGCCTCATTAAAAGCATCCTGGGATTCCTCTCCACGCTCGTATGCTGATTACCTGTGTCTGTGCTAGGTATTGTGTCTAATCCTCAAAGCGAATGAGGTCTATCTACAGATCCAAGGCAGGCTTATTGTTCTTGGTCTTCCTGAACTCACAAATCTCCCAGGGACATCGTGTGAGAGAGCTTGCTGGAAGAGCTAACAAAGGTGCCAAACATTACTATAGCAACTGGGAAAAACAGAGCCTCAGTATATACCCCAACTAGATTTTCTATTTCTTTTATCATTCATACTCGATCTTTGCGCAACTATACTGCAGTCCTTTGGCATCATAAGCCTTTATATTTACCACAAATAAAGTAAAACAATGTTACTCAACATAATTGCATTCCCTTCTCTGAAGATTCGCCTTGCACATTCATTGACAGGCTAGCTCCATTTCTGTGTCAACAGAGGAAATTAAACCTTTCTGGCCTAAAGTGAACTGAAGAAGAGTAAGAAGCAGCATGACAGAATGTATAATGAAAACATTCTTTGAATGTAAATCATATAACTTCTTATTTAAAAAATGAGGTGTTTCATAGGGTTTTTTATGGTAACTCGCACAGCATCATAAGGGGCATGAGGGAGACCTGAATGCTGAATTTTTCTGGTTTTCCAGCTTTAACATTTCCCTGGTAGGTGTTTCGAGAAGCACAGGATACAGACTGCTACTTTAACTGCAGAACAATTTTCGTAAGTTAAATTCCCAATAACTTTTTCTTCTTTCATTCTTTTATACACCTAAGTGTCCTATGTTTAATTAAGAGAATTTAGTGTGTCAAAGAGTGTGCTAAGGGGTATTCCAATATCTGGGACTCCAAGACTTCCTGGGACTAGGGACCAGACCACACATTTCCCCTTGATGTGAGTATGCCAAGAAATTGCACTATATCAGAAGAAAAACATCTCGGTTTTCTCCATTATTGCTGTAGTATTATTTCTCCACTGGATTCCACTCACTGTTCTGGTAATTCTCTCTATCTTCATAATAATCTGGTGAACCATGCCATAAAAACCAGAAATGAAGTCCAACTGCTTTCCAGCAACATGAACTAGGTGCCTGGGCTTTTGTGTCGGACTTCAGATCTCAGCAGGAGGTGGTGGTGATGTAAGCTCCACATGGGTCCTGTACAATGGCTCCTTCTTGTGTAAAAGAAGCCTTTTAAGGTTATTAACACTCTATATAGAGAATGTTTTGTGGAGATGGTTGTATTTATCTCAGATGACCTTTGATGAAATAATTCCCATTTTTTATGATACTTTTTATCTGAGTTTTGGGATAGTTCCAACGATTTTCAGACAGCTCAGGCTAGGTGTATATTTTAATGGGGTTTTGAAAATTTATATTTAAAATTAGTAATCCTGTAATCTCATGTTTCAGGTCATCAGCATTTGCTCCATTGTGTAGAAAACATTTTTTTTATTTTGTTTAAAGTTATTCTTTTAATATTGATCTCAATAATGTGCTGCACCACTTTATAGGTCTCATATTCGAGCAAGTGATTTGTTAAGCAGTGTCAAAAACAATGAAGAACTTTGCCTTTCATAAATTTTCATTCTTTTATAATTAATAACTGGCAAGGTATGACTAATTTATTTGATAAAGATAATACTATAATTCATAATCATTTACTAAAGAATAAATCTGGAAAAAGACACAATGGATTCAGGATAATTTTGAAAAATACAGCCTTAGCAACTGGAAATGGGTCATAAAAACTAAGATACTTTGACTACCTCTGAAAAACTTCAGAAGTTTCCTCTTTTATAGGCATATGTGTGGTATATGTTGTGCCAAAGATAATTCATATAGCACTAAGAATAACTGTGCTATTACTTAGAAAAACTCTAAGCCTGCTTTCATAGTCAAGTAGCTCCTGTGTGATCTGCATTTTTGAGAGTAGGCTTACATTTTAAATCATGGAAAATATCCACTGTTTAAAAGTAAATACGGTATAATCAGCAAGAGAGAAAATTTATGAGTAAACGTGAGAGTGATTGGCTGAAGCAATAACAAAATAAAATGTTCCACGAACAGAGAAACAAAAGAGGCCTGGAAACATTAATTTGTATTATGTCTCTTACCCCTGTGCTGCTTCTTACCCCAGCTTGTCCACACGCACTTATAATACACCCACTGGGAAAAAGAAATCAGTGACTATGACTCATCTGGAGCTGGGTCCACGTGGATAGGCCAACCTGTTATGTGCATGCCTTATTAGTCAGGAGGTTGTTGTGGAAGAGAATTACAATGACTGAGCTGTGCCTTCCTCAAAGGGGTCATAAATTTCTCCTTTATCCTGATATTTATTTCCATTAGACTAGTAGGAACATAAACATCCTTGAGTACTCTACCCTTTTTCAAACCTGGTTAAAATTAGCAGGCATCAAAAGTAATGTGGGGAAGGGACTTGGCAAAGGGTTCAATGCAAAAATTATATAACAATAATTATTTTTTTCAGGAATTCAGGCCTAAATGGATTGTAAATTGAAGCGTCCATGCTACTTTTTATTATTAAATGCTTTTTTACCCATCCCAAATTCAGCAAAATGATATTCATCAATTTCCAAAGCGAACAAATTTTTCACAGCTCATAACTTGAGCCCTGACCTTGCAGTAAGCACTGAGTCTGCTGCAAGCTCTGTGGGATTCAGTGGGGCTGAAATGTCCTGGGCAGAGATGTGGGGCTGCATACTTAGGTTTTTTTAATGACAATATTTACTCAGACAATGTTTCTTTGGTAGCTCAGCACCTCATAAACTCCAAGTTATTTCTTTTCACCTCTGTGAAGTGTGGAGGCCCCCAGTTTACACATGAGGTACCTCCTACAGTTACCTCCACCAAGGGAGATGACTGAAAAAACATTTAACACTGTTGTAGTAAATTTTCAGATGCCAGGCTCCTAAGCTGAATACATGATTCTTCATCAGGTCCTTGATTTTCTTTATTGTGCAAATAAAATCAATTTAGGTGCCCAAACATAGGTACACAGTGCTGGTTTAGATGTCTGATGGTATCCCATCTTGCCTCCAGGTGCCTCTCCAAGAAAACACACATCTCCAAATGCACTGTGTTGTATCTGCCTGCTCCCCATCAATGACTTGGTAACCAAAGGTCTCTCCAGTGGCACTAAGCGCCTATGTTTATGTATCTAAGTTCCTCTGTAGATTAGTTACAAGGGAATTCATGACAAGCAGCAGTCTCTGCATGGATGAGATTGAAACATCTTTAAAAAATAAACAAGTCCAGAATAGGCAGAAGCATTAGACAAAATACTGAAGGACCCCAAATTTGTGAAATCTTTGAAGGTTTGGGCATGAAGTGGGTGTGTTCCAGCAGTTCCAGTGTTCACTAGGAAAATACTGCTATCACAGAGAGTTGTGGATGTGAAGAATTTTGTAAGATGTTATGGTTACTGCCAGGGTAAGAAACATCCAGTGTTCAAGATCTAGATTTTGAACTTGGCTGGTTAAATACCAGACCTTAATGGTATTTTACGCACTAACGCCCTGTGTATGCTTGCACTGAAACGATTTGATCTCTCATAAAGTCTGGAGGACAGGGAGAAGTCAGACCCCTTTCTCCCATCACCTAAAGCACCGGCCCATCCACCCTTAACAGGACATCGGATTGCAAAATAACATCATAAAAATTCCAACTCAGTCCCTATTTGCTTGAATCTTTATTCTGTTTTTTATACTTTCTGTCCTACAAATGATTCTCAGAGAAGTCTAACATGACAATAAGAAGGTATTTTCAAAGAGGTCAAAGGGGATGCAGACTTTCAGGGAAGTGAAAGGCAAAGCCGCTGCAAGACTGCGGGAGGTTAAACAGAACTCAGTTGTGCAATTGGAAAGTACTGCTCAAGAAAGGTCTTACCTCCTTTGGTTCTGGTGCCAGGACTGATGAGTGCTAAATGCGCTAGCACTGCAGGATGATTACTGAAAAAAACTGAAAAGCAAAATAAATGGCAGTCCTTACTCTCCCTAATTAAAACAGATTAGTTACAGCAATTTACTGTCAGCATTAATGCAGCATCAACCAGGCAGATGTGACCTATTAAATAGCTCTGCTTTTGCCAAAAGAAAATCATTCAGTACAACTGGATTTTATAAAATCTTCATTGCATCTAAACATCTGCATCTAAGTCTTTACAACTTTATGGCATTTTTTACATTCCCTTTTGTAAGTGTTTTATTACCAGAGGGTATTATAGCCTTTAACAGATTTATAAATATGCATTCCTTTATCTGTATCCTCTACTGAGAATACAGATACACTGTTAAGCTTTGTCTAGGTCACTGTGGCATTCATTTCACTAACACAAAGAATCAAGGAAGCTACGGTTTTCATGGCACTGGACCTCCATCTAGTGAGAAGAAGAGTGCATGTTTCTGGGGCATAAAACTGGCACAGTTCTCATTTCTGTGTTCTAAAATGCTTTCATGAGGGGAATTGCACTTAGCTGCCAGAAGAGATGTGGAGACATTTACATAAAATACAAAAGGAAAATATTATTTTATATTGTGGAAAACTTCACAAACTTCACAGTCTCAGTTTCAATTAAATGTCAGTGATGATTGCTCACAAATCTCAGCAAAAGAAACAGACATTGAGAAAATCCTGCTGTAGCCAGACACATCTAACAGCTGATACTGTATTGCAATGTCATGCTCCACTGTTTATCCAGTTTAAAGACTGAAGAGGCCAGTCTAAAGGCCCTCTTCTCAGGTGGGGAGGTGTTATCGCCCCCATCGCACATGAAACACAGAGACCACGGGCTGGATTTTAAAGGTTTAAAAACCTCCAAAGGTGTAGAAATAGGCACCTACTCAGCTTCTCAGATATGCCTATATCTTTTATTTTAAGTCAAGGCATTAAGTGCCTAAGTCCTCCTAACCATCATGGCAGATGCCTGTCTGCATCTATTGCCACATAAATGCTTATAAAACTTGTCCTGATGTGCCAGACTGATACCTTGCTCTTCTTCCCATCTGGAGGGTGACACAGCTGCGGCATTAGTATCTGCTGCACTGATGTACCTGCAATAACGACAGTTCAGGACCCTCCCCCGGGGGCTTGCATCGAGGGGGACTGCACGCTTGCTCAGAGCATGCGTCATGAGATCGCTGTAAAAATTTCTGTGACCTTTTTACACAAAGGACAAAGCCACCTTGGGCATCTGAATGCGCGGTTTTCGCTGGTACCATAGCTTTAAAACTGTCCGTTTGATTTTTTTATTTTTTTTTAGCTGCTTTTTCCAGATCCAGGTGTCTGGATTATTGCTGTGAGATGCTATACTACAGGAACACCTTTTTCAAGCTAGAAGAAAAATCTTTGTAACAGCATGCCTCAGTGTTTGCAGATCATAGACCACTAACAGACAACGGTTATTTTTCCAGAGGCATGGGTATTGCCTATAAATATTATGACAGATAATGTCTTCAACCAAGCAGTTTGCTTTTAAAGTAATTAATAAAACCATATGACATTTTCAAGAGGTTTGCGAAAGAATGTAAAACTTGTTGACATAAATCTGTTCCTACTTTTTACAGATAAAATTTGCATATAAACACAGATTCTGTTTTAATGGCATTAGATGATTCTTTTATTAAAAAAAATAACTCTTGTTTCCCAATTCTGTTAGATGATATCATTTCCTCAGAATCATATATTTTGTGGGTGCATGAGAAAAGCAATAAACCTAAAGAGTATGCTCTACATCCCTGGAAAATATTATTATATACCAAAGAATTATTCTTCGTATAGTAGAAATTTCAGGTGAAATACTGCAGTGATGAATTTCCAGGTGAAATAAATGAATTTCTTTGCTTTGATATATTTGTCTGGACCAGACTTTAATGTTTCTTTAGTTGTAATTACACCAGGTTTAGACTTTCAGATCCTTGCGTAGGTTCCACTCACTGTTGCAGCCTCACCTTAGTCAAGTTAGTTATGGTGACTGCTTCTACACCATTCGCACCTTGAACAGAAAAAAACAAATTTACTAGACACTAGCTACAGTGGACTTCAGTAGTAGACTTTCCCTTTTTCAGAATGTATTAAGTTTTGCTATCTATATAATGCATTTTTAGCATGAGATGCCAAAGGAGAACTGCAAAAATGTAATAAGGATATAAATGTATATACTTGTATTCCCAGAAAGGCAAAGAGAAACACGGTAGGGGAAATAGGGTTGAGAATCCTAACAAAAACTGTACAGTATGGTCATAGATGTGGAGTAGCAGGACGGTTTAAATACTAAAAGGTCCTCTAATGTTATTTTTCAGAGTGGTTAACTGAGTCTTTGATTTCCCAAGGTTATGAAACTTGGACTGAATTGAATTGATGTTCACAGTGTTTTGTCATATGATTCTTCACGGTGCTTATGTTGTTCACCTGCATTCTGTGAAACAGCTTCCTCAAATGAGTAGCTACCGTAGGTATGGCAATATCAAACCCTTACTGATAATATTGCTCCAGTCAGCTTTGTGGGCCATTAATGTGGCAGTTCAGTATCTGTTCATGAAGTGGACTGATTTGTACAGAGCCAAGTGGTTCACAGGCAGGAACAAGTTGTATAAGATGCACAAAACCTTCCTGTGGTTCAGGAAAGCTACATGAGAGATTGGAAAGCCTGAAAACAGAGCTCTGACTTGATACATGAATCGTGGGGATGCTCTGGAGAGCTTTTCATGTGATTCCATAGACCAAACCTTACTGCACTTTAAAAGTTCTGGACTTTTTATAATAAAAACAAAGGCAAGAGGCAAGCCCATGTTCAAAGCAATGCTCAGTTCTCAATGTAAAGGCAGTCTCCCTAGACAAACAGGAGAGCTCTGGATAAAGCCAAAGTAAGCCCCAGGTAAGTCCTAGAATAGAAAAAAACAACTCCTTCCTCAAAAAAAGACCCATATCATTCAACAATGTTAATGACTTGCAAATTACAGATCACTGAGATATGTACATCCAGACTGAAACTCTAAAAAAAAATTTAAAGACACCAGACGTTCACTGAACTACATCTAGGGAGCTACTGAGGCAGCTTAAAATACCGCTTAATGGGCTGAGTTGTAAAATTGCAGGATCTGTATTTGGCACACTAATGTAAGCATTCAGCTTAGCCCACGTGGTTGCTTATTGCAAAGTCCTGCCTAAAAACTGTGTCCCGTTCTTTTTCTGGATTAGTCAATGAGAGTCTGATGGATGGATTAGACATTGGTTCTGTGTATTAAGATGCTCTAGACTGTTTTTTCAAGGACTGGGAAATTTATCTTCCTTTTTCTGTGGAATTACTTCAGGATACGGGAAAAGTATTGGCATTCTGGTGGTCCTACCTTGTAACATTCCTACAGAATGAGTGGATCTGTCCAAAGATAAAGTACGTCTGATATTGTAATCCATGTTTTAAGCCATGTCGAGATTGGTTTGAATGATAAAAAGGACCATGGTTGGAAAGGATATACGTGAATGTTAGAGGAATTGACAAAAACACATGTAAGCTGGAGTGGTTTCTCTATAATCACAATTATAAACAAACAGAGATGAACTCTGATAAGTTACTATTGCTAATCAGAGAAATCTAGCAATCATATGAGATATATTCCTAAAAACAATGCAGCATTTGGAAAATAGGATATTAGGAATTATTCTAGAAAGATCTGAGAAAAAAAGAAAAGAAAAAAAAAAAAACAAAACACAGTAAATTCCTCCTGAACACTGCATATGGTTTTGGTCACTTCATCATGAAAATAACAGGAAAGGGTGCAGGAAAGGATGTCAAAGATGATGGAAGATAGGAAAAGGTTGCCTAAAAGCTTTGGAATATACTGACTAAATTAAAATACTTTGGTTAAAAGGGCACAACTGAGAGAGGATACAAATGAGTATCCTTTCAGACAGAATGGGTGAATCAGAAACAATTCTTCACTGCGTCTTATGATCCAGAATATGGATGGTACTCCCTGAAACTATTAAGCAGACACTCTGAAGGGAATGCTTGTTCACACCAAGTGGTTAAATTAGGTTTGTCTAGTGCTACTGAAGACTGTGTTTTAGATGTAGCCCCCAGTGTGGGTGGTCTTTCAATGGCTGGTACCAACAGCTGGGAGAATATACACAGGAAGGATCACTTTATGCATGCTCTATGCTTTATACTTCTCATGAAGAAATGCTCCCCAGCTTGGAAATGTAGGTCTAAAGGAGGAAAAGCAGGTAGGTCTGTGCAGAAACAGAGAACCCTCACAGCTGGTTTGACAGAGCAGAGTTTAAGTCCTCTGAGATGTTAGCAAGAGGTGGTGTCCTTCATTCATGGTACGGCTCCTGCCAGAGGAACTGAATGACAAACATACCAGCATGAGGCACAAGGAATAGTCTTCACCACAAATGGAAAACAGACCTGGAAGATCAAGTCGAGATATAATTCAACATTAATATCACTTCCTTCACTTTGCAGACAGAGGAACTAATCCAGAGATGATGAATATCCTGTCAGTTTGGGGTTAGAGAGCTCTCATCTACTCTTTCCTACCTAATAAACTTCAGAAAGGATCCAGGCGTACGAGCTCAGTCAAATTTAACAGACAGTTCATCACCTGAACTCTCTGGTGAAGAAAATCCCTCCAGAAGGTGTTACTTTAAAAACCAGGGTGTACAGAAGTTATTATGGCTTTAGTTGGTGCTGTTTCTGGAAGTTTGTAGGGTGGTATTTGTTTCTCTGCAGGCAGTTTCAGAGATGTGACCTGAGGACTGGTTGAGATAGCTCTGTGAAAAATGTTCATGGTTTTTCCATCTGCAAGTATTTAAAATATGTCACTCTGCAGGTGGTACACACCTCTGTACACTGCAGCTATGACTAAATTAATACAATGAACGAAACTGCTGGACTTGCTTAACATTTGTCAAAACCTTCTGCTTTCTCTCACATTTTCCACAGCATAGCTTGCCTTCTTCTGAGTTTAGAAGTCCTGTTGTTTTCTATTTTCAGATTAGCAGTGCAGGCCTTGCCACGGCATCTTTTTGTAAGAACACTAAGCCTAAGATTTTCTGGTTTATCTTCTTAAGACAAATCAGCTATACAGTCTTGCATTTCTGAAGGAAAGTACATAAGATGGTTAGCTGGGATAGCAGAGGACTGAACTTAACTCAGGAGATGTTTTCCTGCCCTGGGTTACTGATTTCTATTCCAGTCAGCCTGAAACAACTTCAGCCTAAAGACCATTATGCTCACACCATACTCTCCTTCCCTTATGTTTCTTCTAGCAGCTGAGATTGCTTTCTGAGTATGAAGTTTGGCCTCTACAGTGATGGCAGGATGGCAGCTACGCTGTCCTTCATCCCCTCTTCATTCCCTCTTCTGCCCTAAGGGCAGAAGAGCTTTACAGAGTGGACTGTTCATGGTAAAAATGGGTGAAAGAGGATAAGACTTTGGGGTTAATATCTCTATTCTTGAAGTGAGTGGGACTTTGTTAACCACTGACAAACTTCTTGGCTTGCGGTGAAGGAAATGTTCCCCATGGTGGCTGGCAGGCGAGTGGATTGCAAAGGCCAGTTCCTCTGTGAGGCTGGAAGAAAGCTCCAAGGTTTTCGAGAGCAATATTATCAAGTTTATGGCTGAGAACTGAAGATAGGCACAAGCCCAACAGAGTGCCAATAGAAAACGGAAACACCATTCAGGATCATCAAAGCTTGGCTCTTCCTTTGCTTCTTCCTTTCCTTATGCCTTTCTTGTGCTGGAGGAGATGGAAAGGCTTCATGTGTCTTGGGGGGTCACACATGCCCGGGCAAGGAACCCGCTGAGTGGGTTCTCCTTGTAAGGACCATACAACAACAGCTGATGCCTGTGACAACAGGCTGAGCCTTTCACAGGAGGGACACTGAGCAAGAGCAAGGTGCCAGGCTGTGCACCAGTGGGCAGGGCCTTACGGGGGCTTGGCCAGGCTCCCCACATACCCCAAACACAGCTAGATTTCCTCCACTATGCTCTCACCAGAACCACACCTGGCTTTAGGGTGTGCTCATTTTATAACTCCTGAAAGTGCTTTTCCAGAGCAGTGGTATTTGTTCTGCCTCACTCCCGTCATCCTGATGTAGAAATAAAGTCCAGCTGCAGTTCAGTTAGCTCCTGGTTAGTATCAGTTTTCATTTTGAAGACCAGTATCACAAGAAAAAAGCTGTAAAATCTTAATTTTGGGGAAAAGCAAGCTGGCGTTTTTCCTTCTGATTCTCTAAGGTTTCCTCAGTTATCCTGGGATTTAAGGAGGTGTTGCAACCCTGCTGCAGTTCAGGAGCAAAACACAAACACACAGCATAAATAGGACAGCTCCAGCCAGCTTTATTCAGTTCCTTCAGGTGTTATAATCTTAAATTATGTTATAAAACATGTAAGAGAAATTTACAGAATTTCTTTGTGTAAAATAAATGTGTATAAGATATGTATGTATATGTCATTAAAATTGCCCCTAACTAAATAGTGACACAAAGACAAAGAGCTATTAAGTGAGTACTGAGCTTAGCTGCATGCGAACTGGACATAAGAATGCATAAACAAATGTCAGGTGCATCATTAATCCACGGTAATTTTTTCTTCTTCTCTCTTAATTCCCTGGATATTACGAAGCCCACATAAGCACTAAGAAACTTCCTATATTATTGTCAGTCACAGACTTGACAACCTCACTCAAAAGAAAACCTCAGAAGTAGCATGCTTCTCTTAGTTGAAAAGATTCTCTGTATTAACAGGACTTTCATGCCGCCAGATTTATGCTAGCAGTTGCCATTTATACCTTCCCTGCTTCCCTGTCCTAATTTAAAACATTACTTTTGAAGGCTGCACAGAGGTAATAGATTGACAGCAGCTTAATAATTGGCACAACGCAAAAGAAATCCAAGGCTGGAAACAGTGGAAATGAGATGCAAATGCTGCAAGAACACAAAAATTGTGTACATGAAACCACTGATTTCCTGAGGCTCCTTGCACCTTGCTGTCATTCCCTTTTATGTGTCTTGAGGTGTCTGCAACCACCACTACCAGCACATGAAAATATTCATGTATATTTAATAGAAGAAAAATGTGCTAAAGTCTGAGTGCTTTATATAAAAAAAGTACATTCAAACCTTATCTTGGAACTCAAAAGCCTGTGACTGCAAAGAATCACTTCTCGTAGAAATGGTTTCTGAAATATGACTGAAGATTACAAGGTTCTCCAGCCACATGTACAATTACATTCTGCCTTCTTTTAGGTATGTTTTTCTAATCAAAGTTATCTTATTGCTTTGTTATCTTGTGAGGGAGTAGGTAAAACTGATTGTAAATTGACACACATATACATATACCCACACACACACACACTTATCGCTGGTGTACGTATATCCTTGTTGTTTTCTAGTGTTCATCCATTTCTAGTACAGCTGTCATACTTCATTACGTCTCAAATTCAAAATAAAATAAATTATTATTCCTTTGCTCTGGTCTGCATATTTGTTTATTTTTTTGCATTTATTCTATGTGAATGTATTATTCTGTGCTATTATTATTTACTATTTTATTTAAGTCTCCTAATTATTATGCATCTGTGTATTTACTTAAGGCAGAAAAAGCGGGGAGGGGTCTGAATATGCTATTATCTTTTTCCCAGCATACACAGTAATTTCTTGTCATGTGTTTTTAAATCCCTCGCTGGATTTCCTTTGCCCAGTTCAGGAAAGCCGCTTTTACATACAGCGAGCTCAGGTGTGGATTCCTCACAACTAGTTTTAGGATGCACTTGCACTAAGATTTATACCGTTCTCTGGAGGTGTCTGTCTTTCTACGCCAATTAAATAGGCAGGCTGTGTGACTAAGCTTCTAATTTAGGCATCTTGATGCTGGTTTTAGGCACAGGCTGTTCTTCAGGGTCCTGGCATATCTGGCATCGTTAAGAAGAGCACCTCCCTTCTTACCAAAAAATCTTCACCAACACCCCATAGTCTGAAAGTGACAAGTTATTTTATCCTTGGCCAGGAGACAGCAAAATTCAGTGCTGCCTGACCTTGGTTACTTTGATTAGACGTCTCAAATCTGCCGCCTTTTAATTTTCTATGTCCCAGATCGGCATCTCCACACACAGCGTGAGTTCAGCCAATAAGACTTTGCTTATGTGAAGAGTGAACCTGTTAGAAAGCCCACCACGTAACACAAGGCTCCCCTTCAGGCATTATGAGTCAAGAGGATGTTATTGCTAGCACTGCCAGGAGCGATTCTCTGTTCTTCTTCGCTTCTTTGATCCCCCATCTTCATAGTAAGAGCCATACATCATTTTTCACAGTTTATTCCTCATAACTGAAATTTGTCATGGATTTTCAACCTGAATTTCTTAGATGATTGTCAAATATTGCAGAACTTTATAATTCAGATAAGGATGGAGAAATTTTAATCTTTTGCTGTTTCAAATATGAAAAGAAAAATATTTCTGATCCCTTGCTTCTTAACCATTGATTCGATTCATTTCACAATATACCAGTGTACATTCAAAAAACCACAGACTTTCACTTTCGGAGGAAAAGCCTGAAATATGTATTTTTTGCATTGCTTTCTCTTCATATTTGCCTAAAAAAAAAAGACAGTATAATTAGCTGAAGCACAGGTTTCAGTATCCCAACCATGAAGAAAATATGGATGTAGAAGAATTTTTGGTCCATTAAGTGATATCCCTATTTTGTTCTATTCAAATATTTATACTATACATGCTGTTGCAATTGCTAAACATCTGTCAGGGTGACTCTTCCATTTTTCTTTTTACAGCTTGTTTGGCAGACTCTCTGGATTCTATAAGGAATGATTTGCTGGCCTGGAAATCTTCTACTGCATGTATTTGCAACAATCATTTCCTTGGCTCTTTTTTTTTTACCTTTTTTTTTACCTGTTTCTCAAATTTCTATTCCCCTCCTTGCTCATCTTCAAAAGATCTGTATGAACAACAGCCCAGCAGTGTAGTTATTGCCAGTTGCCCAGGATTGTGCTGGTCAGTCATTGCCGTAATGGCATGATGATCTGTTGAAAGTGCTCATCCCACATGTTGGACAATCTGCATATTGACTTCAAGTTCAGGTATTGGGCGGACAGTTAGAGGCAGGATCAGGTAGGTAACGTGGTACTCACTCGTACCTCAAAAAGTCTTCAGAAAATAGTAAGGCTCGAGATTTTTGTATCAGTTTGATTGATTGGGAGGTCCCCCAAGATGCCAGTGACCTCTAGTATGAATACTGGGGACTTGCACGTATTATAAGTGAAAATGAGGCCAATATTTGCTTCTGTTCTGATTTTGATTTTTAAGAGAATGAATCCAGGAAATAAGATCTCCTTTGGAGGGGAAGGCAATGTTTTCCTTCTAAGGAAATGTTTTACTTCTCTCTTTAATAGATCCTTGCTTGGCATGTGTGGCAGGGTTATGCTGTAACTATCGCAGTGTAAGAAACGAGCAGAGAAAGCTCAAATTAACATCAGTCAGATCAGTCTCGTCTGCAGTATTAAAGGTCTCAGTATTAAAGGTCTGCAGAAATGAGGGCCTCGGGAAAAGCAAACATGTGGATTTCTCTGACACAAAGAACAGTTGCAAACTGTAACAAATATAATAAGAAAAAAAATGCCTCACATTGTACTTCCGAATGAATCACACACAACACTACATGGACAGTATGTTCGTAGCCATGGAAGGTGTTCTTAATACAGCCCCTTGCTGACTCCTTTAAACACTGTTATTATTTTTGCAACTCTAAGCTACAAAAAAATAGCACGAACTGTAAACTGCTGTACCATTCTCCTCCCCCACCGAAGCTTAAAGTTCTCTAAATTTGGATAATCTTTAGATTTACGCTATGCCAAATTACAGCATATTTTGAAAACTGAAGCCTTAGGAGAAAACCAATGGCTGTGAAGGCTGAAAAAGCCTTGAAATAATAAAACCAGCTCCTGCTGGAACACAGAGATTCAGCGCTGCAACTGTGTGAAAGCAAATCAAATAATCAGTTTGGATTGCCAGCAGAGCAGGACTCCCCAGTGGCTGCCTTTTCAGTTTCTCAATGGAGACCAACAGATGGAAAAAAGCTGAAGAGAGCAAGCTCGCTTTCTCTGCCCGATGAATAATTTCCTTCTTACGCCTTTTTGTCTATCTGTAGCTTATAGCTCTATTTACCCAAAATGATTAGAGCTTTCTGTGAAACAGAAGCTTGGAGGACCAACAGAAGGTCATGTATATTCTTGCTGGTACAGCCACCTGTTGTCTTGCCTGTTGTCTTACCCCATTTATTTACTACTGACTCGCTCAACCTTTCTCCCTAAGCCCAGCAACGCCAAATGGGACCTAAATTTCTTCCTTACAGTTTTACTGCAGCAAGCTGACAAAATGCTACAAGCTGTCTGTCCAATTTTGTAACCTTTCTGCAGTGAAATCTGTCCTATCATAACCAAAAATCTTCATGGTCTCACCTCCTGCCCACACCATACAAGAGACGTGATGGTGGCACGGGTTTCCAGGCATAGGAAATGATTTTGCACAGCCAGAAAGGCATGAAAAGAGGGAGCAAGGCAGGTTATTTATAATTGCTGAAGATGCCTCACCATGGCAAAGCATCTAAGCCCCTGGTTTATTTCCTGAAGCAACTTGGCTCTGCTACAGATTAATTTTCTCCACAGGACTTTTGGCAACGTTGTTAAAGCCTGCTGAGACACTCTGGACAGCCAAAATCCACACTAGCAAGGATCTCTAATATACTGACATTTCTAGGTCAAGCTGGTTCTGAGATAAGATTTTTATGGAAAATATCACAAGGCATTAAAAAAAAAAAAAAAAGAAACACCTAGGGGTTTTGAGTGCCTTGTCTGCAAAACAGACATTGTCCAATCATGTTGAAACTTTTCCAGAAAAATGTACCTCTGGCTACAGCTCCGCTCTACCTGCCAATTTCAGATGGAAGACTTAAGAAAAGGAAAAAAAAAAAAAAACAACAAAACAAAGGCAATCATTTGTTGATTGGATGGGGGATGAAGCAGCCAGAATTAGACTTATAACAGAAAGTGCTTCACATTTTATCTTTGGACTTACTGGACAGCATCTGTAATTTCACCTGCTCTCATTTTGCAGGCAGGTGAGGAGAAGAAAAAGTACGAAAGACGGCTGGAGATAAATTGAAGGAGGCCATAGGTACACGGCTCTGACTTTCAGAAGAACCCAGGGGAAACACAAATAACTAGTTTGGTGGCCTTTTGCCACAGTCCCTGCCTCCTACTTCTCAGAGAACCTGGACAAATTGAGGCATATATTTAAAAGGTTTTACCAATTGCTTTCAAACTCTAAGTGACTAATCCTTCAGACAGGTCATCTCTCTAGTGGACTTCTTCCATGAAGAAGCCGTGTTTATTTTCATTTCCAATCACAAAGCTCTTGTTTTAGTATTTTTTAATGTTAATACAGCCTTTAAGTTGCCAATCTTATTTTCTTACTGCTGTCTTTTGGTTTCTAATGAAACCAGTTAGCTGCCTGACCTGCAAGACCAACTGGGCAAGTGCCATTTGCTTGGGGTAAACCTTGCTAATAATACTTGCACTGGGAAGGATTAGGTTGGCTTTAGTCAGCATCAGCATTTTATTTCAGAAAATTTGTTACACGATCTGTCAGATTATATTCACTATTTGAAGGGGTTTTTTAGGAAGAAGCACCCAAATTAGACTTACAAATTTTGTGAAGAATTGAGATATGCTAGAGAGAAACCCAGAAAAAAAAAAAAATACCCCACCGAAAAGAGGGCCAGGACAGCTCAGACGTAGTATGTTTTATGGGCTGATAGCCATCTGCCCAAGCAGTCCACGCACAGCTCGAGCTTAGCCAGGGTATGTTCCGGCTGGCATTTAGACCCAAAGCTTCAAACAATGGGGAGGCTTCAGCACCCAAACGGCTTGAGCTGGCTCCAGCAAGATTCATGGTTTCGCATGTGCTCAGTCCCAGCTCCCTGCTGCTAGAGGACAGAGAGCCACAGAGTAACACTCATTTGTTTTCCAGTACTATACCAGTTGCCAACAAGGAATCCATCAGGAACACTTTTTTTTCTGCTCAGAAAGTGTCTGGAGAGTGGCAGGAGGTCACATCTGGGATAAATCCAGCTAGGGCACACCAGGACAGAGTGACAAAGGAGATTTAAGTTGTAAAAAAAATCAATACTTCCTGTCTCAAGGGCTAGGATTACCTTTCCCATTCTGAGGTTGCACCTTGTATCTACCCTCCCAGTGAAATCTCTATGAGAAGTCTCTGACAGGAAATCTACTTCTCTCAGTTACAAGATCCCTTCAGAACTATCACTAGAGAGCCAAGTTTTGGTCACTGCAGCCCCTCTGGACACCAGCAAAGCTCTCTCCCCGCAACCAGACCTGAAATTCATAAAAGGCACCCAGCAATATTTAGGAGCTTATTTCCACTAACCCTCTTGGGCAGACTTCTGCTGTGGCCCAGACTGTAGCTCCTGAAAGGACATTTCTTTGGGCACATGTGGAAGGCAGGGAGCAAAAAGGCGAAGAGGCTGGCTCTGCCTCAGAGTACCGCTGTCTGTGATGACAGCCAGGATTGATTCTGGGAGCAAGGACAAGAGAGTAACCTTGTCCTTGGGTGACACAAAGGACCCTCATGGGCCCTCACTGGCCCTACATGTGCCCTATGCCTGTGGGCTGGTTCTGTGACAGCCTGTGTAATGTTCAGGGTATCCAGGACACTAAGGAAAATCCACCAAACTTCAGGTAAGCATCCAAATGCATGTTCCACACTGAGGAGCTGATACCCAGGCAGAGAGGCGGTGGAGCCCACATTGGTTACAACAGGAAACTAGGAAAAAAAGGACAGGGAAGTATGTGGCACTTGCAACATCACAAGTTGGCTTTATCGGTGTTCCTCAGCTCGTAGGAAAAGGTCGTCAGTCTGGCACTGAACCTGCGAAGCTGGGACTCTCATGTCTGGCCAAGGGATGTCAGTGCTCATAAGCAAGCTGATCCTGATGTTCCCCCAGCTCTTGTGGTAGCACTGTTATAGCAGCATTTTCTGCTTGCATAATTGAGGCACCCGCCCACTGCAGGGGACTGGTCTATACTGGCATCTGTGGCCCTTGCTCATCTACAGAAACTTTATTTGACAAGTCTTTTCCTTACACTGAGAGGATAGATGCTGAGCTCCAGGCAATGAGGGTGGGCTCCGGGAAGTTTGAGTGGATGCCCCAAGGTCAGCCACAGCCTTTTTGCCCCGTAGCGGAGTACCAGCCGCCTGATCAGTATGTCAAAGACGAGAGGATTTTGCAACCCTTGCCAGCAAGAGTAGGCAGAGTTGATACAAGAGGTGTCAGAGAGGTGATGCAGACAAGCTGGGGGAGGAGCGCGGGCAGAGAAACCAACGTTGGCGAGACATGAAAAGCCAGTGAAACAGCGAGATGGAATTTACTTCTGCCAAGTTTTGCACTCAACTGAAGAAAGCTGGAGATGAACGGCTGCGTCTGAAGCGAATGGAGACCAAAGCAAAAGCCAGGCAACCCATAGTACCCCCTTCAATGGCAGAAGGCTTTTTATGTCTCATCCCACTGCTAGAATAGTAAAGCACTCAAGCTCCCCAGAAGCAAGGGAAAGGAAATTGAAGAATTCAGGCTGCAGTGTAATGAAATGCGCTTTCCACCCACTTAGATTTAAGATTGTGATTCAGTACTGCATTTATGCAGTTTCTGGGATGGGAGGACATTGCGGTGCATCTAAATCAGATTTCTGAGCCAGTGGTAGCAGATGGACGTCAAGAGAAAAAAACACACAGTCAGATAGCTAAAATAAGCAGATATTTTTCACCGCCTCTATTTCAGTGACGGTGTCAGCCTCTGTCATTGGCAATTTTAACAAGACTAGTAATCTCTTTAAAAAATGCGACACATGGAAGATAAAAATATCAAGAGCAGAGGTTAGCTAACTTTGTAGCTTCACAGTTTTTGCACAATTTGCATCATCTGTGTCATCTGTCTGACACTGACACACAGTGTATATAGAGACTGTACTGGTAATGCAGGAATGCATCTCATGGATATTATCATAAAAGTTTACATTACTAGACATCATTAAAATTGATGGCACCCATACTTAATAATGAACTCAGTTTTAACGAAAAACTATAACAGACTGAGAACCTATATAGTTTTATTTTATAACTAATTTGCTTTATTAATAAACAACTCTATAATAAAATAAGCAAATGAGGCATTGGAAAATCTTTTATGCATAACAATCTTAACTGAGAAAAGTTTCATCCACTTTAAAAGTTGCTCAGCCTTTCTGCAAATTTTACTTAATGCTTCCCTATCAAAGCAGCATTTGCTTTTCTCATTCCTGCATTGGGAAGCTCTCCCCCTCACTTGGTATTAAAAGAAAACCAACAAACAAACCACCACACAAAACCTCACCAACTTTCAGGACAGCATGACTTCTTACTTGATTGGGATGCTGGTGACAATCCAGTGTTCAGCCGAAGTATGCAGTTTAATCTGAGGGAGATCAATCACTCCTGTATAATGCCAAACGTTGCCTGTGGTTTCAGGCAGAGGAATAATTAATCCTTTCCAAGTCTAGCCTAGGTGGTGATATTATTAACGAGTAAATTTAGAGTTGCATGTAAAGTAGAAAAGTTCAGCCATTAAGAAGCAAACCAGAATAGCTTATAAATTAGGAAGAGATATGTACTGATTTAACATTTTTTTATTTCTGAGACTTCCAGTTACAGAAATTGTCGTAGTCTAATACATCATTACCATTTTATTCAATGCTTAAGATAAAATGTGACAAAAAGCATCCATCTGTTCATCTTTAGCACCCACCCAGACAAAACCTATAGTGCCAATTTGTGCTTAGAAGTACACCAAGGTAAACCAGTAATAACTGCTTCGACAGTAATACATTCACTCCAGTTTTAATATACAATAAAATTTGTTTCCTGTTTGGCAGTTCTCAGAAAGGCTAGAAAATCTCCCTGGAGCCCTACCTAATACTTCTGAAAAAAAAATAGTGCTCCTTATCTACAGTAGTGTTTAAGTTATTGTTTGGCAGATAAGTGTAAACACTCTGTCCACTGTTTAACTGCTGGGCAAAATGCTTTAAGGTATCATAATTTAGAAAATCATCATACAATGCCACAGTCTATTGAATATGTAGAAAAAAAATACATGGACTTTATTTAATATCTGGCTCCCTAATTAGAAAATATAACATCCATGGGATATTATAGCAAGTTTTGAATGTTTTTCCTTCAAACACCCAGCTTCACCTTACAGGAAGCAAAGCTACACCGGGTTAAGGTTACATCAGTCTTGTCAACCTGCATGTTACCAGTGTCCTCATGGTATGTTGACTGAATATTTTCCCTGAAGTGCAAACTTTGATGGATTTTCTAAAAGCCCTTCTTCTTCACTTCAAATCAATCCACCTTTTGTCTCAAGTGGCTCCGTATGCACATGAAACCCCACATCAGACTTGCGCTAAATATCAGATTTTATCAAGAAGAAATGCTTATGAAGACTTGTTTTCACCCATCTCCTGAGAATATCTGGAGCGAGCTTGCTACATTCCTCCATACTGGCAGCTAGTGCTTTGATTCACACAGTTGTCAACGAGTGATGACATTAGGATAAATTTGCCTGGACAATTTGAAAGAACGGTGGTCTTTTCTTGCACAAAGCCTAAGGACAAAATTTTGCCTATCCACTTACACTTTTTTTCCAAAATTCTGTAAAGTCCCTTTATTCCCATCTCAAAGGTGACCCAGCACGTTCCCAGTAAGGTAATACGAAGCTCTGTTCTCAATTTGAACTGATGTTAACTAAAGGCAAGGAATGATACTACAACACAGTAAAAGATAAAAAAAAAAAAAAAAAATTAGTCCAAACTCTTCCCTCCCTCATTTATACTTTTCCACAAGACTTCAAAAGGCAAGATGTCGAATGCTGATGTGTTGCCTAAGTGGCAGGGTATGGAAAGTTCTGCACCTCTCATGCTCAATGGAGACCACGAGCACGATAATGTCGAGAGACCTTACGGTACTGCTAAAGAACCTGTGATCATTTGCACTCTCCAGGCAAAGCCTGTGATAAGTATGTCACTTAGTAGAAACATATTAAAGGGTGGTAACAGTATAAGTCGATTCTGTTGCCCACATGAAGTTCTGAGAAAAACCCTAGGATATCTCCATTTGAGGATTTTTCTGGTAGGAGTAGTGGGTTCTTCCTATCAATTTCTGAGAACATTAGTGGTTGCCAAAGGCCCCCCGAGTTTTTTTGGACTTGGACACCTCTAATCTAAATGATCAGTATGGGTTCAAATCTATAAACCTACTTAGAATTTTGATTCACTTCTGCAATTTTCAGGATTTCTCAAAGGCAGCAACATTTTCAAATGTTAAAAATAGAACCACTGTATTTGTAAATGAGTGCATCTCAAGTTCACTGCCATGTTCTCTACTCGGCTATAGAAGCAATATATGAAATTAATATAAAAAATGGATGTTAAGTTTTGAAGTTTTGAAGAACAACCTGTTATTTGCTAACTTCCAAAATCTACTTTGAAACCATGAGACATATCCACTCCAATTCATTTAAAAATCATTAAACTATCTTAAGCCTGAGTGTTACAAGCATACAGAAGCCCAGTCACCATTTACTGACAAAACCATAACCAAGAGAAATGTATCCCATGACCCAGAATAAAGAAATAGTTGTTGAAGAAGTCTGTAAACAAGCCATCGGCACTGCCTTATGAAAGATGGCCTTATGAAGAAGTGGAATGCATGGAAAGCGCGCTCTCTGCTTTGCCTGCTGTTTTGCTGTTTCTGGGTTGAGCTACCTGCCCGGAGACAAGCCAAGCTCACCGCAGCATCCAGCCCAGCCCGGCTCCCAGGGCCTGCCACGGGCAATGACTATTTCACTGACTCAGTCTGTTGCATTACTGTAGATGCCTTTATTTTTTATTCTCCCCCTGCATACGGTGCTGGTGAGGATTTTATTCAGATGTAACAGCTTGCTTAGGAATTTAGCAGAACTTTCCTCACTGCATTCCTGCAGTGAGGGTACCAATTTAGCTGTGTGACTTTGTTGGCTTTAGTGGGAGTTATGCAGCAATATCTGAGCACAAATGGGTTCGTCTACACATTCTCATGGCTGACATTCATTAGCAGGATAGTGTCCACAGAAACACAGGGATCCTTTCTATTGTGATTCTACCATACAACAGGATAATATAGTATTTGTCTGTGTTTCTGTCCACTTTCAGCTTTATCTTTGCTAAGACAATAAAGCTGCCTTGACAGATCAGAAACTGCCTCAGTATGCACAAGCGATTTTCAAAAAAATAGTCTTTTTGCAGGTCCAACAGTTTTAAAAGAAATTTACCAGTTCTTGCAAGGGCTAAAAAAGGTTAGCCCTTTAGCATCTCTAGCAAAGAAGAAGTTCCTGCCCGGTTAGCAACTCCTGTTTTGACCTGCAGTCAACAGACAAAGAACCAGATCGGTGCCCCAGACAGACCTTGCAGAAATCCCTTCTGATGAGACTGCAAACATGAATGCCGATTAGCACCAGTGTTGATGGCAGCTTGTTAAAACTTGGAAGGAGCTCCTAGAAATTCAGCTCGCCTAGCCCACGGACTTGCTGGGAAGAACACCATATGCTATGACATTTGACAGTATTTCTTCTGCCTATTTAACACAGCACTAGGTTAAAGTAACCTGGACTGTGTACCACAGTCCCATAGTACATTACAGTAACTATTACAGTAATCACGTACCACAGTACATTACATGCTGTGTTGTACCTATATTTAGGCCCCAGACTGTGAGGACAATTCTCTGCAGGTGGAATTGAAAGGCTGATTTACTGAAGGTATTAAAAATATCCTCAGAGAGGATGGATGAAAAGAGAAATGCTGCTGGATGCAGCTTGGAGCTAATAGAAAAATATTTAGATAAGCTTTCCTCTGTGCCATATTTTGTATTGTTAATAAAAAAAAAAAAGCCAAAATAATATCATATAAACGTAACATAACAGGGAGTGGTATAAAACAGTCTAATAATAAATAAATAACATTAACAATACAAGTAGTATATTCCAAATTTTATGGTAGCAACATTAATAATATGAGATACCTCATTTCCCTGGCCACATAGGATTTGATTCAGTAAAACTATAGATTAAGTGCCATGCAATAATCCTGGTGTAATTCTGTGCTGCCCTCTTTTTTAAAACAAACATGACCATGGTAATAAACAATTCACATCTGGCAAGGGAAGTTAAAAATGAGCTTCATCTTACCACCCTTCAGAGATGTAGAAGTTAGCCCCCCAGTCTAAGCTTGCCCTCTTCTAGAGCCACTGGAAGCCGGTGGGCTTTTCTGGAGAATTACTCATCCTCCTAAAATAAGTTTCTTGGATAGAAGGGATGATTCACCACCTGAAGGTACCTAGAGAGCACATGGGAGTACCTTAGATTAGGTACCTAACTTATCGGTGCTGAAAGTTAGGTAAAATCAATCTCTCACACAGTAACTATCTGATATTTCTTAGAATCCAGAAAAAAAAATTACAACTGAAGGTGCATGAATGTGCCTCACTCTGCCAGGCTTACGTCGCTTTTCAAAAGCTGGCAAATAGTTACAGCTTATTCTTGACAGAATTCAAAGCAAATGCCATTAAAAGACATGTACCAAGCAGGTAAGTGCAGTAACAAAGTACCATTTTACTCTTCCTTTTCTCACATTACTATTACAGAAAGCAGACACAAAGTGATCTTGAAATGTAGTTATGTTCAGGCAACCATAATGGGTTCCATTATTACCTTTCAAATACAAACCTGTTAAAGCAATATGCATTTTATTATAAGACATAATAAAAAACAAAACAAAACAAAACACACAAAAACTGCTGATCCACAATGCTGACACCAGGAACACTGAGAAACATCCAGACCATCTCCTTTAAAGACCAGCCAGCCTACATTGACTGAAGACCAAAAAAAACCAACCCCACCCCAAGCTCAATTCCCTGCCTTGTTAAATGGATGTTTCAGCATGGTAGAACTGGATATAGCTCCTGCAGGTTGCACAACGGTGGATGTTTCCCAGCTCCTAATCCCTACTGGAGCTAGACTGCCTTTTCTCCAAAACATCTCAGGGTATAGTATATAGAAACTGGAAGTAATAAGCTATTCTTCTCAAAATGAAGCATCCTCTGGGTGACTTTCACATGAGGATATTTCATCACAATATATGTCTCCAGTTGTTTCTTCAGCGGGAGGAGGTTTCAGGCCACATAACCATGCAACTCTTGTAGTGGGACAGGAGTGAATGAACCACCAGCGAGGGACTGCCACGGTCCTTGTGCTATACTAGTACTGGTAAGGAAAAATCAGACAGGTAAAAGACTCGCACATTTGTTACTTCTAATATTAACTTGAACTAGAATAATCCCAATTTCTGGCAAACACATTTAAACTAATTCCTCAGACACAGGGGGGATATTAGGGAATAGCATGAAACTCTGGGCAACTGCATGTTCTGACAGGCATATATAGAAAATAGTTTCTTTTTTCAGAAGTTTAAGCACCTAAGCCATAATTGCACTTCCTCTGCATTTCCAGTGATTGATTGCATTACTAATATTGAATGAAAGGGTCAGGGAAGCAATATAAAATCAGATTTTACTACAGACACGGACAAACTTGTTTTGAGTCAAGTAAACCAAAGTTTTCTATTGCACTCTGAGCTCAGCAGGGTATCTTATCATTTGAAGCACGGATCATATGGAAGTCTATGATTAAATATCCCTGACTGGAGATAAGTTAGATTAAAATACCACCAGTTTGGCTAAGTTTATTGGAAAAAATGTCAAAATTTGATTTCTTAAGGCTTGCTCGTTAAGCAATTCGAATGAATTCTGGATAAGAGAAATGGCATATAATAGGTCATCAGTGCATTGCAAATACAAGGACTTGGTGCTCTACAAGAGCTATTATGCTTCCTTATCTGAAATATTTACCCAGGTTTATATTGTAAGCATACTTGGTTTCCCTCCTCTTGATTTTCCCCCTCTTGGTCAGCCAGCTGGATCTAGGGGCTCAAAGAGCAGTGCCTATATCGTGATATTATATGATAATGATTGATATGACATAATGATTAAGACTGCTTCACCATCCACCCCAAAATAACTAGATTTTTGCAAAGCAGGTCGTTTGAAAATGGTACCACCCTCTTTGGGACAAGATATACATTTTCCAGCACCACAAATGACAGCTTTGTCATTTGCCACTCCAACGGGGAGGAAGGCCAGTACAAAGGGCCACAGACATCCCATTGTCATTATTTTTACATATCTGAAATGCAGTAAGAAATGTGTAGCAGCAGAGCCTTCCCTTTTCTGCTGTCATTGTATCTATCTTTGAAGATGAATTCCAAATTACAACATTCATTATACGGAGCTTTGAGTGGATAGGTCTATAAGCATACATGGATGATGATAATGATGATGACAATGATGACAACATGTAAGTACACATATACACATGATAAATCCCTCCCAAAAGTACACTCATCCAAATAAATATTTAATTCTGGACAAAGGAGAGTTTCCTAACTTTAATATTGATGTCTACAAAAGCCCAGAAAAAACCTAACGCAGATCTGTTCTACAAGAAAGCTGGAGAGGGCCTTTTTACAAGGGTATTGTCATTGTTTAAGCCAAATGGGCTACTGGGGATGTGGGGGACCCTAGATGGGACTGACAGATGCTCCCTTCTACCCCTCTGCTTAAACCACAACAGATATGTAGTGATAGGACGAGGGGGAATGGCTTCAAACTGTAAAAGTGTAGATTTAGATTAGATATTAGGAAGAAATTTTTCCCTCTGAGGGTGGTGAGACACTGGAACAGATTGCCCAAGGAGGTTGTAGAGGCCCCATCCCTGGACGTGTTTAAGGCCAGGCTGGATGGGGCTTTGAGCAACCTGGTCTAGTGGGAGGTGTCCCTGCCCATGGCAGGGGGGCTGGAACTAGATGATCTTTAAGGTCCCTCCCAACCTAAACCATTCTATGATTCTATAATTCAACTGAATGCACAGAATTTGCTTCTACCCCAGACTTCAAAATGAAAGCACTTGGAACAAATGACACAAATCACGCAATTTTAATATTAATTTTAAATAGCGTTTTAATTTAATCTCTTTCTCCTTCAGAGATCTGTTCTGTACTGATCTGGTAGAGCCAAATACTGCAGGATTATATTACAAAGTCTCTTGTGAGCAACTGTATTGAAATGAATGGATTTATTTCACATTTACAACTGCTATAATAAGAGCAAAAATTGGCCCCCTGTAAGGAAGCTGGTCCAGCCTTGGAAGTGAAGATATGGGAAAGTGAGTCCAATAAATTTTAAACTTCTGAAACATTTCCAAGATATTTTCTGTGTAACACCAGTAGCATATAAAAATTGACTGAGGCACTATAGAATGACCTGGAATGAATAATTTAAAGACTTCAGCAAGATGAGTGTCTTTTCTAGTCAGGCTTGTAAGCCATTCTTTTTGAATACATACAGTTTTGTATTAAAAAATATGACAGGTAACATATACCTTAGAGAAAAGGGAGCTTTTCAAATGCTCTGATTCCTTCAGGGAAGATAACTGTTACGTACATGTTTTTTTTTAAAACCATAATTTCTGCATATCACGTGTTCAAGTGTTGATGGATAAGCTGCAAATAGATCAGGAAGTGGATGAAAAACTGAAATACTTCTCTCTGTTTCAAGGACTGGCAGGTGAGAACTTGCCCTCATTGGTGGGAATTAGTAGGAATTCCTAAATCTCTGCTTACATCAGGAATGAAACATGCAAATGAAACAAGCCAGGGATTTATCTCTCACACCAAACGGTGTGGCTCAGCACGTATTCACCCAGTTACGGTCTCCCTTTGAAATATAGTGTCTATACCTGTGTTGTTAAATGGCATGGACCCTGTCCTTTACTAACCTGAGAGAAGGTTTATTGGCCTGTGAAAAATTAAATATGTTAAATATTTAAGAACAAGTATTGTGTTCAGCCGCATTGTCTCAACTATGCCCTGGCCCATTTAGCAGTGCAGACGTTGTCTCGAAGCCTGCAGCTCCACAGGTCCATCACCATGTCAAGGGCTAGGTGACCTAAGGTGTCCCAGGGCCTGCAGCGTCAGGTGGCCCTGATGCGAGGCACCATGAGGATATTGGGAGGATAAGGATAAGGATACTGGGGCTCCGGCTTCCCTGATGAACAGGTAAAAATCATAATGTCTCCTGACAGCTTACCCGGCATTTGACTGCTTGGCTAGGGCTTTGCAGCAGAGAGGCTACAAGCATTTAGGGAGTCGGTAATTTAAGAGTTGAAGCTCCCTGATGCTCAATGAGATGCACAATGAGACACCTCCACACCCTGATCTGACTCTCTGGAGGTCGCCTGGGATCCCAGATAGTCCATGAGCCTCTAGAAAGAGATACATGGCAGCATTTTTTTGAAGAAATATCAAAACAGAAGCCTTTTGTTTTTTAAAGGAATTGTTTCTTTGTTTGTAGAGAGAACTTTGAAACCTCTAACTTGCCTTTTGAATCAAAATGAAAATGCTCTCAAACTGTCAGCATTTCCCACAGAAAGGAAGTCGTCTAGGTTTTGACAAGCTCTACCTCTGAACAATTTCAATCCACCTCAACCCAATACAAGAGTTTCACATACGGGATCTGAACTTTGCAACTGATTTTTCTCTAGATTTTTCTGGCATCTTCACTTTGTTGCGCCTGACTGTGGACCTCTGCTTGCTCAAACCTACTGCAGAAACACAACCTGCAATTTTCCATGCCAAGTTGTTCTTGAGAATAATATGACTTACTCCACCAGCAGTAGAACTAAGGAATCCTGGTATCCCAGTGTACAGATGACATATATTTATACACCTTCTCCCACAATAACCACATATGTCTCTCTGTTCCTTATAGTTTGAGATTTAACAAAACATATTGAGGACAGCACAAACAGTAACTGCTTTATGTCAATCTAACACAAAATTTTAAAGTAGTGCTAGTATCAAAATTTTAAAACCCGGTAATTTTCTGAAGGTTTGTGATTCAAATCCCTGGAATAAAAGCATCGATCCAGATATGTAATTGACTTATGGCAACACTGCAAAATCTTAATTGCTTTAAGACTGAAAGCAATAATTTCTGTAATCAATTAATTAGACTTCTTGCAACTTATTTATTCCAAGTCCCTGCTTAAAGTCATTTAGAGCTTGCAACATAAAATGATGACATAATTAAAGAAGAGAACCTATTTCTAATGGCACATTCATTTTTAAAAGCCATCCCGTCACTTGATACATGTACTGTAAGCAGAGCCAACAGAGACAGTGGTGATCTTTAAACTGAGCAGCAAAGTTCCTACACAGCTCTGGATGGGAGAGATATGAGGGGTTCAGATTCCCAGGCTTTTTTTTCCCCACTATTTTTACTTCATTTACCCCAGCTGAGAAGTCAGAGGGAAACTGATTCTAAAAAAATGGGTGTTTGGCCTCTCTAAAAGCTATATCCCTTTAAATTGGGTAAGGTTTAACATCCAGAATCAGTCACCTGCAAAAAAATCCATCATACAAAATTTATGCTCGAGAGCTGGAAACAGTCTGAGCCACTTTACATCTGAACTGAGTATAGACCTGAAGTTGAACATAATTCTTACCTGCAATTCCAGGCCAGTTGAGTTCTATATTGAAATTATTTTTCTGTTTGAGTGTTTATACCTCTGAGTACCAAGTAGCTACCTAAAACCAGCACTTGTGCTTTACCCTGTGTCTTGTGGACATCTCAACCTGACCACTATTTTAGCAGCAAAAGATGAGATACTGCTCCACAGTGGCATGATGACTCTCACATGCTAGGGCATCTCCCAGAACAACTTCCCAACCACAAGCTGCAGAGAATTCCTGGGGCAGTACTGGGCAGCGCTAACATATCCACTACATGGCACAAAGACACCAACCGGTCCAAAATCAGTTATTGCCACCAGATGTGGTGGCAGTGGGGGCACTTCTCCAGAAGATGAGAGACTTGAATTCAAGTCCTTGTTTAACGAATATGTGTTAAAGTCCTGGGTTTTGAGGAAAAGGGTGGGCATGAGATTACTGTATTAGCTCTGCAGGCAAAAGACATGTTAAACGCCTGGACACCGACAGGGCTTTGGTGTGACTGAGGCATCTACAGCACAGCAAGGTGAGGACACAGCTGCTTCTGGGCACGCCTGAAGAGTAGACCTCATGTAGCTGGGGAAGTGTAGACACCCGCCCAGCCTCAGTACCTCCAGGGACAGGGAAGTATCTGATTAGCGATTCTGATTATTTATTTTTTTTTAAAAATTGATGTCTCCTGTGCCTCATTTCTCACTTTATAAAAATTTGGATAATAACATATCTTTCCTTCACAGTGTCAGAAGCTAGGTATATCTGGAAAAACAAACCCCACAAAACCGTGTTAAAAAGAAACTGCAACTGGAATGATCAAAGCGAATAAAAACTATTGGGGGGGGTAGCGAGATTTCTATGCTAGCAATGATTTTGGATATTCTATCCTTACCTTTGGGAGTGTGACATTCATAACCAGATATATTTATTATTTAACTCAAATATTTTGAACATTTTACTTATTTCCAGATTGTACATATCCTACACATAACATGATTAGTGAGTTAACTTGTATGATATCGTTATTTTTATTACTGTAAAGTTTATAAACTCTATTGAACAAATATTGAAATTCACCTAATGCAAATTTTATGCGAGAAAACTGCATCACTTGAAAAGTTACCCAAACTGAACACAAAAGGACAAGACCAAAGGAGCTTACTCAAACATTCAAAAAGTTATTGAAAGTAATTGTGGGGTTTGAGTTTTTTTTCTTTTATCTTATATTATTTGTACCTCATACTTAAAAAAGCCAGTGGATAAAGCCAAAGTAATAGGACAGAATGAAATCTCAGCTGAGTATCCAGGTGTGTTTTTTTTTACTTAAGCAAGCTGCAAATATATATTTCTACTCTGACACAAAGCTGCATAGGAGAAAAGACGACATCATCTTTTGCGACTTAAGAAAGCACTCCTGTATCTCATGTCACTCTGTCCTCACAACTAGAATAACCATTCTTCTTCTAATATGGCTAACATATATTACAGCTGATGATTGCTTTTCTCAGAAGAATTGAGTATGCTGAATTATATTTGGGACTATTTTTTTCCCCCTTGGTCATGCTGTGGTGTATCTCTACATTTGAGGAGAGGCTGAATCTTGCTTTACACTCACAGCAGATGGTGGTATGGTTTATGCTGATCTTTAGCTCCTGTGGGAGTTTTTCCGTTGCTCAAACAACAGCTTTCAAGGAAGAAGACTCCAAAACAGCCCTGTACATGGTACTATTCGTGGCCTCTCTGTCTGGGGATAATATTTCATCATTTTTTCACTGTGTTTTGTTTTACTTTTGTACACACTGTAGTTTCAGTCCCCCAAGAGACACTCCACAGAATCTGTTGCTTAGTAATAGTAACCTTCATGGAAATTAGCTTCAACTTCAAAAGAACAAAACACCTTTCATTAGTCACAGGTTTTCAGATAATGAATTCCTCTGAGAAAGTTGATTAGAAAAGCCAGCCTTCCAGAGGCAAGTACCACCGATGTTGACCTAAGATGACTTACAAAGATTAGAAATGATCTCGGAAAAGGCCATTTCTTTGTACCCCTTAAGTTATGTTCAAGATTCTTTCTACCAATACTCAGGCCCACCTTGACAATGGCACTAATAAAGTGAAGTTTTGTGTAAGTGGAATCACGCTCTCATACAGAATAAACCCAGAAAGAATTACTGCACTCATATAGTCTGGCCTCCTGTGTAATATACGTTGCATGAATTAATTATTGTCCTAACAAAAGCACCTCTTAAAAAAAATATCTCAAATATAAAATGCTTTTTGATTTTTTACTTTTCCTGGAGACCTGCTTTAGTTAAAAGAGCTTCTGTTGCATGGTAAGGAAGCGGGGTTAAGGACCACAGAGGCACCAGGAGAGCTGCAGACTCCTATTCAGAGGGTCAGAGATAGGGACCTACATCCTCTGTGCTGGGAGCAGAGGAAGTCAGCTGCCTCTGTGGGCTGCCTCAGGTCATCCACATGACAAGAAAGCAGCTGTAGAGAGCTGCTCAGTAGAAATGCTTGGCAGGACTGACACCTTCCTCCTGAAGTCCTGGCTTCCATCACCCACTGCACCCACCTGAAATCCAACATCTCCATTCCATTTGGAGGAAGGCAGGTACCTAACTGAAAAGAACTCGTCTCCTTTAAAACACAGCCATGTGGGAAAGGACTCTCAGCCTGATGGTTAGCACATGCTGGTGAAGAGGCAAAGTGAGGTCTGATTGCCTCTCCCACCACTTCCCTGGGAGCCACAGCACAGCACAAGAAGCAGCGAAAGCTTTGTGGGGCCAGAAGACGACTGCACAGGAATGAGTGAGATGCTGGTGGCTGGAGGCCAGGACACTTGAAGCTTCGACTCCCACCTCCATTTGTGGCATTGCCAATGCTTTTCACATCAAGTAATCACTGAACAAAACCCCAAATCAGCTAGGCAGTTAGGTCCATCTTTGAGGTTTCCAAATTAGTAGGCTGCAAATTCAGGCCCCCTCAAGTGAGTCCCCGAGCTTCTTTCTTACTTTCCATTTAGTCTTATAAATCTCACATTGCACCCTCTCTCTAGTCTAACAAATTAGATAAGAGAGCAGCTCAGTCTATGCAATGATACCTTCTGGATTTCTAAATTTGCAATAACAGAAATGGAATAATTACCAGAACTTAAAAAAAAAAAAAATCATGCTAGAAGGCTGGGTAATTTTAGAACTTACTTTACTATAAAGGCTTGTCTACACCTGAACATGAGAAACCAAAGACCAAGTAATTAAAGGTACAAAGGTAATGCATTCTAGTTGAACAACGCTAGATCTCAGCGTAGATGCTCTCACACAGAAGCAAAGTGGTCTAATTCCTTCAGACAAATTGGACCAACTGAGGCCAATTTACTTTTGCAGGAGAAAATCCACACCATGGTGTTAAAGGTGCAGGTATCTCATGTGTCTTGTCTACAAAGAAGCACTGGGGGAAGCGAATCAAGTTTTAAAATACACGATCTTTTTTCCAGTACAGTTATCAACAGAAATCACAAAAAAAAACCCCAACATTACAGGTAGATCCGGACACTTTAGAAAATCAAAAGATAGAGCCTTAAAGCCCTGTTCATCCTCATTTGACTCTAATGTTCATAGGCTACTAAGTTTCCCACGTTATAATTCCTTAAATCAGTCGGTGAGATCAATCTGACCGACCGTGAACACGCATCTCTCAACACTCCAGGTTTCCTTCTTAGTCAGTGGAGAGACACTGGCTTTTCCAGGCTGTTTCTCTCACTCCTTTTGGAAGGTAAACTTCCAAAATAGCTCCTATAAGTCATACCTGAAAACATCCACTCATCTCCACCAACTGCAAAGGAGCCTCAAGTGATCAGTGGAGCTGTCCATGCTATAGATGGCTAGAAGATCACAGAGGTGTCCCATCATATACATCTGCTCCTGCATATGTCCAAAGTGCTGCAGCACTGACAGCAGTGAACAGTGCAATGCCCATCTCAAACTCAAATTTACAAAATAGGCTTTACATTACCTACATCGCATGAGAAAGTCCATCCATAGGCATTTTCAGAGCTCATCCAGCAGCTAAGGCTGCAAAATCCCCATAAACTAAGCCAAAAGCCTTGGTAGACCACTCCCTTAACCTAATAATTCTGTGGTGATATATTTAGGAATGAGATATAATTTCAGTTCTTCTCAGGATCTCAGAGAATTTTAAACCACAGCTTCTCTCTCTCCTGAATGCTTTAATCAGTGGATTATTACTGTAAGAATAGAAAGAGCACTCTCACTGCCTCCTGTAAAAGCCGTTTCACTTTGAACAGAGTAATTCACTGGAAGAGAGACAGGCACCTGGGCTGGGGTAGTTACTGCACACAGCAGTCATGGTCGAGCAACTGGTTTCCACTGCTGCTCTCCCAAAAACCTAACTGTGAAACTTTATGCCATTTTGTACCAAATCACTTTCTCGTGAGCACACTCGCTCTTTCCCTCTGGCCCAAGGACTATTAAGTTACTCAGTCTGAAAGAGTCCAAGGAGTTGGATTGGCAGTATCTCCCACCCCCTCTAGAACACACCACGGTATACAGGCTGATACATGACAACTTCAAATCGCCTCCAGGGAGGAAGGGAAGGAAATCCAAGTCCAGGGAAGCAAATTCACAATTATTCTTCTCACAGTTATTAACCCAAAATAAAGAAGCAAGAAATGATGTAAGAGGTGCCACTTCATCTCTCTTCCTTTGACTTCTTCAGAAAAAGACAGCACTGACACCCCGAAGAACAGCAGTGTTTAAACTATACTCTAGCACTGAGATTCTCCTGTGAACTTGGCTTCCTCTTGCCATCCCAACTGTTTAGGAACTGCTCTCAGCCACCAAAACCTCCCTTCTGTTTTTCACACAGAGCCTAGGCCCGGGAAATCAGAAGAAGAGAAGAGTGCGTTAAATTTATCACAGCAGTGATTACATCCCCTTTGGAGATCAGATTAACTCACTCTGAGGAATTATTGTCATTTATTTGACTAGACTTTTTCTTTCGACAGGGCAGTTAGTGGAATTCCTACTCGTGTTGGTGAACGGGTTTAATTTTATTTCAGGTCAACCACAGAGGTTTGAATTGCAGTAATCTATTTAAGGCAGAGCACCAATTAAACAAGGAGTATGTCTCATTACTGCTATGTTCTGCACCCACACACCAGCAAAGCTGGGTATCTAGACAGGATAATAAAACAAAACAGGAACAAGTTCTACTTTGATATTTACGAATACTATGCACTTATCTGCAGTACTGTTAGTGATTTGATACGAAGCTGCATTCATGGTGGCACAATAAAGTAGAACACAACTCAGTACTCCGTTCAGAGTACCTGTAACTTCTATTTTAAAACCAAAAATCAGCTCTGTAAGGGGCACCCTTTACAACTCACATTTTCCTACGTGACACTGGACAGTCACAGACTTACAGCTCTTTCCCCCCTCATATCTGAGGAGAGTTGTGATTGTCTTCATGAATGTCATTTTCGTTTGAGGGCAAGTTGCAGGAACTTTTGTTCCGGTGGATTTGCACCAGCAGGTCCTGTGCCCAGGGCACTCACAGAGTCACAAGTCAGCTGAGGGATTCTTAACTCAGCCATGATCTGGCTATAGATTGTTGTTGCTCAGTTGCCGAAAGACAGGTAGAATAAAACCTGTAACACTACTGAGGATAAAAACAGAATCCTACACTAGCACCAGAGGCAAATATACATGCTCCTCTAACAGCTCTTCTGTGACAGCTCTAATCTTATAACCAAAGGTGGTAAAACACACCCTCAGCCCGTCACACAAAGACATCTTCTCCAGGCACCTCCACCTCCTTCTGCCGTCAGCACCAGTGTCGCCTGCCACCACCATACCTGCTGCAACACAGCAGCGCAGAAGCTGCTACCTCGGGGAGATGGAGAGGACCAGCAGAGGAGAAGGGAAGAAGTGGTGGTTGTTGCGGATGTATGGAGAAGGAGTCTCAAAATTAGGCATGTGGGCAGATGAGGAACTGGAAATACCATCCCCACTCAGGCATTCTTTAGAGACATGCCTTGACTCTTTATCATTTAGAGAAATTACTCCAGCAGAATTTCTGCTAAATCATTAGCAAGCTGAAACATTTCCCCAAAACAGCCAAGATGCTGAACATTTTTCATTATAATAATATGGGGAATAATCCATCACATACAAACATGCAACATTTGAATCATAAAGGTCACAGTCTTGTGCTGAAATGAATCATGCCATGCAGTACCAGTGCCTGTTTTATTTCTTGCACAATAAGATGATCTTAATTACTTAGTCTTAGCTAAAAGGTAGTAGACCCAGTTCAGGTAGTATTTTTAGGAAAGTTATTTTCTTTCTAGGCCTTCTCCCTCTTTCGCTGCACAGTATTTCATTTGTTTTGGGTATATTGACACATCTCTACCCCGACAACTCAGAAGAGAGCATTCTGTAAATTCTTTATACAAGACACATTTTGGCTTAAACAAAACCATCTAAATCAGGCAAACAGTCTTTGTCATTTAATATACAGATAAATAAAAGTGTTGGAAACTATGAAGGTGGGCATTAATTCCAAGAAATGTGTGAATGCACAAAGATAAAGCAATTCTATAGACTTTCACCACATTTTTGGAGAATGTTCATGTTTTATTTTTTCTTTTTTTTTGTTTTGTTTGTTTCTCAGGTATTTTCACAGGTGTAATATGTACAGAAAAGACAATGCCATTCTACTTAACAGCTTTTTTTAAAACAGTAATTCAAGGTTTCTCCACATCAGAATATGACTGTTCCTCAAAAAAGGATCATACCAGTTCATAATAGCAAAGTAGCGGCTCCTGGAAAATTGGACTTAAGAAATCCCTCACCATTCCAACCACAACAAACTTGTGCTCTGAATTTTTATTTTTCACATAAAAATAAGTCAAAATCTCTTTCAAGGAGGGCATCATTGTATGATTTGAGAATTAAAAATCTCAAACGGTTGCAGAAAGACCACTGAAATCTGGCAGTTTTTTATGCACTTGCCCAAACCAAAGAAAATATGAAAGCATTAACTATACAAGTGGAAAAAAAAAAAGTAACAGAAAGCAGTAAGAGGCAAAACAATTTTCTTCTCTATATACAGAAGTATTTTTACATGAGTAACAAGAAATGTCAAAAATACACAACTGAGCACAAAAGAATCATTTTAGCAATAGATTTGTACAAATTAGATCTGTGTAAGCAGCATGCTTTGACAGAATGAATTAAACTGCAACATAATTCAAAATACATTCATTTCAATCCTCCATACCAAAGATTTCTCAAAATGTAATATGAGGGAATACAGTTTAGTAACAAGTATCATTTCTGGAGAGGAAGGAGATAATAATTCCCCAGTAGAATGAAGACAGATCAATTTCAGGTTTTAAAATCCTTGGTCTTGGTCGAGGTCAAGCCCACTAAAATGCCTCAGTAGCTCTAATCCTGCCAACACGTGTCTTTTAATTTTACGAATGTTAGGAAGGTTACGCTGATCTTTGCAGGATCACAGACAGCAAGACTGAGCAGTTTAGTGGTCTTCAACTTGGTCCTAGGACTTCAGCTGTAATTAACAAGGCACTGCTCTAAAGACAGTATATTAGACACAATAGGCGAAATGGTTCTGTAAACACATAATTACCCTGGGGATATTTCTATGCTGCCTTTTTTCAAACACCCTTTTGTTCACTGTATGCTCTGATCAACTCTAAAATCTGGTGTGTATCGCCACGTAAGTCACCTCTGAATCTGGGCCACACAATTTGTGTTTCTTTTCTCCAAATATCAGCAGACGCAGCTCTGAGCAGAAAACTCTGTTACAGTCAGTGTAAACAAACAATAAATTATCATGACAAATTAACTTTCTTTGATGTTTTCAATTTCTGCTTCACAACCAGTACTTATCGGAGCTTATGAAATCCTCACAAAACGTTTTCCCCTCCCCCTTCAAGAAAGTAATTTCACTGACTTTCCTGTATTACTCATCTTCTTTCCCTCTTGAATTACTATGTTTTACGACATTCATTCAAACCTCTTACATTATAGCTCTGGCAGACAGCAAAAATACCTGTTCCTGCCATCTTAGACAGTGTATGCTCTCAGTCTATTTACATTAGCTCTAAGCACAATTTTGCTGCTTTCAGAGATAAACAGGCATGACGGCTCTGAAACAGAAAATCCATACTAACCAGGTCATAAACTTCCGCTATCAATGTAAATGTAATTGAGAAATAAAAGCTATACTGCAAAGACACACTAAAACACTCTGTTTTACAGCAGAACTCCTTTACCGCCTGTCATTTTGATCAGAAGAATCCACACTGTCAGCACTGAAGTTGACAAGGAATGGAAAGCACGGACATCAGTCACATCACCACTGCCTGGGTGCCTTTACATGTAACCCACAACCTCAGCTACGTTTTGGATTTTTGTTTTGTTGGGTTTTTTTTTGTAATTTACTAAATTCACAATTGTTCCTTTTATACTCCTAAAATTTAAATATTGCCAATACTTTTACTGATAGTTGTCAATGAGAAGAACAGAGATAACTGTTAAATTAGTACTTTACTGAAGACCTAAATAAAATCTGGGGTTTAAGTGTTTAGTTGACCTCAGGAACCAAGCATCCCCTGGACATCCACACAGTACAGGGGATTTCCTTCATACCCTCAGTTCAATATTTATGCAGAAATAGATAAAATTGCTATTATCTGCTCCTCGGGTAAAAGAGCAACAAAGAAATCCCCATGCCTTAGGGTACTGAAAGAGAGATGGAAGTCTCAGAGCAACTGGGGATCTCACTTCAAAGCCCAAACCTGTCTTATTTTACTTACTTCATATTAAATATTTATTTAGCTGATTAAAAAAAAAAAATCTGAGTCTAGATTGTTATCATCAAGGAAAACCTTTGCCTATGTGCTTTCTAGGCAGGTACCAAGACAGCCTGACATTAATCAGAAAGGTGGTTTGGCATTTCAGTGAGAGAAGCCGATGAGAACAGCAGAGTAAACCCTTGAGGCCACAGGCACTACAAAGGAAAAGGGGCAACGAAAAAAATCAATGTAAAGTAGTATTGGAGGGAAAACGGGAATTTAACTTACATCCCCAGCAAACTCAGCTGACCAACTATTATTCATTATTATCAGTTTATGGTTTCAGTCTAATACTTAAACTGGAAAACAAGCAAGTTGAGGATTTTTTTTCCCAGTCATTACTATGTAGATTAAGCCCTAGCCTCAGCTATGGTTCATGTGCTATTTGTTTGCCGATTTACCCTACTACTTCTAATTCTATCCCAACGAACACCTAACAGCATGATTTCAGCGGCGCAGAGCACACCTAGCCTATACGAGCTCCAGGCAGAAACAGCATCATACATCACACCAACACAGCATAAATTGTAGGCCCAAAGTCACAACTCCAGATAGGTTTTCAGGCATACCATCAGGATTGGATAGCATGTAACAGCCTAAAGTAACAACTATAGCCACCCTATTTTTCTAAACATTGTGTTAGCCTAAACCTGAGGACATGGTATTTTCATTGTTTTCTTTCCCTTTCATTCCTCCATTTTCTCCTTCCAACTCCCCTGATAACTGAGCAGTTAATGTTACTTTTGATTAATTGTTAGGAAAACAGCAAATCTATGACTGTATGTGTAGCTATACCAACATAAATTGCCCTCCTAGAGCTTACATGGGTCTTTCATTGAAATTCACCAATATAACTAATAATAATAATACCGCTTCAAACAAAATATTCCAATGAACAAATTCCATGGTAAATTTTGTAAAGTGCACAAAAATATTAATGGAAACACTAAAAAAAAAAAGTTTTCTAGTGTCACCATGAAAACTTCTGAAATAGTTAAAATTAAATAGAAGTAATCTAATGAGACTTTTTGGCTCTAATATATTGGCAGACAGCAGCAACGTTTTTCCGAAAAATTACACCAACTAAATATACTGTATCTTAGCAGCATAAAAAGTCCCTACAATTAGATGCAATTGCAGGCCTAGTAAGCATAAACCTGACAAAATGTTACAAATGTAGATTTCATTTAAAAGAATGGATTTCCATGGAATCCTAGAGGTAACATTTGTTATTTTGTTTACATTGTATTCTGTTAGTAAACCCAACTATAACCAATCACTTTCCCTCCCTTTACCCTCCCTCCCAAAATTGCACAGAGTACTGGAAAATTCAATCAAGTTATAAGATATGGCCACACTGAAGAAGCCATATTAAACAAAACAAAATTCAACCTAAAGCCTAAAACCAAATAATCCCAGAAAATAACAATCATTGTCAAACAACCGCAGCTTCACACTACTGACCGATGCTCCCCACACACATAGATGGCACTGGGTCGAATGCGCCGCCTCGTATGGCCAGGTAGCTGTGGCAAAAACTTGAAGTATTTGGGCATCAAGTCCAAGCATGCATCGTGAAACTTCTTAATCCTCCAGTAGTAAATCAGTGGGTTCAGTGCAGACTTGAGGTAGCAGAGCCAAAGGAGCCAAGTGCTTATCTCGAAAAAGTTGTGCTTGTAGTAGAAGTGGCTGTTGAATGTGGCAATAAGGCTGTAAGTGGTGAAGGGCGCCCAACAGACTATGAAGACAAGGAACAAAATCAAGATGGTTGTGAAGGCACGAGTTTTAAAGCTCATATCAATATTCATCTGAAAAGGTCTCTGTAAGCTCATGAGACCAAGTTTGCTGGCCTGGCTGAGGCATATGCTGTCAGGGTGGCTATGGATACGAACTGCATTGTGGCGGACGGTGTTGAGTATGCCCATAAAAGAATACAGCATTACCAGGAATGGAATAAAAAAAGAAATTAGCAAGATAACTATCACGTAGGCTCGGTAACCTGGGCTTGTAGAGTAGCCAAAAACACACTGAGGTGCTCTCGAGGGTATCTGCAGATTGGGATTCCCTACTGATAACGGAAAAGCAACAACAAAGGATGCCACCCAGGAAATCACAATGAGGATCTTTGCACGGTAAGGGTTCAGTTTATCTTGCCTCTGAACTATTATAAGAAATCGGTCAATACTAATAATAAGAAGAATGGCTACCCCCTCTATGACAAAAAGCCAGAAGAACATGGCAGAGACTCTGCAGAATATATCCCCAAAAATCCACTGAGTGGTAATGATGGTTATTAGAGCAAAAGGCATGTTCAGCACTGCCAGCAGCATGTCTGCAAAAGCCAGGCTTGCTAAGAGGATGTTAATTGCAGATCGCATAGCTGCCTTCTGGTAGACCATGAGGCAGACAACAAAGTTTCCAAGGAAAGAAACCAACAGGATAAATATCATAGCAGCAGAAAGAATGATCTGGAGTGGCAAACTCAAGCTCCTGAAAACTTCTTGCGATGGCAGGATAGCTGTAGTGTTTACCAGAAAAGTACTTCTCTCAGTGGTGAGCACGGCACCTGTACTATATCTCAATGGCTGTGTTGTGCCACTACGAAGCAAGAACTGTGGAGTGGTAAAGTTCATATAGGCATTTTCATAAACAATAAAAGTAGCATTTGAGGTCCCAGAGTGGGCCAGCGTCAACATTGCTGAGAAAACCATTGCTTCAGGAGAAATGAAAGCAGAACCAAAGGTCTTCAAGGCATTTCATCTTGTTCAGGCAGCATCTTATTCCTGGTCATTTAACAAATCAAAATTCAGCATCTGAAAGCATCAAAGTTCTTAAAGTCATGTCAGTATTTCCATCTGAAAAAGAAGAAAGAAATTTAAAGAAACAAAGTAAGACTCTCTAAAACCAATGGGAACCAAATGATTGCTCAGCTTTCCTTAATGACAAAAGGATCCTTAATACATATTTACACTTTAGGTCAACACAATTTACTCAAGCACCAGTCAGAGGAGTCTTGTAATATCTGGTCTTTTTTTTTTTTTAATAGATCCTGCTCCTGTAGTCTTGCTGATACTATACAATACTCTCAGATCACCAAGCTTTTTTCTACTATAACCCGGAGTGGAAAACTTTTGTGTTTGAAAACAAACTTTACTGACTAAGAATGAATAAATCAAATTAGTACCTTCATTTAATTCTCGTAATTTTTAAACTAACTTCATGATTTTGTTTTGAAATTGCCTACAGCTGAAAACTTTAATAACATTTCCAAGTAGCTTAAATAGTATCAGTATTGCTTATCTGCCTGTTTGGTAAGCACTGAAAAGCCTACCTACCTGAGCTATTCTACATAATACAGAATCCTTGGTTCCACATCAGTCACCAGCAGCAGATGCCTCAGGAAAAACTTTAAAACATCCTAACCTGTTATTACTTATTAAATAACTTGTCCACAGGATTCAAGTATTTCTCTATTTGTTTCATTTAGTGACTGACTCATATCAAGGCGCAGGAAACTAACCTTTCTTCAGTCACTACAACCCTTCCCCCTGCAGCAAGCTTTCCTGCTTTCACTGGTCTAGACATGTCTTTGTTAATCCATCTTGGTATCCCACATAATTTAACAATGCGTGCCCTCTCTTTTTTCCCTGTAAATCTAATCCTTAGACATTCTGCTGAACTCTCTCCTTCATCATTATGCTGATACAATGCAACGTTTCCTTTTATAATTTACATGTACTATCTTGTTGTACTATTATTACATGTATTGTTTTATTAAGTGTACTGTTCTTACAGACAAATAAAATGCAAAGGAGTTGATAGTTGTCTCCCCTTTTCAGTGCTAGCTCTTCACAGAACTCCTCCCCTCTATCTTGGACTTTTAAATTAAACACTCCCAGAGTACTCTGGCATCTGATCAAGCTGGAAAACAGAAGAATTCTATGCCCTTTTTTAAAAAAAAAAAAAAAAAAAAAAAAAAGATCACCATAGCCAGAATCACAAAGTGGGATTCACCTCATTCATTCTGGATGACTGTAATAGTCACTTCAGGCTGTTTTCCTGTTTTTAGTCAGAAGAGGGATATAGGCAACTTCAGAGGGCAACCTACCTCCTCCATCTCTGCACATGGTGACAAGCTTATGCTACCAACTCAAGAAGCCTATATGTGGTTACACAAATCCTGCCTGCAGTATTTGTGCAGGTTCTGTTTGGTATTAAAATCGGGCAAAAGCAAAGGGAGGAAAGAATGCTTTTATGACTTTAGACAAGGACCATGTGCTCCATGGAGGATCAAAAGTTTACTCTTCCCTGGATTCTACTTTACCAACAAAGAAATGAACTGTAAGCCAACAAAGTCTAACCTATGTCCCCAGCTTGGATTTCTAGCGATGCTAATGCAAGCCTGCTCAGCCTGCTGCCAAGGATTCATCCAGGAACATCAGCACTATGACCTCCTCCTCTCATTCCACAGCAAAGCTATTCCCTTCCTAACTGGAAGCTCAGTATTGCTAGATGATTTCCAGGGGCAGACCACCTTCAGTGTTTTTTTCTAATACAAATGATTAACCTCTCTGTCTCCTTTAATTTTCAATGATATCATGAAGGGATATTATAAACACCCTAATTTTATTGACTCATACATAGTCCACTTTCTAGACATCTTCCTGCTTGAATGGGAGGGGATGCCACAATTTTCTATTTTATCCTATTATATTTCAAAGACTGCTAAACTCAGCAAAAGTATACTAAGCTATATACATTGACATTTTGCAAAAATGCTAAATTCTGTTAACTTTATTCTAGATTTTCCTTTTCTCTCCCTTTCATTTTTATTTTACAGTAACTCTTCTAGAGAAAGCCGTAATGTTAATTACAGGCTAAAGCATATACCGTGGCCAAAACTCTTCTTTCTTTGGTCTTCATAAACCTTTCCTTTACTAATTGTCCTTAACATATTTGTTAGAATAAAATCTGTAACCAACAGCAGACAGGTTAACACAGCTTTCCAGGATAAATAAGCAAGGATTTTAGCAATGAACATGAAAATCTCACCCAAAGTTCCACTGAGGTTTATGACTCCACAAGTCAAGAATACTGAAGAGGGAAGGAAGCTGTAGCGTTCTGCAGGGACTGCAAAGAGCATAAATTCAACAAATAATTCCGGATTTAAAATCATGGCGTACAGAAAATTAAATCCCCAGGGCAGTATCTTTTAGAGCTCTGTAAGCAATAAGACAGCAAAGGTAACTTTTGCATTTCTGATTGTTTTTGACAAGGTCTCTCCACCAATGCTCTAAAAGAAACTAATCTGCCATTAGAAGAATGTAAAGTCCTCTCACAGATAATAATCAGTTTAAAATAGGAAACAAAAGGAGGAGCAGTTTTGCTGTGAGAAAAGGTCACCAGAATGATACTACAAAGAAAATTTATACTGAGGTTCAAGCTCTTCAACCTACAGGGGAGAAGAGGGAAATGTGAAACCATGGTATTTGCTGATGATGAACATGAACTGTTTTTCAGATCAATTTAATAAAAAAAAAAGGTCAACTATAAATACATACAGAAGGATGTCATGACAGCTAGTGACAAGCTAATAGACTGCCAGATAAAATTCAGTGCTGCTAGGGATAAAGCTATGCACGTATAGGGGAAAAAAAAAAAAAAGTTATCTGCACAGTAACAGGTGTTAAACCAATAACTGTCATCCAGAAGAAAAACAGATCTTCAAGGTTTGGTAGTCTGCTCTATGAAAACATCAGCCAAGTGTTCAGAATTGGTAGCAAAGAAACAGAAGAAACGCAGGAGCTATCTACATACACTGTATATTTATACACACTACCTGCTACAATACACATCCATGGCACCTCCTATCTTCAGTACTATGTTCAGTTCTGCCCCACCTGATCTCCATTCAATAGCGACTGAAAAAGGTCTCATAGAGGTCTACAGAGTTATCAGTGGCACAAGGAAAGTGAACGATCGCTCTCTCTCATAATAAAAGAATAGGAAAAGCCAAAGGAATCACAGAATCCCAGAATGGTTGAGGTTGGAAGGGACCTCTGGAGGTTACCTTGTCTGACCCCTCCGGCTCAAGCAGGGCCACCTAGAGTCAGTTACCCAGGACCATGTCTAGATGGATTTTGAGTATTTCCGAGGACGGAGACCCCACAACCTCTCTGGGCAGCCTGTGCCAGTGCTCACCTCACAGTGAAAAAAGTCACCCTCACAGCAGAAAAGAGTGTCTCCTGTGTTTCATTTGGTGCCCATTGCCTCTAGTCCTATGACTGGGCACCACTGAAAAGAGCCTGTCCTCTGTCCTTTTTGCACTCTCCCTACAGCTATTTATATACATTGATAAGATTCCCGTGAGCCTTCTCTGCTCCAGGCTGAACAGTCCTAGCTCTCTCAGCCTTTCCTCACAGAAGAGGTGCTCCAATCTCTTCATTATCTTTGTAGCCCTTCACTAGACTCTGTCCAGTATTTCCATGTCTCTCTTGAACTGAGGAGCCCAGAACTGGAAATTATTATTTCACACTTAATTGTGAAAATACTTGCCACAGGATGCTGTGGATGCCATAGAGCTTCTGTGGATTTAGAAGGCAATTTAGAACATATTTCACATGACCTTTATATACATGTCCATGTCAGGAAGAGGTGAATCACCTTCATGAAGCGCCTGTCTCCCTCTGCTCACTGCAAAGGGTACATGGCCATCTGATTTGAATACCGATATTTTGAGTACATACATGCAGTTGCTTGACTAGCTTTAAACATATACAACAGAATTTGCTCACTTATGTTTAAAGAGCTGTAAACTTTACCTATTTATGCCACACAACTTTACACTTTGAATTATGACATTCAGCAGAGCTTAGATGATAACATGTATCATAAAAGCTCTGAAGCAGAAAAAAAAACACAACTGCAAGTGTTCCAAGGTAAAGAATCAAAGTTTTAGAAAATATGGCCTTATGTAAATTGTCCTTCTAAACAGAAGGAACCGGACAAGGGGAGCAGGAGCAAAAGTGTTCTGCACCCTTAATTTAGTCAAAAAGATTGTGCTACCCTGCATTTCTCAAGCCAGTAGCATCCAGTATAAAGCAAAGGACAAAGGACTCATATGTATCTATAGCCTATTCCTAACAAACCCAGAAAAAGTGACTAAGAAAAATAACCTGATGTATGCTCTCTCACCATATCAGCTCTCTAAGCAAATACCTAGCTCCTACTTTGTGCTTTCTCCCCTCAGTGTAAAGCTTGTATGATTTTCTGTACAGTGTTAAGAGAAGAGGAGGAGAATTACCTCATGCAAGCTGCTGCCTGGACTTAGCCAAGTGCTTAAAGTGGGAAGTAAGTGTTAGCCATTTGGCTGTTGCATAAGTCATCAGCCATATCTTCTTTTCAAGAAGGACAAAAAAGCAAGCGATGATCAGCTGTTGCAAAGATGACACCTAACCTAGTCAGAGGACTGCAGGCTTTGGATCCCAGACAGAAAGAAACTTGAGTGTTGCTTCTGTGCTTTGTTGCTTCCCGATAGATGGTTTCCAGGTAGCACCTTTCTCTGTACTCTGTTTATCACTCTGAGGTATGAAATCTCTCCGTGCACTGCATGCTGAATCTGCATGCTCAAATGTGTTTTGGAGTTATACCTGCAGGCAAGTTAGTTATGCTCTTTCTTGGCTATCATCCTTCATAAAAGTGACTGGCATTTCAGCCAATAAATTCAAGAGGATCCCCCCTTCTGTAGCAGTCATATATAAATTTTTCCCTTTTTGTTTTTGCTACTTAAAGGGCTTCTACCATAACCATCGACGTGATTATTAAACATGCGCCTCCTTCCCTCTTCCTACCCTTCCAACTTCCTCAGGATTACGTAAAGATAGAAATTTAAGCTGAAAGAAAGGGACCAATAAGTTAACTTTGCAGTAATCTCATTTCAGTCCTCACTCGCTCTTTGAGATAGACAGACCCTGTAAGTTCAAAGCCAGAGTCATTGCTGAATGGTAATCACATAGCTTGTAAAAAGACAACCATGCTTTGGCAGTTTAAACAGGTAAGCTTATTGATGGTCAAAGTATTCATGCAAGAGGCAGATACCTTTTTGTCACAGCATTCTCACTTTTGGAACATGTACTCTCACTGATTCTTTTCAGATGCAAAAAAGCTTCACACAATCACTTTTTTCCATTTCAGTGCCGAAAATTACTGGGTATGCACATTTTCTCTCAAGCAAGGTTCTCACTCATATGCAACTTTCTTTTTATGGAACATAATAGATACTATTATTTCAATGAAGTACACACTTAAAGCTAAATACCACACAAATTTCATTCATCAAATGTAATTATTGCTAGAACTATGGCGTCTGTTTTTAACAGCTTTTGAAGCTAAAAGTTTTCCATTCAAAATTTGGATAGCATGCTCAACCAGAAATAAAAGACTACATCTTCTATGCAAAGCCAACATCAGTCAAAACCAGTAACTCCAACATAGACAAAATAGGGAACATAACAGTACCATAGTAAGTGATGTTTAATGCAGATCAGAACATACTATGAACAGCTGCCAAAATGTTTAATGATTTATTAAATTTATCTGCTAAAAGTAAGCATATTTTCAGTACTGCCTAGCACCAAGATTTGGTCCAGCACACAGTAATCAGTATTCTTCAGAAACCTGAAGCTAGTAAAGCCTGGTACAGTGATCCTGTTTCTTAGGTATGTTTTAAGTGGTCACAAATGGAAAGCTTCTGCGTGCTTTACAGCTACTATCAGTGGGTTTATTTTGAAGGTAAACTTTGGCAAAAACAATTTTTGCAACATAAAAACATTTAAAAAGCAAAATATTCTTAGGGGAAAATGATAAAGTCAACAACAAACATGAAGGCCATGGGCTTATTTAGTTTTCAAAAAAAATTGTGTTGATAGAAAATACTCAAGTATGTGCTCTCTGACACCCCATTATTGTACAAAGAAGGCTGGGACATACTCCCCTCTCAATACGAATTGAGCATTGTTTCCTATGCTATTAAGCAGAGGCAGGAACATATTGCAATGGAATCCTTTCTGCTAAAGCCAGTGCAAAGAATGAGTCAGAGCACGAATCAGCAGGGACAATGTTCTTACTCACCTAACTGTTCCTCCTAAAAGGAACCAGCAGTTTTCAGTTTTAATACCTATTTACATATCCTAAATTGAAACTAATCAACTACACTGCATGAGTAGATGACCCATAAAACTATTCACAAGAGGCATTAGTTTAATTTAGGAAATTTTCCTTTTTTCCACTCTATAAACACTACTGAGACAATTTTCATAGGAAAGTATTGTGGGAAAGAGCCACCTCTGCTTCGGGTCATTAAGTACAACTAATTGCCCTCTTGAGGATATTTCTTTCTGTCCTTAATTCAGAGACACATTAACTGTCAAGAAATGTCAGCCATGGGAATCATTATTACTATTCTAAACCACAAATATGCAAAATGTAAAGAATAATTCTATTTTCTTAGCTCTTGGGAAATATCAGGTTCTCAACTTGTAGATCATGTGAAAGGTCTTACATAGTTCTAGGTTCATTTCTAGTACTGTCACAATATTTCCCCCGACTTCTAACTTTCCCACTAGTTCAATGGTTATATTAACCATATTCACATTGAAGAGCTAACTGAATACTGTAGTACCTAGAAAAAGAGTAAACATTGAAAACATTATTGAAAACATATTCTTTTGATTCATAGTCTCTGCCTAGTTATTAACATACAACTAACAAGTTGGAAGCTTCCTAAATGCTTGGCTTCCTAAATTTTAAGTGGACCTTTGGATTATACATGCAATCACTACATGTCAGTTTGACAAATTAAAAACAACAACAAAAAAAAAAAGGGGAAAAAAAAGGATACCTATCCAGACAGGCTCCCATGAAGAGTAAGAATCATAAGTCATCTTGTGCTGTTCTGTTCAGCAAAGTATTCTCTTTCCAAATAACCTGTCAAAAAAAAAAAAAAAANAAAAGTTGGTGACATTTTTACACACAAGGCAGGACAAGTTCAGAATAGCAGAAGGTTTTCCTGTAATAAAATTTTAGTTTTATTGGGAGAGGCAGAATACTCTGTCTCTCCTGAAAAAGGCAGGTCACATGCCCCTTTCTGGCAGAATGTATAGACCCTTAGGCAGGACTAAGGCATTTAAGTTTCTTCAAGCCAATGAGATCCTCAGCTATCTAACCTGTGGAGCATAAGAACCTCACATTTAATACTACCATTTGCCAGGACTGGAGTAGCATGTTGTTTTAGATCTCATTCAGATGCATATATTTAATTTGTAGACAAGCACACAGCAGTTAGCTGCCATAAGTCTTATTGGATCTATCAAAATACATGCTTAGCCTTAAACAGCAGGGTCCTGATCTTGACACCCCCAAAGCCTCTCAGAAAAAAAACATCATTTAAATCCACAGGGTGCTACTGAACATCATAAAGAAGCTGAATAAATTTTGCCAAAATGGCAAAGATATCAGCGTAGTAGTACTGGGAAAACAAAGGACGGGAAAACAAAAGACAATAGAACAAGTCTAAAGAGGAAGAAAAAATCGTGAAAGTTACAATGCCGGATCTTAGCACTTCCTTTACGTGCTCTCCTTCCAATCAATCATCAGCACAACGCTATTATGCCTCAAGTAGTTAAAATGATTTCTGTAAACTGGGCTTAACATAGCTAAGAATTTGCATATTCCATCATGATATACCCATTGTTAACTGAGAGCATCAATTTTCAATGTAGTGTTTCCATATACTCTCAGAAGGAAGCCAGAAAACTTCAGAGAGCCTTGAAAGCTGGGTTTATGTCACACTAAAAGATCCCAGTGACCTGATTTATTTATAAATATTGTTTATATATAAAAATCAAAAGAATAAAGATGTGGGACCCAGACACTTTCACAAGCTGTTTCTTAAAAGGCTACACAACTTTAAATTTCTGCCAGAAGAAGCTTTTGAAACATCTGTAATTCACCTCCACACTGGAGCAAAAGATGTCAGGATCCTTCAGGAACAAGTTTCTAAATAAATGTTGTACATGGGGATCGGAGGACTAACCAGCCAATGAATCTACAATGACCTCCTACAAGTGGAGCAATAAGAACAAACTGTACTTTAAGACCACTCATAATCATCTGGTTCCCCCAAGCATTCAAGTGCTGAGTTTCTGTACCTGAAACCAACTTAACACCAACTTCAAACACCCAAAACGTAAGGCCCGATTTGCCTGACTGGCACCTGCTGAAAAATCTGCCTTCTGCAGTACAAAACCGTTATCTAGCCACAATGGAAGTCAGTGCCTGAAAGATTTTTCTGATAATCTGTTAACACAAATTGTTTTCCATTAGCACAAAAATTTGATCTTTAGATTTATTCCACAGAACAAGGTAGAAAGGAAAAAAAAAGTCTCAGATTTAGTTATGGACGAAAGAGATAAAATGTAGCCATTAGATTATTATAGATTTTCACCATGTGGTTTGTTCTCTCTTTCGTGAGATAGGTATTATAAACTGTTAATCTTCCCTCTTCAGCTTTCTGAAGTGTCAAAGCCGCACACAGGTTTGCAAGCAGGTAGAAGACTCTGCCAGGAACTCGGACGGATTAAATACAGCAACAACCTGTCAGATCTTCCCACCAGACAAGCACATTCTCTGACATAAGAACCATTTCTTCTCTCTACTTAGGTGTTTATAGAAAGTATTTACAACTCTCATTAAAAATATCTTCAAAACCAATTTAGAAAAGCATTCAAAACATTACCATAAATTAGAAAGTTCTTCCACTTCAAGCCTCCAAGAAGGGAAAAAATAAAAGCACTTTTTTAAAGTAAATCTGGAAAATTTTACTAAACTTGACTATCTTGCAGAGCTTGCTCTTAACTAGGAAAGATTGCTTGGGTAGTTTTCTGTTGACAATCAGGGGTTAACGCTATTTCCCAATGACATTCCTCTTTTCCCCCATTATAAATGATTAGTCAGGCTTTTTTGTAACAACAGAGGGGAAAAGCTCTGTAACCCTTCACGATCCTGCAATGAAATTTGAATGCAAGGATTCCTGTACCTGCATAGAGCTCTATTTGTGGAATTACAACATTGATGATATCAGCATTTAGAGCTGGCAGAGTAAAGGGTAGCCCTGACCTCGTCCTTATTCACTCACTCATTCTTGAACCCAGCTCCCCAGTCCTGAAGCAAAAGGACTGATCTGGAATAAAACAGACTCTGGCAAACAAATTTAAAAGCTTCACATTTCTGGCCTTAAGCTGTGAGAAGTTGGGGTATGCAGATCAAGTCATAAGACTTAGATTTGGCTTCTATATACTAAGAGGTATTTACATTCAGGACAGTACCACACCATAAGCACGGACGGTACAAAACTTGTGATTACTGATGATCTTAGAGGAATTTGCACCTTATTAGGTCTATTTTGACTCCTCAAAGCAGGAACTGTCATTTCCAAGGAACTGAAATAGCGGAACTAAATTCACAGATATCTTAACCACCATTAAACTTGTTTCCAACAAGCATTCAGATTACGTTAAAAACTTAGCAACAGGCTAAAGAAGGTATCAAAAATATTTTGAAATGTTTTCAGTATAACATCGCATTTCAAATGAGTCATAACTTTTGTTAAGTACTTTACCAACAGCTCTCTATATCTTTCTTGCACCTAGTCCACGGCCATTTTTTAGCAAGTTTTCTTAACATTTTCTTAGGATATTAAGTCACACCATGGGAAAAAAATAAACTCAAATACTGAAAGCTTCCTTTCTTCACCAAAAAGTCAGTCTATCAGAAGATAATAGGCAAGTAAAAAAGCCTGCTTCAAGTCAGAAAGTTTTAACAGAGTTGTCCTAAGGCTATTTCGGCTTTTCAACCAGAGCAACTTGTCCAGTATATTCCCTGCACTGAAGACTGAGTTCTGTGAAGATGTTTCACGTTCATATACCGTAAGGTAAAAATCTAAAAGCTCCTTATATTACATCACTCTCACCTTCTTTGTAGTGCCCAGTAGACCCGACATACACTATTGCACTGCTTTCTGCTGAAAGCACAGGAAGATGGATTTTTTTATTCGTCCATAGTTTTGACAACAGCCATTAGCACGCTGTCTTCTACCAAAATGCAAGGGCTTACAGAATTCATCTTATAAAAATGGTAACCCCATCATCACCAGCATTCTATATTGATGGAATTCATTAAACTCTTCCCCACAAAAACATACCTGTTTTTTGAAACAAAACTGATTTTACAATAATTCGTCTTTTTATAAAAAGATGCAAGGATGCTAATGGAAAAGCGATGTGAACGACCAAATTTGTACTCTCTTCAAACTGTGTGCCAACCACAATAGATTCCTGGGATTTAGTTTAGTTCCCAGAGCAAAGGGATCAGCCCTCATTCTGCTTTTCCCACAGGGATTCAGCTCATACTACAACCAAATTCTGCTGCTGCCCAAGAGTCTTGCTGTTGTAATACAGATGTTATGGATCCTACTTCTTGGCAATTGGTTCACAGAGAAGAGGTGCTGGTAGCAAGTTAAATGAGGTGACTGTACTTCAGCAACAGAAACGCTGCTGCTTGCAGCATCCTGCTCTGAGATTGTTTAAAGGCTGCAAGGGTAAGATTTAGCTAAGAGCTAAACATAGATTTAATTTATATGCGTATTTATATTATACACTTTTCTTTTTGTACACACACATGCATGTGTGTGTATATTTTCCATACTTACTAGCATCTCTATTCAGCCAAAAACAAACACAAAATGCTTAATGCAACAAAACACTCTCGTGTGTTCCTTTGATTTTTTTCCCCAGATTTACCCTATACTTTGTTGTTAGTCTAAATTACTCTATTAAAAATCAGCTACATTACAATAGTAACTTTTTTTTGATAACATAGAAACAGACTAAATAAACTACTTAATAATTATCCATGTCATCTAATTGTTTTAATAGCTTCTGAATTATTTTTGTCTCATGCCAGCAAACTGGAATAACATTTTCAAGATAGTAATTGTTTCTGAAAATCCTAGTTAGAAATCTATTCATACTAGAGATTAAAAAAGACAGTTAAATTGAGAGTTCCCATTTCGGCAACTCTCAGGGTGAGATGACATATTATCGATGTTCAGATCTTATGCAATACAGGCACTAACAATTTCTGTACAGATGTGAGAGGCAGGGCTTGGAATATGCATCAGGAACAGATGAAAAAATTGATTAAATTTACAAGCCAAAAATATTTAAATGAGACAATCTGGCAAATTTTAAAGCATGCTTTTGTTTTAATGTAATACAAGAGATCACTACTTCAATTTTTTCTGTTTTTTTTTACAAGAATGCAAAGCAAACAAATACGCGCATCAACTGAAGGATTCAAATCCTTTGTAGGAACAATCATTTTAAGTACATTATAAATCCCTGTTACAAATAACTTGACAGTTGATTAAAGGGATTTTGCACTAGTCAGTGGTTCTGTGCTACTTGGGAACTGTTAAACAAACAGTAGGTCAAATCAAATATCTCGCATGGAGAGAGTTACAGGAGTTCCCAGTTCACAAACCTCATACTTAAAGACTCATTTCCATGGAAAACTCCTTCAGTAAAAGTGAGAGATTTTCACACTATTTTTTAAAAATGAGTAATTAATATCAAAAAACAAACAAACAAAAAACACTCCCCTCCCCACCCAAAGATAAAAAAAAACACAATACCAAAAAAACCCAACCAACAAATCAACCCCAAAACCCCCAAACCCCCAAAGAGAAGCATACCTTACTAGGAAGAAGTCACCCATTAATTCATGTTGTCTTCTACTTTGGTAGCTCAAGATCATCTTTCCTTATTTAACTGAAAGCTGTTGAAGTATGCTCAACTAACTCATTTTGCAAGTAACATCAAAGTGTTTCTTCAGTTACAGAGAAGATTATTTCATTTCAATTGCAATATGAAACTGATCCTGAGAAAATACTTTATGGAATTTATCATCTTGAATGAAGGATAACTCTAAAGAGAATAATAAACATAACATATAATTTCTAATTTGATTGCCACTACTTGGCAATTGCTGAAAAATTCGGACCAAGAGACTTGTATCAATTTTTAAAACACAAACACACAAAAGTTAGTAACAACTCCTAGTTATGGGCAAGATTTATAGGAAAACAAGTGTAACAACATCCACCATAACAGATCAGAAAAGGAAACCCTTGACTCTGTGCTCTCTATAAATCTCTTTATAAACACTAAAATATTGTTAAAGTTGAAATTAACATCATTCAGTACAAGACTCAAAAAGAACACATACAAAATCACAAGTGATGCTTCCCCTGTATTTCTAAGACAGGAGAAAAAAAAGAAAAGGATAGGAAAAAAAAAAGATTTTAAACTACTGGGGAAGGTTTGCAGGTCATTTTAAAGGATTCTCTACCAAGATACTACAGAAGACGTCATGACTGTCCATAAAAATATTGACAGTCTGCCTTTCTCTGGGATTGATTTAAAGTTAAGTATTTTTGTCTGATCTTCTGATTATTTTCTCTTTATTTCTATCAAAACCACCTTCCTACTCCAGATGTAATAGTCAGGCTTCTGGCAGTAGCTTCTCTACATTCACAGAGCTGCTGAAAATAACTCCTATAGAATTCTTTGCCTACTAAATCATTATTGTCTTTTCCACGGAAAATCTTGTTGAATTTAAGATATTTCTACAAAACCTCTCAAATAAAAGCGAAAACTGTTTGTTTATACATCATTATTTTGTTTACACAAAAAAAGATTCACTTTAACAAGACTTGTTCCAGCACACCTGGCTACAGTACAGTACATTTACTTTAGTTCCCTCAAAATATTTCTCATCCAGGTTCTAACAACAGTCCAAGAGCCACAATTAAGCCTTCAGAATATTTTCATCTTGCTTGCTGTCTTCTTCCTGCTGTCCTTTTCCTATGGGCAACAAGAGTTAACCTGATCCACAGCAAGCTCTCTGTTGCCAGCCTTCTCTTGGGTCCCACAGCTCTTTCCATCACACAACAGGCACACAGTTTGTCAGAAGATGAGAAAGAGACTTTCAGGAAAGATGCAAGGCAACTTTCAGGAAGCAGCCACCACAGCAATTAAACTGGATCAATCCTCAAGTCCCTCAGCAAAGGGGCAATTGAAGAGGAAAAGTCATGACTTACATACTGTGACAGCTGTAGTCTGCTCCTGGCTACTGTTTCCAGTAATAAGACAGTGGCAGATCCTGATCCATGGACTGACAGTACTCATACAAATGCAATAAATCCCGTCATATGACAAACATGGAGGGAAAGGTTATAGCGCATTTAATGCCATCTCCACAATGACCTCTGTTGCCTACCTGGCTGAAAAGACGAGAAACAGTTCTCTCCAGTGTACTCAAAATAACAATTTAAATGCTGCATGTTGAAGAGGTTTAACACTGCTGGAACACTGACTCATTTTCCAGAATGTGTTTTATTGAAAACAGTTTCATTTTAATTCAGAAAACACAGCGATTCTACCAACCACCTGTATATACTTTAAATCACTCCCCGGCCTTCCATTTCATATTTAGCTCACAAACTATCTTCGTTTGGCAAGTTTTTAAAATTTTAAGTCTTACAAAGACCTTTTCAGATCTCCTCTTTTTGTTACAGAGGGAGCCAAGACAAGTTTCTGAAGCTCTACAGACTCAACCATTGCCTGTTCTCCTCCCACCCCACTTTTATTCTATTTCTTCTTACACAAACACAGCCTGTGCAACTCATGCATGTTCAGTCCATGACAGTCTCATTTTGAGTAGATATGCCACATAAATAATATGTCTGAATAAAGTTATAATCACTTGCTCATGTGCTTGAATTTACACCCTCGTATGTATGGGATACAATTTCAAAGCAGCAGAGCAGACTCTTGCTTTAGGATTTTGTGCTGCCCTTCCTTATCCATCTATCTGCTATCACCATTCTTTTTGTTTGGAAGTGGGTGCAATTCTAAATATATCATATCTAGATACAGTCTAGTCATTCCTTTTATCTTAAACCACAACTCACACAATGCTGAGAACATGGATAGCATTACCTTCTCTAGTATCTCAGAGTTTCCAAGCCCATCAAGCTCCAAAGAAGGGACTGTAACTGCAGGAAGGCACTTAGGAGTAAAGCAAGCAACATGAAACAAGGGGGAAGATCCACCTTCTATCTATGCCTTTTTAAAAGTTTGGGGTTTGCAGGTATTTCAGGCTGTTCAGAACTCTTCCTGCAGTGGTTGCTGTCTGTCCTCAGCCTACCTAAGTCAAGTCTTTATCCCTATAGCCACCTGCTTAGCCAGAATGGCGCAGCTATCCTTGCCCTTCTCTGTGGGAAGAAAAAAAAAATCCTGTTGTATCAGTCAATAACCCTGGTTTGGAAAGCTGACACATTTTCAGCAAAAGCATTAGAAAAAATAGCCAAGGTACCTTCTTGGGCAGAGCAACTATCAAAAACACCATTCAATTCACTTGCTCTGAGCAACTTCACATATGTAAATCAAACAGGTATAACACAGATGTTAAACCACTTATACATGAAGTTCGAAATCTGTAACTTCGCCAGGTCCGTAGTAGCTCTCTTCTTTCACACATACTTTGAATAATCTCATCTTACTTTCTAGTCCCAGTTTTTCAGTAGGACCATACTGCTGCCAGGTCTTTGTTACACTGCTATCTATCCACTGAGCAGTAGCCTTAATGATTATGTTAATGATTATTTTAGGGTCTGTTTTACTGTACAGCTTTTGCCCGTTTTCTAATTTTAATAGCAATTTGTTCAGTGACCCACACACCAGGTGGTCTGAGTGGGAAGTTAAGGTACCTTTTGTAAATACTAATAAAGCAACGAAAATTAACAAACCGTAAAATACAGGAAATTAACTTCTCATTGCATCATCAATTTATCTACCCACCTAAATGAGTTTAAAATACCAGCTTCAGGCAGACTGATGTTCTAGGGACACTCAGCTGCCACTTCATTTATAGTCTGTTTCCTTAGCAACACTATATTCCATCTGGCTGCAGAAAGCTAAATTCCCAAACCATATCCCCCTGTACACCGGAAATAGGCTCAAAAACATTTATATTTTAAACAGCATACAGTCATCATGATTAGTAAGCGTATAAATGAATCTGGAATGGCAATAATGTTCTTAACACACACACACAAACGCTCCCTGCTCTAGCTTGAATAAGTGATTCACATACTGAGAATGGCACAGTCTTTTAACTTCTAGGTGTTACAACAGCATCTCTTTCCCGACACTGCAGTCCTAAGCAAAGCTGCTGAAGACCTAAATCCTGGCTCTGAGATGGAGAGATCCTGTATATAATCTTCCACCAAGAGTTTCAGAAATGAGAACATTTCTCTCATCTTAGTTCCACCATGCCTAGTTGAAGGAGCCTTCAGAATTGTACAAGGTCAATCTGTTCTCTTAAGACTTTTCTAATAGAAGTAATTTGAAAGACCTGGGATGCAATGCTATTAATAGAAGCCAAAAAACCCCAATGAAAGTTAATCACATTACAAAGTAGAGCCACTTGTCTTAAAAATACTTCCTCTTCCTGTTTTTGCATCTAAAACTATAAATATCATCTGTACAAACTAAAATAAAAATCCAGTCCCCCAAAGAAACATTTGAACATTGTTAAGAGCATAAAAATTGCAAATCCAAAATATTCAGAAAAGCCAGTTCAGAGACTGGAGGTTAACTAGCAATTCCCCAATGCCATAGCCAAGCTCAGACGAGACTGAGTAACATCAGGCTTATCAGGCTTTCTACCACCACCATGAACGGATACAACTTAAAATGGCAGAATGCATCTTAACCATATACTATTTTGCATGAATTTGGCAACTCCAACCTGGCAAAGGAAATTCAGTTCCTATCTAACAGTCAAATTAATCAGTTATGTAGAGCAGAACAACCTCCTCGTTGCCTACATCTCACAAAGACCCATCAACAGCAAGTCAGTCTTTAATCCACAGAACCATTTTGCCATGCAGTGAACCATTTCAGTGATAAACTTGCAATAGCTTTGCCTGACTCTACTGTACAGTGGTGGCGTACAAGTCCATACTGCCTGACCTCCTGACAGCAACTGAAGAGATATTTGAGCTTTCATAAATCAGGAGTCTCTTCAGGCGAGGAACCGAGCAGCGTTTCTCATTGTTATTCATTGGCTAGCATCCCTCTAGGAACTACTTAATACACTAGCATTTACTCCAGACACCTCATGCTTCCCTCAAGTCCTACCTGACTGTTGACTACAACATTTCTTAGATGCCTTGGTGGTGGTTGGTTCCAAGAAAGAAGCAGGCTGACTATACCAGACAGAAGCAATGACAGTTCTTCATGTCTTTTCTCCCAGGTGAGGGAAGAAATGGGTCAAATTCACAAATACTAGTCTAAGATCACTTACATGTTTAATCATATATATGTTATATGAGTTACCACAGCAAGTTCTCAGGAAACAGGCTGTTAATCAACTGATACATACAGTTGATTACATATATTGGAAAACATTTTCAAAGAATGAGTTTGACCTTTTTCACAACGTACATGACAGCTCTTTGAAATAGAAGATAGTGGTGTTGCAGTCCCCAGACTGGCTGAGTAGTGAACTGGGAAGGCCTTTTGGCAATGTCTGGCAACTTTACTGAGTGGTCATCAATATGAAGCCCCAGCCGAAGACCTTAAGGAAGTCTGTTTCTTTATTAGCATCTGGTTTTACACACACCACACATTTTCGTCCTACTAGGGCTGAGACTGATCTCACCTAATTTCAACACAACTTTGAGGTAACAACATAAGCTTAGTCAGCAGTCAGACAGAACATGCATTCCTAGAAAGCAAATTCATCTAAACTATTTCAGGTATCTATATTAATTATCTTGTTTCTTAACAGTACTGTGCATGAACTCCACAACTCTATGTATCTATATCAGTCTGCATACGTCTGTACTGCCTCAACAACTGATTCAAATGTATGTTTCTATATATGAGCTGCATAATGCTTAATAGATGTGTTCTACGATTCTATAGTTTCAGAAAACTACAGAAATCACCCTGTCAACAGCTGACACCAGCCAATCCCAGGAGTGATTCACTGAGTGATTCATTCCTTCCCAGAGTTAGGATGCTGGGATCCTCAGTGTGCTCTGGAGCTTGCCAGATGCCCACAAAACACCATAATGGAATCAAGATCATCCATCTTCCTCAGCGTTTTAGAAGTGCAAAATCTTGTAAGACCACCAAAGTGACTGGTCAGTCCCTGAGACCAATTCGTATTCATTTATATTGTCATCAAGAAATGAAGAATCCAATGAGTTATTCAAATAGCTGCATACCCAGGAAGAGAGATAGACTTGGAAAACAGTGGGAAACCAGAAAGAATATACAGAGGCTATTACATTTTCAGTCTTGCTGGTTATAGCTTGAAGTGTATCACCATATTGCTTTTTCAAGTCTGTAATTTGTGGTGGCCTTGAAAACACACATTTAATCCAGTTCACTCAGATCTAGCAGTTTAACAGCAGAAGTGCTATTACCCGAGATTTCATGCTTTGATTTGATATTTCCAGAAAAGATGAATGCAGTCGACACTTGACTTATCAAGATGAAGGGAATAGGGACAGAAATCAGCCCCATTCCTATCCTTATAATAAATGCGATTGAAATTTCTTATGGCAGATACAGATGTCCCGATACCTGGAAGACATAGCACAAACCTCTCCCCATTATAAACACTGTGAACATGCCTTTATGAGTCAGTATTAAATATTGCCAAATTTCTTTCAAATGTCACCTCCTTAGCATAAATGACATGCTTGGAGCCTGAGCAGACAGGCTGAATGAATTCAGTAACATAAAGAATGGAATTAACTTCTCAGCTCTACAAACTCATGAACCCTTCAAATTAGAAATAAGGCAAGAGGTGGGAGGCCCCACTGCTACTCACTTGATTTTGCTCCAAAAATAAACTGGTAGTTCCTCTCCAGGCCACACACAAATTTTTCCAGAGTACTCAATACAAGTACACAAAGGTCTGGGGTACTAGTGTGCATTTTTGAGAGAACAGAAGTGCAAACATAACACATATGTTCCTTCAATGTTTCATGGCATGTCTTCGGCTACATCTGGGAAGACTGTATTTTGGTTTGGAGATTTTTTACTTTATTTCTTAAAATCATTTTGGTAGTAAGATGAAGCACGGGAAATGTGGATACAAATACAATTTGAACTCATCTGCACTTTGGAGTTTATGTATGCAAAAGCATATACACATACAGTTGGTGATACAGAAATCAAAATATCATGAATACATTATGTGCATGTATTTCTAAACACATCCACAAATATTGTGTAAGAGTCCAAAAAATGTCTACAGAAAATTCAGAAGTGACACCTGACAGAAGAGTTTAAATCAAAATGATCAAGTAATAAAAGGTTTGTTGGAGTATTATCTGCCAAACATAAGAATTTAATCAACATATAATATCACGTGTTTTCAAATTACTTTTTAAGTCTTTGACAAAAAAGTCATCTCTATTTTTCATAAGATATCATACTTTCTTTTCTATCATTATACACAATGAACCTCATACAATCCTTTGAAAGGGATAATTTTGTGAATTACGCTACTGATGCAGAAAACTTGTAGCAATAGCTACTTCTAAGCAGTATCAGGTTTTTAAGTTCTGAGACAGCTTTAGAAAGACAGGATTATTTCACAATTTGCATTAAGGATACACGCTTCTGCTGTGTTGCAAAGCTTCCCCCTCGTGCTCAAAGCAAACCAACCTGAACACCTCTTGTTTGTGAACTTTTTTCCTATCACTTTTTTTTCCCCCCTTTTCCTGTTTTAAAATGAGGAGGTAGCTTGCACAAGATAGTGAGGTAATGAAGATAATTTAATGTTCTTGAAGAACTGAGATATTATAGGGATGAACAGCACCACAGAAGAAACACACATTGAAGTTAATAATTAAGCATTCAGAATGGGTTGCAAATAGGCATGTGACCATATATTGAATAATGACAAGAAAATAAAGGACTGCAAAGGTGCTCACTAAGGATTAACCTTACCTAAATGTAGCTGTCCTAAAAGCTGGATAGCAAGGCTAAAACACATGGGATCGATAGTGAGAGCAAGTGTCCCATCCAGATGGACCTGGACAAGCTCAAAAAGTGAGTCCATGTGAACCTCATGAGGTTCCACAAGGCCAAGTGCAGGGTCCTGCACCTGGGTCAGGGCAACCGTCAGTACCAACACAGGCTGGGGGATGAAGAGATTGAGAGCAGCCCTTCTGAGGAGGACTCGGGGATATTGGTGGATGAAAAGCTGGATATGAGCCAACAATGCATGCTCACAGCCCAGAAGGCCAGCCATATTCTGGGCTGCATCAAAAGAAGTCTGGCCAGCAGGTCAAGGGGGATGATTCTGCCCCTCCACTCTGCTCTGGTGAGACTCCACCTGGAGTACTGTGTCCAGCTCTGGAGCCCTCGGCACAGGAAAGACATGGACCTGTTGGAGAGGGTCCAGAGGATAGCCAGAAAAATGATCAGAGGGATGGAACACCTCTTCTATCAGGACAGGTGGAGAGAGTTAGGGTTGTTCAGCCTGGAGAAGAGAAGGCTCCGCAGAGACCTTATCGTGGCCTTTCCGTACTTAAAGGGGGCCTACAGGAAAGATGGGGACAAACTTTTTAGCATGGTCTGTTGCGATAGGACAAGTGGTAATAGCTTTAAACTAAAAGAGGGTAGATTAAGACTAGATAGAAGGAATAAATCTTTTACAAGGAGGGTGGTGAAATCACAGAATCATAGAATTGTTGAGGTTGGAAGGGACCTTTAAGATCATCGAGTCCAACCATTAACCTAACCCGACAAAACCACTTCTAAACCATATCCCCAAGTACCACGTCTACCCTTTTTTTAAACGCCTCCAGGGATGGTGAATCCACCACCTCCCTGGGCAGCCTATTCCAATGTTGGATAACCCTTTCAGTGAAAAATTTTTTCCTAATATCCAACCTAAACCTCGCCTGGCAAATGCTGGAATGGATTGCCCAGAGAGGTGGTAGATGCGCCATCCCTGAAAATATTCAAGGTCAGGTTGGACGGGGCTCTGAGCAACCTGATCTAGTTGAAGATGTCCCTGTTCATTGCAGGGAAGGCTGGACTTTAAAGGTCCCTTCCAACTCAAACTATTCTGTGATACTATAAAAGACCCATTGAGACTCACATGATACAAAGCATAGAGACACTGAGCAAGTAATTCAGCCATAGGTAGGATAAACCACTTTCTGGACGAGCTTATTTGCCTCCACTGACTAGTGCCTAGAAGGCTAGTTGAGACTACCTCAGTGCCACCATAGTCCCCTGAAAGGTAGCCTATAGTCAGTGGGTTTAAATTTGCTGTGCAGGGGTCCACATACCTAATGAGGTTGAAAAAAAAAAATCACAGGACAAGATAGCTAGCTTTCAGGAGCTCAGATTGAAGACTTAGATTTACCTCCTAAACCACCCAGCATCCATTCACTGCACATAATGAAACAGGCACCTGCTGGAAAATACAATGTGTGATCATGTGGGAGAAAGAAAGGAGAGATTTCAAACACCTCATCTGTTTCAAAAAGTAAGGCTAGCAAAAGATTATTATTTTGCCCACATTAAAAAAAAAAAAGTAATTAAACTGATTTGATCAGCCTGCTACTGAATAAGGTCTGCAAGACTAGCTGGAAGAGGATTGTTTTTCACGTGTTTGGCAAAAGCATTATATATTCCTGACAAAAAGTGTGCTATTAAGCATCTGAAAAAATCTGTTGTTTTTAATAGGCACAAAGAACCAGATGCTTCTTGGAAGTTCACAGCAAAGGACGACAGGCAACGCACACAAGCTACAGTAGGGGTAACTTCAATTAGGCCTTAGGGAAAAAAAAAAACAAATCACAGTGAGAGTGGTCAAACACTGGAACAGGTTACTTACAGAATCTCTATCTTTGGGGGTATTCAAAACTCAAGTGGACATGATCTTGAGCAACCTCATCTAACTTTCAATCTGAAATCTTCAATCTTCAAACTGAAGCTCAGTGCTGACCAGAGTGTTGGCCCACATGACCTCCTGAGGTCTCTTCCATTCTCAATTATTCTGTAGCTCTGTGCTCCAGCCTCAGACCACTTAGGCTATAACAGCGATTATTCCTTCATCACAGCCTCTTCAATCTGAGTGCTGGATCTGAAAACCCGTTTCCCCTTTGCTTTCTTGACCTGATCTGCCTGGCCAGCTGACCCGACCAGAGGGCTGCAAACTAGATTAGGATAGAATACTCTATCTGGCCAACTAAAGTGACCAGCAACTAGAAATTATACATGAAATCAACCAAATGAAAAATCTGGCAGAAAAACAGAGGAAGCAGCTGGGCAACAAGATGGCCCAGAAGAAACAGGTCAGTAAGAGTAAAATATTGCAGGGAAAACAACAGTAAAGTCACCAGACAGCATTGTCCTGTGGACAACAGAATGGAAACTAAGCCCAAAAGTTTCACCATCCTTCTTAAGTCAGCTGTATTATACTACATAAAAATTGTGAGGTAACATGGGTGATTTCATAATCCATATATAAAGCATACTATTTCCCTTCATTGTGAATCCACGCATGGATAATGACCAACTGCTACAGCCCAGACAGCTGTAGCCTGAACTGGCATTTAGAGGTTCTGACTCTGCTAAGGACACAGGAAGTGATCAAAGATAGCCTGAAAAAAAAAAAAATACTCCTTTCGCTTCAGGGATATTAAAAAAGAAAAATATCTATGGGGAAAACTATACACCCCAAAACTATGTTGAAAAATAAATGCTATTAAGGTTTCAAAGTCAAGCTCTGAAGACTTGAGAAGAAACAGTTACGGAACTCTAATTAAACACTGTGACATAGGCTTTAACTACATGACTAAATACTACTTATCCACACAGAATCCAGCTTCCTTTAGAAGGCCCAGTGCTCACCAAGATGAACAACTGTTCAAAACCTTGCTTTTCCCACAATTATTGCATGTCACCATGTCATATTTAATCAACAATTCAAACCTTGCTTTATTAACTCCAAGGAGAAGAAAATCAAGGAAGAGATGCAAGAACTATAATTTTGGTTGCCTAATTTGAGATCTTAAGTGCTCTGAAAAAAATCACATCCTAGATAGTGTAACGCACAGCTCCCAATGGCCATATCATCACCACTTCAAAGCTTTAAATTTCCAAACACTTCTGTGCCTATGTGGTCTTAACAACATTCTTTTAAACACAGCTTGTGTATAATATACATCTAGACTGAGGTAAATTAGGTTACAGTTATGCAAGATATTTCTCTAAGTGCCATTCAAACCAGTAGGACTCCTCAGACACTTCAACATGTGCCTGAGTGTAAATACGTTACTGAGTCAGTGCTTTTACACAGAGGCAGAAGAAAAGGATAGCTCACCTTTCTCACAAAATACACCTTGAAATGCCTCAATGTTAATATTTGCATTTTATGAGGTTTCATTCAAATGAAATCGACTGGAATTTCACTGAGACAAGCTGCCTGTTCAGGAGAGTACTTTAAAGCACCTACCAAGTCCCACCACGTACATAAGGTTTAGGTTAGCATTATCCTCAACTGGAAATGAGGCGACTAAACAACTTTCCTACTTAAGTTCAAACTGTGCTACCAGTTAGTTTAGCAAACTGATGGCTGCCAGTGTATACAGAGAAAAAAACACACCATTCTATTTAAGTATTTTATACGTCTATAAGAGGCAGCGTGACCTGACAGATCAGTTTTCAATCTGAGATTCTACTTCTGGATTCTACAACTAGCATTCCTTAGATAGTTATACTTCCTCTCGCCTCACTTTCCTCATTTGTAACAATTAAGTCTGACATCCTTTAGAATTGCTTCGAAATTTATTTATGAGACTATTACATGAGATGAACTACACACATCAATACCCAAAAAGCAAGCACAGCATAAAATACAATGCACACGCACCACTTCATTATTGAACCAAACAGTAAGATATGACAAAAACGTGAACCAAAACACTGGCTTACAGAAATGTTATGAAGTACACAAGCTTTGTCCATAATTTCAGTGACAAAAATGACAGCAAGCATGGTGAGAGTCAGAAATTATTTATTTTAAACATCTAGTTTAATAATTTTAACAAACTAGTAATCTCTCCAGACATCTACAAATATATAATCCCCAGAGCATTTAAAAAAAAAACAAAAAAAACAACAACAAAAACCAACTTCATCTGCTCAACTTGCTACATATAGACAAATAATTAGGAAAGTAGCAGAACAGCATGAGAATGCAGGCCATGGATGCGTTCACATCTAAGCCACCAGGATTGCTTATGGACACGCACTGTCCTGTGGGTACATTCCCAAACAAGCAGAAGTCACGTAAGCCTTCCCCTGATCCTGTTTACCCCTCCCTTACAGGGAAGTGGGAAAGCTACCAAACCTTCACCTACTCCCTCTTTTCCACCTGCACAAGCGGAGAAGAAAACAGCTGACTATGAAAAGCAGCATTTTATAGTGCCAGAGATCCTCCATGCAGGGAAATTAGATCACTATGATTGAGCATTGAATTAAGAGAGCTACTTACAATGTTACTGATAGACTATGTCCACACTAGTAAATGAAGCAATGCCAGAGACCGTTCCTGAGAAACGGAACTCAGTCATGCAGCCTGCTGAACTGCTACAGACTGGTGCAGCATCCTTCTAACCCCGGCAGCTACAGCTCTCCCATGCAACTCTTGGACGTGATTTCAGATTTAACACATGTCAGGAGCCTGTCCCAACCAGTAGCTTGTATTCAGCTATCCCATTCTGGAAGGCAGGAGAGTTTAGCAGCATTGCCAAGGGCTAATCCATGCCATTTGGCTTCAGGACCCAAGAGAACAGTCTTGGCTACATTTAATTAACTGGCAGAGAAGCGGTCATAGCCTCTCCAGACTTTGTCTGCTATTATTCTTAGAGGAAGAATTTAAAAGTGGCACATGCAATGAAGTATACAAGCCTGATCAGCACCACCAGACAAAAGTCTTCTATACACTGTAGTATACAAGAAGAAAATTAGAAATCAGTAGAGCTCATCTTGGCTTCTTCCTATTTCCTCTGAGCAGACAGACCTTGCATATAATCTGCTAATATCCACAGCCTCATTTCTTTTCTCAGTTAAAAAAAAAAAAGTTCTAAAAGTTCTATACATTTAACATGCACTCTTATAGTAAGGTCACTCTCTAATAAATGAGTCATGCAAATTGGGTAAAAAGCTGGGTTTCTGAGGGCTAATCATTCAGCAGTAAATATTTCAAATAAGAGTTACTTAAAATTATTCTTCTTCTAATTACTAGTCATTACCAAATCTGCTTCTGTAGACTAAAAATATAATTACTAGTGAATCTATTATGTTATCCTGGAAACATAGCTACAGCAATGTTAGCAAATACATTTTCACAATCGATAACCACACAAGACAACAGTAAAAATACATTTGAGAACTGACAATACATGGCTATTCTGTATTGTCAATACTCTTTGAAATCTCCTTACAATTTCAGATATCTAGAAATGGTGTATTTAAAACTGTCCCTTTCATAATCTGATGTCTCTGCCACCTTTGCTCTAGTGTCAGAACGTACAAGATGTCCCAAAGAAAATGCGCTGTGCAAAACCCGTTTGCTACTGTTTAAGCTGTCACGTTTTCAGTAAGGATAAACAATTTTGTTTAACAACCCTCTTGGGCAATAGAACTAACTTGCCAGCTATAACTAGCTCTGACCGTTTAAAATGTGTACGTTACCTGTATCTTTATGCAAACCCACAGTTTTCTTGGAAAAGAGTTTTTACTGCTTTACAAGGAAAACTTTAGAACATGGGTTGTTTTATATATATATTAGCCTGCACTGCATCACCTGACTTTTAACAAAATCAAGTATGAAGAAAATCATGTGGAACACTCAAAAATCAATTGGTATTTTTTAAATGAGCCGCTTCCTTTATTTTTATTTTTTTATTCTCCAGGCGCGACTCCCCACATCGGGAGCAACACGTACACCACACCACACAC
>VZSZ01006547.1:348922-376685 GCA_013398815.1 Ibidorhyncha struthersii
TGCACCTGCACCCGCACCCGGGGTCGGTCGGTCGGTCGGTCGGTCGGTCGGTCGGTTTCCGAGCCCTGTGCTCCGCACCTGCGGGCGGAGGGGCCGTGGCGTAGGCTGGGCTTAGGCGCTCTGCAGGGCCTCCGCTGGTTTCTCACCGCCGAGCAGGCTCTTCCTGTAAAGTTGGAGACGCCCCTTTCAAAAATCCAGGTAAAAGAGATGCCGAAAGCAGCGTTAACAAATATAGGGGAGGCTCCAAGCCGCCTGCCAGGCAGGGACATAAGTATGACATGCGCTTGGTGGTATTGCAGTCCTTGCGAACATAAAGGGAAAATTAATATAAAATATCTCTTGAGAGTCACCGTCTCAATCATACAGAGTTGTGTGTGGTTTTTAAGGACTAAAGCAAGCCTTTATATCTTCTCATTGCCCGCATAGCTAACTCGGTAAGGAGGAAGATTTGCCAAATACGATATAGTTGCAAGGCTAAGGTCACGCAGTATGTGGTATTGGCAGCCGTGTCACCTCCAGACTGGGGGGGGGTGACTACTGATGCTGAGAAGTGCAAGGCAATAGATCATAATTTCAGGCCAAAGTCTGCGTGGTTCAGGGTAGCTTATTGTGGTGGTTTTAGCTAGTCTTTTTATTTTCATAATTAAAATATGTATTATTGGCGGCAAGACTCACTATATCTTATTAAATGGGTGTACAGGGGTGTAAATTGATATGAAAACACTATATTATATTACAAAACTTGATTTCTGAACCAGAAGAGTTTTTCACAATCCCTTTTCCTATTCAAACTGCGTTTACCCAATTGCCAGCTAACAGGTCTCTACATCAGATCACGACTGTTCGCAGTGAACTCAGAACGAGAGCAGAGAGTAAGGAAGCTTCTCGTTCTCCCAAATGGATCTCTTAAGCATGAAGCTGATGGGATGCCAGCAGAATGTTAGCAGCTACGTCCACTGATACTGCTTTGACTTTTGAGAAGTACAACTCTCGATTGAGTTCGCTGCCCTGCACCCGCAAGGCTATAGTTGAGAACCTCATGGCAAATTCGGAGAGAGAGCAATTCTTTCTGGCTGCTTTAAAAATTCTTGACCAAGTAAAATTATTTCTTTATTCTTACATGTTCTTTAGCAAGTGAGTGGGAGCACTTTTTTGTTGTAATTTCCCATCAGAGGAAAATAACTGTTAAGTTGTACTGCTCATTTTGAGCATAGAAAGAAAAAAGCAAACCTGTGGGCTCTGTTTTCTGGGATGTGCTCTGAACTCCTCCCATCTGAAAGAAGCATAATTAACCAGTGAGAAACTGCCCCACTGGGGCTTCTGCTTTGTTTTACAGTGGTTGGCTAAAGTCTTTAAAGGCTTTTTCTAGCACAGGGGAGACATGATATATTGATTCAATTTGAAAATCCTCAGATATTATCACTGCACTCCATCTTGTGGAAGAGGCAACAACACATTTTAAAATGATCTTATAGTGGTGTTTTTTGAGTAATTAAACCTAACAAAGTCTGGTTCTTACTGCCAAAGCAAGGAACTAAATGTAGCAGCGGGTACAAGAAGTTGTTTAATTCTCAATCTGCTTAATTGTACCCCATGGTTTTGTGTAAATGTCCCTTGGTTTTAGGTACGAGCTTTGTGTCTCCTTTGTTTTGAAGAGGAGCTTTAGGAAAGCATTCAAAGAGTCTAATTTGAAAAGAGAAACTAAAGCAGAAAGGAACCTGCTTTCTAGGTGAGGTTGCCAAGGAGCACCCCAGATTTGGGAGAGTTGTCTTAAGGCTGAAGAAGCAGCCAGGTGGAGCAGGGATGGTGATCTGTGGGGATATGTGGCTGGGATAAAGCCTCTGCTAAGCAGGATTGCTCTGTAGGGAACTGGCTGGGTTTGGTGTGGTTTTTTTTTTCTTGCCCTTATAATAGGTACAGTAATCTAGCTGTATCTGGGACGCTGTGTTTTACTACAAAACCCTCAATGATGAAGTTCTCTCTGCCCTTCTGAAACAGCCTTTTGTGGTTTGTGACCTTTTTCCCCTTGATGTTCAGTGCTACTTTGGGAAATTGAAATAGGTATTGAGGTGACAAATGTGAACCATAGCAAAGGCATATTAGTACATATTTGTGTTTGGCCGGATGTAGAGAAAATTGAGCAACTTATCTGGATTCACAGCTATAGAAAGGTTAACCTTATAATAGTTGCCCTAGGACAAGGGTAAAGAGAAAGCCATTTAACTTTAATGAATAACTTAAAATACAAAGGGCTAGTTATTCCAGCTGTTCCTTGGACAGAAGGAAAAAGGTTTTCTTGAGAAAAGACTGAGAAAAGCTTAGTCATTCAGACCCCCAAAAAGCAGGGAAAAACAGGTCTTGTGCAGGAAGAAGTTAGGAGAAAATTCTATTGTACAAATGAGGATCCTCTGAATTACCTCACCCCAGAAGCAGGTTCCACAAGGAGGCTAAATTTAATTAGCAGATGTGAACTGTGCTTTTTTTTTTCCCCCAGAACTGCCCCCTCTCTTGCAGCAGCAGTAACGTATGTGCCTCTCCCTGGCATGTGGTATGGAACAGCAATGCTGAATGAAGCACTGACCTTTTTCAGTTTGTTTACCAGGGAAGGGCTTGGACAACACAGTGGTCAACTTGCTGCTTGCCGGTATGCTTTACTGCTCCAAACTGTGCTATGTCCGGTCAGGTAGCATTGATCTGTTTTAAGTAATGCCTCAGTGCAAACAAGGCCTTAAAGGTGGAGTGTCTCTTTCTGTCTACTATTATAACAGTGGAGACAGGTCTCATGAATTCCTGAGATAATACGAAGGGCAGGGAATCTTCGTTGACTACAGTATTTGTTAGCCTTTTCCAGACTCCTTGATCATTTTCCTAGAGCAATGACTCATCACTTCATCACTGCACTGGTTATGTTAAATTGTTATTATTATTATTACAATATAAGTAACATAATGCTTATGCCAATTCACTTTGTGTGCAACTGTCAGTTCTTGAAACAGTTGTCAATTGAAAACATTCTTCATGAGTATTTCAGCATTATTTAGACTTTTCCTGATTATTCTATTCATATTTAAGATATTTAACTCTGATCAGTGATGATTTTCAATATAGTATGTGAAAACTCAGAGCAAATGGTCAGACCTTTTTGTGAACCCATTAGTGTTGTTTGAAGGGAAATCAGGACGTAACATGACTGCTTTTCAGTTTTTACTAAAATTCAGCCTCACAGTTTTTTTTCTTACAGAACAGGCCAAAGAGTAATGTTAGGATAGGGGTGTCAGGGAAGATTTGCCCAAAAGAAAAGGTGTGCTTGTTAGAAACATTGAACATGGGTGATAAAATGATGTAGTTACTTTTTTTTTTTTTTTCCTAACAATAGCAAGAAATTGTGCAGGTAAACAGGCAAAAAAAAAATCAAATGTTCAGAGATTTTTTTATTTGCACTTATTTTATTAAGCAGTTAGTTGTATGCAACCGCAAATGTCTTGAGTTTCAGGCTGTCTGAACTGTGCCATGAAGAAAAAGAAGACTTCAAAATGTAGTTTCTAGTATATCCAACAAAAAAAAACTTATCGTCCCTTTTGCCTGCTTTTTGTTTGCAATAGAATGAATTTGAAGACATGAAAAAACACAGCATAATGTAACAACGAAGTACCAAAGTCTGACCTTGGTGGGGTTATTCATGTGCTTGAAGTTGCACAAGTATTTTGTTCTGCCCATGTGTGGAATGCAGGCAGGCTCACCACAGTAACTGGAGTGAGTGAAGAAAGACTGGGTGAGTAAGGATTATAGTGAAAAAACAGACTTCTATTTTGAAATGGAAATTTATGACATTTATCTTAGAATTGATGCAGAAGGCTTGTGAACTGGAGCTGAGTTTGAAATGTAGCATGAAAATGCTTTCACACCTTTCTCTAGAAAAATGAGGTCCTCTAGAGCTGTTTTTGCAGCAAAGTGGAGCAAATATCAACCAGTCATTTCCTCACAGCTTTAGTACTTCATTTTCTATCCTGTTTTTATTCTGAGAGGAAGAGAGAGAAAGAGAAAGCATTTGAGCAAAATTTGTGTCATTGCCAAGCAAATATGAGATCATTTATTATGTAATTTCAGGTATCGCCATGCATTTGGTGTCTCTTGTCTTCTCTTTTGGCCATCTGACTCCTATTGAAGTCATTCCTCTTGTATTTCTCATAGCAAAAATGGGAAGATGGTCAACAAACCTCATAAATTCACCTTCCTTTCAAAGGCCATTTACTGCTTCAGTTGCTACTGTTTGCCTTTGAAGGAAGATAAACCAAAGCTCTGTTGCATCTGTGTGCCATCCACATTGCTATGAAAAAAAATGTTTTGGGAAAATTCAGCATTCAACTTCTGATCTATAAGACCCTGAGGTGTCTGGGCTGTAACTTAAATCCGTCAGCAACTTCAGCAAAGAATGAACATGAAATAGTGAGTTTAAAATAAAATTTTGTGTTCAATGGTTTTGATAAGAATATAAACATTTTACTGTGGTGTTGCACGTGATTTTCAGTTCTTTTTTTTTTTAAAAAAAAAGATACTACCTATTTTAATTACACCTGGGATTAGCTAATTTTTCAAATTCTTTTTAAGTTCCCTTTGTCCTAAATATGCCTTACTATTTTTAGAACAGCACTAGTAATTTAACAGTGATTTTTTGTCTGTGGAGGTTTTTACAACTTGCACTCCTCAGAGAGAAAGATGTCTAAGAACATATGTGAACACAGGAAACACCCCACTGGATTGGACTGGGGATCCTTTTTTTTCTCTGACAGCGGCAAGAGACCCTGGTGCACATCAGGTACTTTGAGTGTACATCAAATGAGGCAGGCTGCAGTCTCTCCCCCAGAAATCCTCATTGAAGTTCTAGCTGCACTTTTTCCTCTCAACTTTTTATTTATACACTCCCTAACCAAGGCCCTTCCAAGTTGCAGGACCTCCTCATCAACCTCTTCCAGACCCTGTCCCTGTTGCTATTCACGTCACCAGAAGAGGGACACTTGATTGGGGCGATCCTGGTGACTGTGGGACCTGTGTCCATTCATTCCATCATCCTCCCACAGCTCCAGGCAGAGCATCACTGGGTAGCATCCACCTACTCCTCGCCTAACATTCAAGAAGTGGTGGGTGATGTCAGGGTTCCCCTGCTTCATGCCCTCCTCCAGTTCCCTATCTCTGTATTTTCGATCTTGTAACTCTTTCCTTTCTTCATTTGTTTTTCATTGTAGTTAAGTTTTTCTCTTGTTTTCGTTATGTTCAGCCCTCTCCCTCCTTAACAGGGCTTCAAGGTTTTGCTAATACGTACCTAAACAGAAAAGCAAATAGAAACAGGACCAGTAGGAGAAACTACTTGTAGACTGCACGCAAGCTTGGCTGCCTTTTTCAGGCCTTTTTCTTGGCTTCTGTGGCTGTTAGGAAGGTAAATCCGTGCCTAGTCCTTTTACTACCCATTTTTGGACCTATCATACATGAACTTGTCCAATTCCTGTTTGAAGCTGCTGTTGGGATATGCTTCCACAACCTCTTTTGGCAACAAGTCCAGAAATTCACTAGCCACTGTGTAAAGTAATGTATTCTTTTTAGGTGTTTTAAGCTAATTTCATCAAATGAGCCAAACTGTGATTTGCTGAAAAATGGTTCCATATTAATCTTTTCAGCCACCTTCATGATTTCATAAACCTTGAACTAACCGCAGCACTCTCCTTCCCAGTTGAAAAGTCTCAAATTTTTCAGTCTGATCTCACTAGTCCCTTTAATCCCTTTAATAATTTCAGTTGTCTTCTCTGTATCTTCCCTAACTCTACCATGTCCTTTTCCAGATACCAAGACCAGAACCATACAGAGCATCCAAAATGTGGATACAATAGAGTTACACTAGAGTTGAGGCAAAACGATCTCTGTCACTGCTATTTCAGGTGGTGCCAAACACCTTTTTTGCCTTTTGTTTGAATGCTACTACAAATTCCCCCAGTGATTTCAGAGAACTTCAGTCTCGGTAACTGTAACGTTTCTTTTCTGAGTTGTATCTGGTTGTTAGATCTGTCAATGCTATGTGACAATCTGTGTGCTTCAGATAAAGCCAACTTATTTAGCCAATTAAAAAGTGTTGTTAATTTTTAGAAGTGGGTCGTTAACCTATGGTCCCAGTGTTGTAGGTTTTCCAAAGGAACAGCTCTATCTTGAGTGAAGTGGAATTCTTATTAAATAAGCTCAAACAGATCTTTGGTATGAGGTAGATGAGTTGAAAACGCTGTAAATGTAGATCCTAGATAGGAAGACAGCAGAGAGATCAAATTAGAGTTACCTTTGGAACAGCACCCGAGTTGTGCAATAGAACAATTAGCTTCTTCCTTTGTGGCTGGTGATCTCCATGTTGAGTAGATAAAGAGGAGAGGAATGAATGCTCCTTAAACATCATTCATAGGTTTTTATTTCTTAATTTCATTTCTAATGTTTAGATGTACGAATGCCAAAAGTTAACAATTAGGAGGTTGTTATTGGAGACTTTATGACATTGAGCTGTTTGTGTGTGTATGTGTGCGTACAACCCTCATATGATGCACCATTTTACTTGTAGGCCTTGCACTAGAGTTCAAAAAAACAGATACAGGCTGAAGAAATAAATTTTTTCTTATCCATTTCACTTAGAAAAGTAATGGCTGTCTAGCGATCAGATATTTTGCACTTTGCTTGGCACATTAGTTGTTGTCTATTCAGTATCCACATGAAACAGTAATGTAGGGCACCCTTGAAGACAGTCGCACAGATAGCAGGCTATTCTTTTATAAGGCTCCTTGCTGTTTTAGTTTTGTATTTTAAAAATCCAGACATTTTAAATCAGTTTTCTAGTAAATAAAAGAAGGTACTACCTGTTGGATTTTTGGGGGACAAGGTTGTAAAATATCCAAAGAATAAGTAAAATATCCATTTAAAAATTAATAATTTGACACTATTCTGTTTTTATGAATGCTGACTACTGGGGAGAAAAGGATTGTTAATGTGAATGCTCTATGTCCTAAGTAACTCTATGTTATTAAAAGTAAACAAGTTTGAAGAGTCAACCTTTTGCTAATGATCAGCATACTCCTTTCCCTTTTTGTCTTCAAATAGACCAGCTGACGCCAGCTCTGATTTTTTTTTTTTCTTATACAGGGAGGAGGTGGTTACAGCAAAGGTGTATTATAACCCACAAACTTGGAAAAATAAAACCATCCTTTTTGCACTCTCAGATCATGTTTCCTGAAGCATATTTCTCTGATTGCTCTATATAAAGTCCTTTCTAATATTATGATTGATGCCTATAAATGCACAGGCAGTGAGATGGCAATCACCAAGGAGCGAGAAGAGCTATGAATAAATTTAGGCTTGAAATGTAGAACATCTCTAATCATCAGAAGAATCAGGTTCTGGAACAGCTTTTCAGCAGAAGTCATGGTGGGATGAACTCTTTTCAGTAAAAAGATGACATCTGTGATTTCTAGCTGTGCCAATTTAATCAGAAGGCGGTAACACAGCCTGGAGTCTGTCTTTCTTGTGCAGAACAACCAGAAAAAAAAAAACCACCCCGAATTCTACAGTCTGAGCATCCTACTGTGTATGTGGGGACATAGTTACAGCTCTGTCTTAGGGATTAAAAGGAAAAAATCCACATTCTGCTCTGCTACACCTTGCCTGTGCAGGGAGTGAGCTCTTACTGAGCTGTGCAGTTGTGTTTAATAACTTTTGTGAAAGCATCTGTGGAAGTTTTAGATATGACTGCTTTTCTGCTGGAGGGCACTGTCATCAGAGCTGAGCCAGCAGAAGGGCTTGTACAAGTGTTTCTTATTTGCTTCAGCAAAAGGTCAGCCACGATTAGCTCAAAATACATTAAGCAATAGGTTAAACGACACCAGCTGACTTTGTGCAGAAGTAGATTAGGAGTGCCCACAGAGGCCGTTCCACAGCTGAGCTCCAGAAGCAAGTGAACTCTGAAAGAAAGGACAGGAACAGCTTCTGCCATTTCTGTGGTGACTGTCTGACACAGCCCTGTAGCTGTAGCTATGCAACCAGTTATTTCTGCTGCAATCTGAATGATAGTCTCCGTGCAGTGAGGACCTTTGAAATACTAAGCTTACAACATTTCTGGACAGGGTGAAAACACTTTGCTTCCAGATTTGTGCATTCTTGGATGTTTTCCTGTGGCACACTGAGAAATGCCTGATAGATGGCAGGAAAAATCAATGGACAGTGTAGACTTGTGGGTCTAACTCAAAAACTGCTGTGCTTCCTTTCACACTGCCCTGAAGCCCATTTCTTCATGGCCTGTTTGGGTGCCTCTGTACCACACTGCTGGTCCTTGCAAATTCTGAAATGCTGGTGAAAGGGTGTTTGACACCTTGACCAAAGAATGTCTCGCTCTGGCGAGTCAACCACAAAGCTACCACAGTTTTAGCGTGGCACTCATGCTGGCATGTGTTAGCCCAGTGTATTCTTCTTAAGGCTGATCAGTAGATGCTTATGAACAGCATGAGAAACAGGTTATGTACCAAATGATTACGTCTGGTTTCCAGCAGTCAGTGACTTCTGGACTTCCTAAATCACTTGTTCTTCCTAGATGTTACATCCCGACTACTGTGTTTAACTGCTACACATGGACTTTCACTTCAGTGTTGTTTGGTTGGTTTTTTTTTTTACTTCTTTTTTAATCTACTTATACTTTTGACCTCCATAACATCTCATGGCAATGAGTTCCAGAATTTAATTACACATTACAAGAAGGAATGGCTTGCAGGGCTGACAATGCACAGTAGCTATGCGTTCCTCAAGGCCTGTTTGCCATTTTAGTGGCCTCATTGCAAAGTTCCAGCCTACAGGGACACATACAGAAGCTAGAAATGGAAAAGATCCGTTATATCATAGTGTTAGCTCCAGCCTTAATAGAAAATGTTTCAGTCACAGCTTGACATGATAACATCAGTGTACTTAAGAGATACAGCAGGTCTCAGAACAGTCTGCAGGGTGCGAAAACAAAACGACTTTTACAGCCTTCGGGGTGTTTTTCCTCAACAGAACGAACAGGGCAGGATTTGTGTTAGAGCTACTGTGAGCGTCTCTTTTGGAATAGTTGATATTTTGAGTAGGCCTGTCATCTTCCTGACAATTGTAGTTCTAGAGGTATTTCCTGTTCTTCATTGACAGTTGCTAGAGTAAACCTGTGTGCATTTGTTCGTATATGCATTAGAGATGACATTGTTATATTACTAAATCACAGTTTGTAAGTATCTTCATGGGGAATACAGTTGGTTTTCACTACCATAAACAGTGGTTAAAGAAGAGGCAATAAATGGTTGAAAGCTTATCACAAACCATTAGTCTAGAAGTAGAGCTCAGTCTTAAACCACGAAGGTAGTAAATCACTGTGGTAATTTTCTAAGGATTACACAGGATTGTCTCTCACTTGAAGTTGTTTGATCAATAGTGGGTTCCTTTTTTTTCCCAAAGCTTGTTTTCTATTTCAAAGAAGTAGGAATTTAGAGAAGCATTACATCACTTTATTTTAGATCACATTAGATCCTCACAATGGCCATGTCTAAGATTATATAAAGTATGAAAATAAGGATAAAGGAAGAACTCAGCATACCGATAAACTATTGAAAGACAAAATTTGCTCTGGAATAATTCAGAGGAAATAAAGATCAGTTAGTTTAAAGAAAAACTCCTTTGGTAGTCTACTGAGGGCTTTTTCTAGCAGACAACACGAACACCACCGCAGGTTTATATTATACTTTTATTTAGTGGTAATTCAAAGCGGTATGCAGATGGTATATGGGATTATTTCATGCATCTCTAAAAAGCAATCTCTTCTTGAGTAGAAAAATTGTAATTATTCTCTGTCAAAAATGATACACTGTATGCTGGATCAGCAGTGTGGTTTCAGGATATCTGAGGTATAATTCCATCTATAGGCAGAACATATGAGCTACTGTCTGTTTTCCTCTTTTGAGAAAATGGTAAGAAACAAATGTTGAAGAAAATGTTGAACTGGAAGCTGGAAAACCTTCCTCCGAACCAGTCCTCAATATCTGATTAAGATATAATGGATTTTACATTCACTCACCTATTTTTTTCTCAGAGAGAAAAAATATATTACCTTTTTTCTCTCTCAGGAAGTCTTAATTCCTTCAGTCATGCTAGTGGATGAAAAGCTTTATTTTCTTCTTTTTTTAATGGAAGTTTCTAAGCCGTATGATTGTACAGAAAAGATTAAAAGTCTGCAGCAAAGGTTCAGTAATTGTAAATCAAATAAACCCCCATGAACCCCATATTTCATTTAAAATTCCCTGGTGCCTGAGGGTAGTAATACGATTCTTGGCAACTGGGACACAAGACTTTTCTGTGCTTGGGGCTGATAATATTGTAATTCCTACCTCTTTGTAGCTGTTTGTTGTAGAGGAGAAATAACTTAGATTGTGTTATAGCCTCACTCTGCATTCCAAGAAAACTCCAACAAATTCACACAGATTAGGTGATTCCAAAGTGAAGATGTTACTTTTTTTCAAATGTGTGTCCTTTGTTCTAAAGTGCCCTCAATTAATGGGAACATTCAGTGGCATGCTGAACAGGGAAAACAAGCTTTTATAACAGGTAAAATTTTGTAAAACAGTAATTCATCACATCACCTGCCTGAGTTTATTTTACTTAGACAGACTTGAAATGTCATATACATTTTAATTAGCACACTATATACTATTGCTAGGTTTAAACCAGGTACAGGTTTATAATATCCGAGAATGTAGCAAGAACAAATTGCCAGTTTGTATTTAGCTGAGCACAAAACTGACAAAATTTTGTGCAGGGCAGATATGTAAAAGAGCTCAGATCTCAAAGCTCACCGTAGGTTTTTAATATTTCTTCTAATCATTTTAAGAGGCTCTGATATATATAAATTTCTAACTAAAACAGGCCTTCCAGACTGCACATGCACGTAATCCACCTACCAGGCATATGGGGACTGTGGAACAAATAGATGCAAGCAGCTCCACAATTGTTCATTGGCTTTGGGCAACAAATGGATGCCTAGTGAACCATCAGCATCACCTCAATGTGTTTTGGAAGTCTGTTCAAAGCTGCCTTTCTCCATCCCTGCTGAGAATGTAAATTCTCATAGCTCAAAATGCTGTAACTGTTTTATTCAATATTCCTATTTTATAGTTTTCGGATACTCAACATTAATTTGCAGTATAATTCTGTTCCAGGTGTTTGTGCACTACAAAAGGTTTTTGTTTCTAAGTACATGTTCTGCTGTGGTAATTATCCCTCCTGCACTGTAATTCAAGCCTGAAAGTTGATTTATTCTCCATGTGTTCTTTGTAGAATTAAATGTGTCACCATTGTAACTGACTTACTTCTGACAAAGCCGATCTAAACAGTTGCAGAAATGTCTCATTGCCTTCACAGTTATGAGCCCAATTAACTTGTCAACATTTTCTAGCAGTTATTTACTACAGATTTACCACGGCTCTAATCAGCTATAGAGGTGGGAAAAAGAAGGACAATTAAGGTAGGGGCCATCTTTGCTTGCAGTTTTCTAGTGACAAGTGTAACTGGAGCTTCATTTCACAAGTATTTTAGGATACGTAGGAAGTCGTAAATGGTGATGGGTCAGAAAATCATGAAGAGGTTTGTTCAGTGATTGTGATCTGACTCAGAAGCTTACTGAAATTAGCTTTTTTACTACTAATTATTTCACTCTGTTGTTTCAACAGACACATTTAAAAATGAGATTATCCCATCTGTCTTAGCATATTCCGTATGTCATTTCACATGCAATTTGCTACCTAAAGCAGCTTCTGCTGTCTTTGTTCATCATATGCTGAGAACACCACGGCTGCATGGAAAAGTTGAAAATGAAGAAAAGAATTGAGAACATCATTGGCTATTGTTCTGATAGTATTAATCACTTTCATATTTTGCTTCTTTGCATGTATTCTGTATCACCCAAACTAAAGTACTGTAGATTCTCCTGGGAAAGTATCGCACTGAATGTTGTGTGAACAACACACGCACACCTTGCTAAAGACAACACACACCTTCCCAGAGAGAGGGTCACCGTGCATTGCACTTTCTGAAGCTGTTGAAAGGTGCAGAGATCAGAAGCTGTTGATCTAGCCTGACACCTTCAGAATAAACACTGTGTTCAAAACGCCTTCGTTTTTCTCTTATGACAACACAAGCGACAAATCCTTTTGAGAGGGGACTGCCCTCACACTGCGCATCTTTTTTCCCCAGGCTGACCATCGCAGCAGCGAAGCGTGCCCTCCTGGCAGCAGGGCAGGATGCCAGCAGTGGCTGCTGGAGGTTCCCAGCAGCCTCTTCCAGGCCCTTCATCCATCACCGCCTGCTAGTGACATGACGGTACCATCTGGCGCTGAGTTGGAATTGCATAGTCCATTCACTGTCAGGGTGCGTCATAACCTGTGATGTTCAAAAGGTTCAGTGCTCTCTGACAAAAGGCATCTCTGTGAGGGTGTTTATTTTCAAACCTCTCTGGGATGAGAGGAGATGCTTTTCGGTCTGGGAAAGTACACATCGTGTTCAAGAACCAAATCATGATGATCTGTCCATAGATAATTCAAGTTGCAATTCTGGTTTTGAGATACCTAAGGAATATATGTCATGAATATAAAACTAAAGTTGTTTCTTTTCTGAGAGGGCACTGTGGCTGAATGGAAACCATGGTAACTAGGATGGCATATGCTGGTACCTTGTTCTTGAGTGTTAAAAATGCACAGAGTAGGCTTTGTGCTTAGCAACAAAACCTAATCAACGAAGTCTTCAAATAGCCCTTCCCTCCAGACCTCCATTGCACCTGCCATCCTTGTCCCATGCAGAATGTGTGCCTGGTCTTTGTACTTTCATGTTCATCAGTCCATCCTTTAGGCATGCAATAAGCAGTACAAAATACATTTCACACAAAAGAAAAGAGTTTATTCTTGTTGGCCATTGCTTTAGAAGAATACACAACTCAAATCTCCTTCCCTGGAGGGCTGTTGTGAAGTATGACTCATCCTTGGCCAACATATTGAATGTTCACTTTAATTAGAATATGTGCATCTAAAAATCATCGTAAACACTTGCTGTTAATAGCAAATTACTCCTGGTATACAATGGGAAGTAGAAGCAATTTTAATACATTTAATACATTAAGCTGTACATTTTAAGTCATATTAGGGCAGCACGCTGACAAAAATTAATTACGGAGATTCTCTAATTAGCATCCATTGGCTGCCATACAAATCATGTTGGCATGAAAAATGGGAATAATGCAAATTCTACTCTACGGTGATGATTAAATATTTTCTAAACACTAAACAATATTATACAAATCTTTGATACCTACCCTATGTGGCAAATCTGGATGAGGATCTGATTTGTTTATAATAACAAGTGAAACAAGATAATGTATTGCTGCTTTCTAGTAGTTGATGGTACATGTTAAATAGGCTGACTTTCATAGAATCATAGAACAGTTTGGGTTGAAAGAGATCTTTAAAGATCATGTAGTCCAACCTCCCCTGCAGTAAGCAGGGACATCTTCAACCAGATCAGGTTGCTCAGAGCCCCGTCCAACTTGACCTTGAATGTTTCCAGGGATAGCGCATCTACCACCTCTCTGGGCAACCTGTTCCAGTGCTTCACCAGCCTTGTGGTAAAAAATGTCTTCCTTCTATCTAGTCTAAATCTACCCTCTTTTAGTTTAAAGCCGTTACCCCTTGCCCTGTTGCAACAGGCCCTGCTAAAAAGTTTGTCCCCATCTTTCCTGTAGGCCCCTTTAAGTACTGAAAGACCGTGATAAGGTCTCCCCAGAGCCTTCTCTTGTCCAGGCTGGCCAACCCCAACTCTCTCAGCCTGTCCTCACAGGAGAGGTGCTTCAGCCCTCTGGTCATTTTTCTGGGCGTCCTGTGGACCCACTCCAACAGGTCCATGTCTTTCCTGTGCTGAGGGCTCCAGAGCTGGACACAGTACTCCAGGTGGAGTCTCACCAGAGCAGAGTAGAGGGGCAGAGTCACCTCCCTCGACCTGCTGGCCACGCTTCTTTTTCATCTCACATGCAGATGCCTTCCTCAGTACAGGCAGGTGAAATGCTTTTATACTTACCTGGGATCTAACTGACCAGCATCTGACACAACACAAGTTGATCCAGAGGTTTTACAATCTCTCTCTTGGGAGACTGTGAAAAAGAACAGGAATATTACGTCTTTCCTAATGTAGCTTAGCACACTTGAGTAAGCTTAGACTGGTCCCAAAATCTAAGCTATTACACTAACACTAGAATGATAATATCATATGTGTGTGTGTACATGTCTTTCTCCATCATGCAGAAATCATATTTGTCTGTAAGCAACATATCTTTTTTCTCTTTTTAAAGTTCACTATCATTTACTGACTCAGGATGTGCAGTGTCAGAGATTTCATAACGTAGCATAATGCAATATCACTGTGTGTTAGAAGGAAGTCTCTAGGGTGTTAGACTAATTGACTTTATTAAGATCATCAATACTTTAAGAGTGTTCTCACATGGTCAGATCAATAGCACATGATTAGAGCATTATCATGCTTTTTACTACTCGGAAATCCTCACAGCGTGCCACTTCACACTTTCATAGAAGAGTATATTTCAATGTTTTTCATCCCTCAGACAAAAAAAGTGAACAACAGAAGCTTAACTGAACTAGCCTTATTTCTGAGAAATTTACAGAAGCGTCAGAGCAAAAGAATCAAAGCATCATAAATTATAAAGCTGATCTATAAGACTCGTTTCCAATTATTTCATAAAGTCTGGGGCCCTAGAAAATTGGTAACAACTGTGGATCTTTTAAGCGTGCAATAAATGGAAACAGTTCCTTTCATAAAGTGCTCTGACTGTAATGTGGGTCCTGTAACCTTATTACCAGAAAATGTTACTACAGAGGAATTGCTAAGGGAAGAGGAGCAGTGGTGAGCTTACATATAATTTTTCTACATTACTGTTCATTAAATAAAATAAGGCAATATTATTTCCATTGGTAACCACAGAGAAGAAACAGGGATAAGTTTTGTTTGGATTTTCGCTCTTGTTTCCCTGTTTTCCCTCCCAGAGGTCTGGCTGCTGCTTTCCAGAGATGAATGCATTGCCTGGTACTAAGTATACACAGAGAAAACACACAACCTGGCAGGAAGAATGATGGCATTACTATTGCAGGAATAATCCTTAAATTGTATATTTGTATTCTGTTGAATGATTCCTTTGTCTTTTAAGCTATATTTTAGTACCTTCTCTCTCCACTCATGTCGTATAGATGAGGTGGCAGAGTTAGCTCCCAGAAGGGACAGGGATCAGAAGGATGACATTCCAAGAAAAGGAGTAAAGCATAGATGGATGGAATCAAGTTTTTTCTCCCTTAATTTTTAATGTTCTGGTGATGCCGAGAGACATTTGGTTGGGCAATATGGAGTCACTCTTCCCAGAGGCACGCAGGAGAACCACAACGGGTAACAGTCACAAGTTGCCACAGGAAATTTTGCCTAGCTGTAAAGAAATTACTTTTCCCATGAAGGCAGTGAAGCACTGGAATGGGTTGCCCAAGTTGTGGAATCTCCAGCCTTGGAAGTAGTCAAAGCTTGACTGCACAAGATAGATTACTGCCTCACAATCTAAACTACTCTGTGATTCTGTGAATTCAAAACTGTTTACAACATGGCGCCCGGTGTTTTGATGTAGCAAGTAATCTGCCTGTTTCCCACATGAAATGCTCAATTCTTCTCTTTTCACTAAGATCATTATGCGTCCCCATAACCATTAGATCCCAAATGCCTAGTTGGCTAACTACACTTGATTTCCATGGAGGTTGCCCAGCCCCTATTAAAACTGTCATCCAGCTCCTGCAGGTCAGGAAGACTCCAGCACTTACTATTCCAGTGCAGTTGCCTTTGTATAACCTTAACAGACTAAAAGGACAAGCTCTGAAAGTATTACAGGAATTGTAGATGCTGCTAATGGTCTGCAATTTTATAAGTAAAATTAAAAAGTGAAATAGAAATATTATCATAGCGTGGCAAGAGATGCATATGTAAAAAAGCATGCCTAGCAAAAGTCAAGATTAATTTCTCATACCTATACAATTTTTATTCCTACTCTGCTGCTAGCAGACCTCAGAAAAAAATAAGACAATATTATTCCTAATGGTAAACCAGAGAAAAACATAGCAGTAAATTAAGTAATGCTTTGCACGATAACTTCTGTAAAAGCTATGGGGTGAAGTGTCCTGGCAGAATGCAGCCAAAACAAATATTATTCTTGTTTTCATAGTTTATATTTAGGTGCACACTGGTAAGTCACCTTCTCAAATGATGTAGTTGGGTCCCCTGAGCCTCCCCCCGCATAAATCTCAAGATACGCTGATAAATCTCTGGGGGCTCTTAAAAGCTTTGCTAGCTAACAGCATAAGAACAGAGGCCACCTGCAGTGTATATGGACTTGGCAGGCCTTTCAGAAAAAGTTTTATTTGGGGAGAGGGGTTATTTGCAAGGATTCAGAAAAAAAAAATCACCTGCCTATATCTCTTCCAGAGACTGGAACTCCATTTTTGTCTAGCATATCTAGTGAAGGGATGCAACAGATAAGCTGTTCTCTTATCTTTAAGCCATGTTTTTTCAGATGAATTTTTAGATACCACTCTGCAACCATAGAAACAGTTTGAGCAATTGGAATGCACACTGGATTTTTATCTCTCAAGTAATCACTTTTCCTTATCATGGAAATAACTTGAAACCAGCAGCGTGTGAAGTTAGTTCAGATTCAAGTTGTCTTCCACTTGAAACAAACCTTTGATCAAGACTGCACAAATGCAACATATCTGCGTCTACTGCCCAATGTAGAAAGGACGTAGCATTTGAAAATCCATCATGACACATTCTTCAACCTGACATTTGAATCCATGTCTGCTGTTTTCCTCCCTCATTCGGGAAGCCAAGATGATCTGTGCAGGGGAAGGCGAAGGAGGTGCTATCATTTCATCAAGGACAAAACATTATTTTAGCAAAGGCCTCTCGTATTGTTAAAAAATAAAAAAAAAAAAGGCAAATTGTCACAAAGGCTGGGTTAAATTCAAGCCAGAAAGAAGCAGTAGCAGATCAAAACCCCTAGGTAATTTATATTAATATAATTTTCTGCATTTTGACTTTACCTACGTTTAGATTTTCATCTTTCATTTTCAGAAGTGTCTAGCAGCTAAGACAGAGGGAGCAGTTCATATTTCTCAAAAGTATTATTTTAGATTGCAGCAAACTCAAGGGGATTTGAGTAGCATGGTTCGCACTCAGTTCAAGCTTTTGTTCTTGGCTGAGAACTAATTACACATTTCTGGCAAAATTAAATGTTATATGCTAAAGCACAATGTTGTAGCAAGGGGTGAATTCTGTAACAAGTTCCACAGCAGCAGAATTACAGAAAACATGAAATTTTGAGGATAAAAATGCAACAAGGGTTTCCTATACTGCTCTGTCAGTAAAACTGTTTTTTCCTTAGGGTATCTCCGAAACATTGCAGTTTCACCATTTGCTGAAGGCTACAGAATTATGTATGTCATGGAGCCTATACATCAAAAACAGGTACTTACGTTATTTGTTCAAAGAACAGACTTGCTTTTAGTAGTATCTTCTCAGCTTTTTATTACAGCTATGTGTCCATAATAAAATAATTTTTATTCAGAGTGTATAAAATAGGACATTTCTTTCAAAAGGGTTAAGAAACCATGATTAAATGTCAGCCTATTAAGAGAGTCACAAAAAAATGGCTCCATTGCTCAAATGGCTACATTAATGAGAACTTTGCGATATAAAAAAAGAGTTTAATATTGAAGTATTGCATGTACAGAAGTGAGCTGATAGAATTTCTCTTTGTTAAGTGACAACAACTGTGAATTCATTCCCACACAGGAATCTTTAACTGGTGACAGCTAATTGAGAAAGGCAGAACACAGTATGAAATTTATTCCCACTTTCTTCCTCTGTGGAGGAGCAAAGCCAATAGAGCGGCAGTATTTCTTCCTAAAGACATCTTCAGTAGCCTGCTTTGCTTTGATTCACTGCTATTCAATGCACTTAATTTCTATTTATTCCAGTTTCACTGTAGCTTTAGGTAGACAGTAAATCAGCCTCGCTCATTGTACACAGTTAATTGCCTATCTATGAAACAGGCCTAGAAACTTGACAGATGATACTCATCAACAAAGTAGCGAGGGGAGTGGGAGGACTGGAATATTAGGTAAGGATGGGAATGGTAGGAACTAGGATGGGACAAACTTTTTGAGATAAACCAAAGCTAAATAAATAAATAAATTCCCCATTATTTAGCAAAGCAAGGGATATCTTTGGTGTCTGAACAAAATATTTTGCATTCAGTTTGAACTGTTCTTAGAAATAAACGTCATCTCATACCACCATGCCAAAATATTTTATTACAATGTAAAAACTAGGTTTTAGAATATACTTTTCCCATCCCAAGGTCAAATAACTTGGGGATAATGTATTTCAAAAATTCAGAGGCATTTTGGTACCTCTGCACGTTCAACTTTTTGCCCCTAAATTACGTGCAAAAAACATACCCACTTTTAATAACTTGTTTCCCCCACCGGACATGGCTGATAATAGAAGCAAGCTGAATATACGCTGGCTCTAACCAAAGGATGGCCACTGATGCTGAGAATGGTAAAGACTCTTTCTCCTTCTCAGTTTTAAATATAGCAGTTTTGTCTTGTTTTCTGCCACATTAGTGAATTAAAGTGGTCTACCAATTGCCCAAGCTAGCAAAAAGAGAGGAGGTGGGCTTCAGTCAGCTGTAGTGCTGGGAACAGGGGTAGGAGTGGTAAGGAACCAGCAAGGCTTCCCTCCCTGAGCAGCAGTGAGCCCTTCCTGCTCCCACCGTGCTGCAGCCCCTACCAATTCCTCACCTCAGCCCCACCAAGAGGGACTCGAGCTCTGCGACACTTGGTGCTCATGAAGGAAATTCATGGTGTGGAGGAATTATGCAACTAAAATGAGATCTATAGTTTCCAGCTTTTGGGGGGGGGGGGGGCATGGAGACAGCTAAGCTAGACTCCCATCTAACATTCAATTTCTGCTTCACCTTAAGGGGGATACAAATCCACATCCCCACTTTAAGAGGAGAGACCTAACCCTTAAGCCTGTGGCATCCTTTAGGCTACAGTGCTGTGCTGCAAACCAGAGACTGAGACAGAAGGCAATCAAGTGTGACATGCGTGCAATGTACAACTCCCAACAGATCTGTCCACACAGCAGCATGACATGGTTCTGGCTATCTGGGCTTACAGCGCTCTGCCCCTACTTCATACCCAACGTGTGGCCTGGGTAGAGTAAAAATGTCTTGAGTCACAGATCACTGGTTTGATTTTCCTGGGAACAAAGCCCTGTGCAATTAGTAACAGGGCATACTTTGGTTCAGAGAAAATGCTCCAAAGACTCCACTTTTATCTCTTTTTCCCTCTGCCAACACAGGCAATTATAACCAGCTCTGGACTTCTGGCTGCACCCAAGTTGCCAGCACTGTTGTCCTTTCTGCAGAGCCTCAACCTCTCTCACATAAGCAGAGCTCCCAGCTGTGACTTTACATTCAGGCTTCCAGTTACAGCAACCCATGGCAGGAGCAGGTCTAGCTTTCACCAGCATCATTTGCAGCGTATCAGTAATGGGATACTTTATTCCCTGGGTAAACTCAGCTCACAGGTGTGGCTGCCGCTGGGCAACTATTTCAAAGGTGGGGATTCCTCCAGCCATGCCATCACCTCCCTCAGCTTTCTAAAAAGTAGCAGCCTGAGAGCCTCAGTCCTACAAGACACCACGTGTTTTCCATTTCCATCCAAGGAATCCTTATAGAAGATGATTATGGGGTCCATCCTGCCACAAGTTGCTTCTCTCCTGGGTAATACAGCAACAGTACTCCCGTCAGGAGGCCAAAACATCTCAAAGACAGAGCTTCAGCAATGGAAGTAACTGACACTCTAAGGGGATCTTGCAAAACAGCCAGAGAAGAAACACCTTGGCAGATTTACTTTTTAAATTCTCTTTCCGGCAGCGGACAAATCAAACCCTGCTCCACTCCACAGAGGTGCAGGAGCTCCCGCAGCACCTTCCCTCCAGCATGCTACAGGAGATTTGCTGCTGTTACCTTGTGTAAATCTAAGCCTCTGTTTCAGACCAAGAAAACTGATGTTAAGTTTCTAAGAGAAATTAATCCATGGTTTTTGTTGTTGTTTTTTTTTCAGCAGAAAACACTTAGCTCTGATAACACTACAGTGCTGCCTAAACCATGAAAGGTTACAGAATTCATTAGACTCATAGGTTGCTGGAAACCAGCAAGCACCAACACAGTGTTTTGATTGTTAACAGCACGTCAGTCAGCACAGTCTCAAGTGCCAAAATCTGTTGGCACCTGAAGCTCACCTGCACTGGTCAGGCCTCCCCTACTGCCAATTCAACACTGCTGCCACCTGGTTAAAGACCAGAAACCCCCTGTTTAGAAAGGGGCTGCAGAACAGAGCTGTGAAATGTGAAGCCTCATGGAATCTCAAACATGAAGGCACGATACTCATATGAAACAAGGTGAGACAGACGTCTTTTTAAACTTTTGCCTTTTGGTCCTATTTTATGACTATTTGAGGTTCGACTCAATTTGTCAATACAGATACTCCATTTTGTAAGTTTAGTACACACCTCTTGCATATAAACATCATTTTCTTTTCTCCTTGAGTAAAAAGAGGTAGCTTAAAAGACAAGTTCCGCATGCCGCAAGGCTACAGAAAGATAGCTTTTTGTACTGAAGTTCCCTCTGACTAACCTGCACAGAAAGCAGAGTTAAAACTGCCTCACACCCCCAGTCTTGCTGTCTTGGCATCAGACTGCAAGAACCTAGTTACGATTAATACATGGCGAGACATCACAAGGTTACTTAGTTTCACATATCCCAAAAGAGCAGCTTTTGAAGACATATGAAAAGCTACATCCCTTTTGAAAATCTGTCCTATTCATAAGTTCTGCCAAACAAAACATGTGCTCAGTTCTCTCATCTTTACCTCAGCAGATGTGCTACTCCTAGAAGGCAAGAGAGCTCTGCAGAAATAAAACAGGTTGTTGATACTGAAAGGACAGAATACAACAAGCATTTGCATGTGAGCCAGTAAAGAGCAAAGAGCGCAGCTGCATAAAGTTTTCATAGCAGAGAAGACTGGCTGGAGAAGGCTGGGAACAGACTTCATGACAGAACAAGGGTAGAGGAATGGGACTACATCCCAGAAAACAGGGGTAAGTGAGCTACTAGACCACCCAGATATATTCTTTTGAAAAATTCAAGCCAGGAATTCCAGAATACCTGCTGGAATTCCCCGGAGGAAATTCAATTTTATGTCTCACCAGGAATGTAACCCTCATTTCCAAATGGGGCTCAGCCTGCCCTGTGTACTCAGTCGGTCTCAGTGCCTGAGGCAGTCCTGGGCTTTATTCAGTGACATTTGGAAAACTGGTGTAATAATGCCACGTACAAAGAAGTTTGTAAACTGTGTGTCATTTACACTAGAAATGAAACAACTCCCTCACAGAATCACAAAGTTTATACTTGCTACACATTTTAAATTCATTCAGCAAGAACAAAGCAGCTTGAGTGAGGGAGACTGTTCCGTACCAAATGCAATGATTCTATACGGTGGCCAAAAACATCTAAGCTAAATTTGGTGCACCACATACATGGCAACGAAACATGAAAAATTCTCCACATAAGAGTCCCAGAAAACTGAATTGTGGATTCCCACAAATTTCCCATAATTACCTCGTCAAAACAGTTGCTTGAAGAGTACCTTTTCCTTAAGCCGACAGCCAGACAGCTACAGGAAAGGGATACTGACTGACATAAGCAAGTTACAACTGTAAAGAACATACCACTATTATTCTGATTAGAAATTGCATCAAAATCAGAAACTGGTAAGTAGGCAAGATAACTTATGAGTAAAGATTCCCTTGAAATAGGAAGAAAGGAAACAGTTCTAGATGCAAGTGAGAACAGTCTTCTCCCAGACAGCATCCCTAAATGCAGCATTATCTTCAACCACGTCTCACTTAACACAGCTTAAGCACACACCTGCCAAGGACCCTGTGGCTGGCTGTGGCCAGTAGCCTACACGGGACAAGATGGTAGCATTGAGAGAGTGCTTGGTCAGGGATGGGCTCTCCCACCAGAGCAAAGAGAAAAGATCCATGCTGCTGAATCTTCTTGTGAGCTTTGGGCAAGTAAAATAGTCCATGTCTGAAGAGACAGTGAAAGCTAAACATTCAGACTATGGATAATTTGGATAAAGGTACAAATTTTACATGATCCCATACCATCAGAAATGCCTTCGTAATGCTGGTTTGACATTGCCCAGCAGGTGGGGCAGGTGACCAGCAGAAGAGCCTGCGTGTCAACGGCAAACTGCATTGCGTCTAGTGTGAATGAACGCGCTGTGCCTGAGAAGTTCCCTGCTCTGGAGGAGCCTTCTGGGCCACCGGGAGTTCACCTGCTTCCAGGGAGATGGATCCCTGGCCCACCTCTGTGCTGTGGGACATGCCTGCTTCCCCACCGTGGGCAATATAAATATCTGAAGACAAGATCCTGCCTCCAGAGAAACCAGGGATAGCTCTGCAATCATCTCATTCACGGGAAGGATTTATTCTTGAAGGTATGGCTGGAGCACTGAACATGATGAGCACCAAACAACCCAAAGCACATGTCCCTTGAAGAGTGTAAGTAAAGCAGTAGTATACCATAAAGCCTCTAGGGACAGGGTACTGTCACGGGGTATAGACACTTCACAAAGGCAGACAAAAGAAGCCAAAACACAAACCAAGTTAGTCAAGGGGCATGGTTAAGCTGTTGTCTGCTGCTGATTGTAAAGTGAGTTTTAGATCAACTCCAATACCTAATTAAGATTCATTTTTAAGGAAGAAAATCACAGCATCTCAAATAACAACAACAGAATCTGTACCAAATGCCTTCCACAGCTGTTTTCCGAATATTACCTTAAATATTACATTAGGATGACCAGTGCTTAAAAAAATAAAGTATTTTGTTCTATAGAGTGTTATAACAGGAGTATTTTGTGGAAAATAAAAAAATCTTAATGTGGTACGTAACTCAGGTGCATTAGTTTGAGAGTGCAGCTCTGTCCCCGTTACGTTACAGGAAGAATGACAAGCCAGTCCACACATCCAAAGACTGACAATTTCAAATTTTTATATAATGCAAGTATGTGTCATTTCCACTAAGGTACAGGGTTACCTACTTCAGGAATGAATCAAGGAAAACCTTGAATACACTGTGGCGAGCTGTACTGCAAATACCTTGTATCCATCTCAGAGAAGTGGAAAGTATCCTGGTGTGAAACAGCAAAGCTGATGATCTTCTTTGTGAGGTATTTACCAGAGTCTGAAATCTTAACTTTCTTAAGAACTTTTCTGCCAGGTCTTATGTTGTAGGCCTGGTACTGACTTCCATCCTCTTAATAAATCCAGCTTCTTTGGTGATGGGCACTAGGAATATTAGCACTGCATAAAAATAACATTTTGGTTTGGGGTTTTGGTTGTGTTTTTTTTTTTTTTTTAACAAAGGCAATCATAATGCATTTTTAAATATAAATTCTGATTATTCCCCCCACAAACCCTAGCTTATCTGGAAAACATGAACCAGTTTTCACAACAGTATCAATCATCAGTGCAAAACTTCTTCTGAAAAAAAAAAACAGACCTGAATAGTGACGGAAGATTACAATCCACAGTCACCTCCTCACAGTTTGCAACATCCTTTTCTAACAGTTGGAGAGGATGCTGTTCATTTTCAGCCTGGTAGCGTGTGGACAACTTACTGTCAATGAACACGACCTGATCTAAGCCCACATCAGGATAAGGTAGACAAGGCCTCCATGGGGAAAAATGGCTATTGTAACAGGACAGGCAGACATTGACGGAAGACCTACTAGTGGGTCCAATTAGTGGATCCAATTGCATTTGATAGCTACCTATTAATTACAATATGGACCATTATTTTTCCTACAGGTGCCAGAGACTGCTGCAAGACACTAATGCTAGAAGGTCATTACTCTTTACTAATTCAGTGACTGACAGGCAGTACCTGGGGAGGTACAGATATTTAAGCTAAATCAGAATAGAGTGGAAGAGGAGCTACATGTCAGCCATTACTGTCCCAGCATCAGAAAGAAGCCTTCTTGCTATTCATTTTTTTATTTCGACACAGCTGAATTTCCCACATCTTCTTGTAGTTAATCTTCTTTACAAAGTATAAATACTATTCCATTTTTGCATAAAAGAAAAACAGCCGTTTGTATATACACACACACCTTGACAGCAAGTCCTTGAAAGAACACTGTGGCATGAAACTACAGAGCTAATACACACAGAGCACTGATTTAGATGAAGGCCAGGAAGTGTCTGCTAAGAAAGGCAATCTATTAAGTTAAAGTTCTCATTAGAACTTACATGTTTTAACTGAGCCCGTGACTTATGAATGGGATAATCAGAATCATGTGACACGCTGAACTTATTAGTTATAGTCTGGTGTACAAACTGTATCCTGTAATTGCTGCTTTTAACTGATGCCATCCAATACAGAGTGGAATGACTTGCGTACATCCTACTGGTATAAGAAAGCAGCCTTCTTGGATGACACATTACCAACTCTTTTTAGACACTGAATATACTCGAGGGTAAAATTAAGACACGAGTAAGACCACACAAGGTTTTGGTAATTATTTTTATGTTGGTTTTATAGCTTTTTTGGTTTCTTTAGGAAATTCCTGCACAACAAAAGGAATGAAGAATTCCAGAAGAGAGTTGACCTCCTTCAGTTCCAGACTGTATTCCACTGCTATTTTCTCTGCAGTCCATATTTGAGGATTAAGTTTATGATTATTAAGAAGCGTCAGAGCCTCCACAATGGAAATTTTGCCTTTGGGAACTTTCTTAACATCTAGATCTCCCAAGTGGCCTAGTTTTGTCAGTCTCTTTTCCTCCTGTTTACACGGAAGATGTTCACCACTTCCACCTTTTACCTAATTGTGGGAAGGAAAACAAAAAGAGCTTAACAGCAGTTCTGTTTACTGTGCATAATGTAGCAGCCAAGCTGTTTTCCTACATACAGCATTTCCTGTTAGCTTTCCCCATTTTCACAGCATAAAAAAAAATTATAAAATGCTTAGCCAGCCTTGCTTCTTGACATCACAAAAGTTGCCAGTTGTTCCACAGGCACTCTACATACGATGTCAACTGCCCACTCAAATTCTGAAAAGTTACCATCCATTGAACTCTTAAATGTTGTACCGACTCATCATACAAGTCAAACTACAAATTCTTGTAGCTAAACATAAATGCAGATAACCTAATATTTGGTACCAATTCATGTCACGGGGAAAGAAAAAATAAATAAAATCACACACTACACTTCCCTTAATTTTCAGATTTTAGTTTTGCAACTAAAAGATATCCCTTCTTTTGTTCTGTCTAGAAAACAAGCTTCTCTGGACAAAAAGAAACTATTTTGCAGTATCATATGAAGTTTAATTCCCATGACTACTGCAGTGCTCAGACACATGAAGTCTCTTCTCCCAAGTCCCTTCATATTTCCAAGTAATTTCCAAACCAGCTCTGCTTTCCCCATATTGCCTTTTATTAAGATTTACCCAGTGAATGACACTGCAAAAGAGGCACAATGAAAACCTTTCTTAAGTTTAAGAAAAAGTACTTTTAAAGTTATCAGAGTCCACGGCCACTGATTTGCCCACAGACACTCTGTATTACTTTATAAGCTGAGAAAAACTATGTGGATGCTACAGCTTCTGTAACTGTGCGACTGCTGCTGAACTACAGAGAATGTCTGATGGTTCTACCAGTTCTTATTTTCTTCCTTTTATTTTGTGCTAAAACTGTGCTCAGATAACGAACAATTTTTCAAGTCTTAATAAAATGATCTGCCTCTGGGTATCTGCCACTTCAGAAATCAGAGTTAGTGCTTTTCCACTTAACAAAGATAGACATGCCAAATATACGTATAGGTATTTATACATATGAATGCACAAAGCATTCAGAATAACATTGGGAAAGAATGGAAGCTTTTGGATGAAGCTTTGCCTACAATCCTCTGTGCTAACACATTAATTCTGCTCTTCCTAACAACTGTAAGTAGACACACCACAAGAGCAAGTTTTATGTCTGCCTCAGAGTAGGCACAGAATCAAGCAGTAAGACATGTTCTGCTTTTTGCTTTTCCTCAAATCAATTTTTACAGGATTACAAATGGAGGTGTTTATAAAGTTATCTAAATTGGACCTTCAGCACTTCAAGATTAGAGTCCTAACCTCCCTTATGAAAATTAAGGATAGAGATTGCTTGGAAACTTTAGGGAGAGACTGCAGAAATCTGTTTGCATTTTAAGATATTTTTAATCTCAAATAGAAAGTAGTATGAAAGTGGCAAATTACAGAGACTTAGGAATTTTATTGCTAGATGATTATCAAACTTTTATTACTGAATGAAACAGCTAGAATAAAATGATCCAATAATGCAAAAGGTAAAAAGCAGAAACCGTAAGGTAACAAGGTGGAAAAGAGGAGACTGAACCCCAGTCTGCATATCACTGGAAGGGGTACACCTTACTTTCCAAGTCAAAGACCACAGTCATTGGCATTGAGGAAACCGATCACCAGACAATCCAGGAGGTTATGCAGAAAAAAACCTAAGGCATATCCTCAGTCACATAAGGAAAAGTCTCTGCATAGTACAACATTAACATCAGTAGTTAAAGACTCCACTAAAATGTTAATGCTTTTGTCCTCTACCACATCCATGCTCCCATAGTAGTCCCAATTTCTTTTGTTCTAACAACTCTACAAGAGATCTCTGGCAAACTCCTGCACCTCTGCAAAAGGCTTGCCAACTGTCCTTCTGCCTTTGAGGAAGCAGAAGTGGGAATTTAGGTGAAAAACAAAATAAGATCAACCTAATGTTAAAAAGGAAGGCTGTGTAAGCGTCTAAAAGGTTGTATAACCACAATCCGTCACACGTTCAAGACCCAGGGTCAAACACAGTCAGTGCTACTGATATATAAAAGAGTAATGAAAATACCACTTTTTATCTATAAAAAAGGTAGCTTTTAAGCACTAAGAGAGCATTTTGCTTTATACAGAACTTGTGCTGAGTTTGAAAACCACAAAGCTGATACTGGTATGCCTCTACAGAGCGGCATACTCACCTGCACAGGTGGATCTCTGGACTCGACATAGACATCTTTTAACAAGGCGAGGAGCCTGTCGTCCTTTCTGTAAATTTCTTCCTGTATCTCTGGGTGGTCTAAAGACAGTGGGGAGAAGAAGGGGAGAAAAAAAAATACTGAGGAAAGGCAGATCTGAGTCAAACTGTTTTCCTTGTAGTTTGTTCTGCCACCTTAACGGCTTCCCCAGAGGAACGGCGCGACTCCCAACACGCACAGTGCTTTTGGGGAAGGCTTCATTTCTCCCTCAGCTCCAGCGCTAACAACGCCGCTTCACACGGCGCCGCCGCCGCCGCACCCGGTAACGCCAACGGCGGAAAGCACTCGCTTGCGGCCCGCTCCCTCCCTGCTCCGCAGCGGCCCGCGGAACAGACCGGCTACTGCCGCCGCTGGGGGCGGCCCCAGGAT
>VZSZ01006547.1:377073-390770 GCA_013398815.1 Ibidorhyncha struthersii
GGGGGTGGGCTTCTCCTTGCTGATCTCGCGGCGGGCCCGGCTCTCCACGTTGAAAGTCCGGAACACGCGGGTCAACCGCCCGCCCATCGCTGCCGCTGCCACCGCCGCCGCCCCTGCGCGGACCGGCGGCGCATGCGCAGAGGACTGGCCGCGGGCAAAGCGGCGCAGGGGCGGGGTCGGTTCCGGCGGCCGCAGCGGGGAAAAAAACCCAACCAGAATAAAACCCAAACAAACAAACAAACGAAAACCGAGAAGGGGGATGGGGCCGGCGCCTGCCGTCCGCGGCACGGGGCTGCGCCTCGGCCTGCAGTCGCGCGGCGGGGGCCGCTGGCCAGAGTGAGGGGCCTCGGTGTGCATGGCATGTCTCCCCCACTTTATTTATAAATCTTGTCAAGTTTTTACTTGGATAATGGTAACATGGCAGCGCTTGGGGATGCTGTGCCTCTTAGTCTTTCATTAACGTGCGTAGCATTTCCCTGGAGCCACCTCACTGGTGTATTCAGTGGCAGAAAATCGATTTTAGAAGCCGGTATCGTCTGGAAGGCATATTGGACATGGAAATCTGGACAATTCCCCAGCACTGTGCAGAATTTGGGGGCTACGCCATGTTATCAGGGTGCAGCCCCTCTCTTTTCAGCCCAACCGAATAACCGTCCTTCCAACTTGTGCAAAAATTGCTAAACTGCGAGAAAGAGTTGTGAGGAAGTACAGTCTTGAGCTATGCAAGATAAGAAAGGTAAAATTGCAGACAGATAAAACTGTTGAGATGGAATTAGCAGTCTAACGAGTCAAGAAGAAAAACATAAGCACAAAAAGATATAAAATTCTCTGAGAGAAGGCAGAAAGCACCACCAAGGACTATTAGCCTGTTGCAAGAAGCACTAGAGCCTGGTGGTCCTCCACAAGACTGCAGCCTCAACCAAAACTCATAGAGTGTCTTACCAAAGGATTAGTGGCTCATTAATTCCAGCTGTTGTGCAAATTAGCCAATAATTAATTGCTTTATGTTTTTAAGCCGTGTATAGGCTGTTGGTAGACCCTTTTAATGCATGGTAATAGTTGCCTGGAGTGACTTGGAGTAGGAGTGTTAATGAAGGACAGAGGTAAGACCCAAGTTCTTGCTGTGTCCTTTTTTAGGAGGAAAACACGTGTTTTCTGCCCTTGCATCTATCTAGCCATGCTTATTACTGTGGGCATGCAAAACTTGTGTTTTCAGAACTTGATCTTCTAGTAGCATTATTTAGTAGTAACAATCATGATGTGATAGTAAGGCTACAGTGTGCTTGAATACAGCATAATGAATTACAGTGTTTTCCTTAGAGGAAAGTCAAAAGACAAACGAGTGGATGAGGAGAGCCAAGTAGACTTAAAAAGGCAATGCAGACAAGGTAGCATAAGCATGGTCTGTGCTGGATCTTTGCTCTCTTGGGGATTCCTGAAGGTGCAGTTTCTCCACATCTTCATTTTAAAGGCTCTCACTGTCTGTAGGAGAAGGATGGAAACACGTCTTTAATTTTTGTTCTCTGGTAATAAACTTGACTGACCCTATCTTATTTTAGGCACTTTGTGTGTAGTGATATTAAAAAGATAAGTGATACTAGTGGTAATAGGAACATGAAAGCTGTTAAAAGCTGCTGGACTCAGACTGGTGGCAAGTTTCATTAAATACTGGTAGTCAGTTACTTGGTAACTTAACCTGTGTTCTTGAGTACAGGATTTGATACTTTTGTAAGTGGTTAGCCTATCTGGTGCAGCTGTAATGGTAAAATTCATGTGAATGCCTTTGGTGGTTGTAGACCTTTGATGTGTACTTTAGCATTTCTCTGAAACATATTCTTATTAATCTGCCTGTGGATGCAAACCATTGCGCCAAATGTGAAAATAAAGATTCTCTCTTCAAAATCCAAGAATTGCCGGATTCTGGGATAAAACTTAGCACAGGGCTTCTGTCTCCGTAAAGCCTGAATCTGACTTAACACTGCTGTAATATTTACTGATAGCAAAATAAATTCACTAGAAGTAGTCAGTTAAAAATAAAGAGTGATGTCATGCTCTGCCTGTCACTTCCTATCACTGAGGATGGCACAAGGCTGTTGTTTTTATGTATAAGGAGGCATCAGCAGTACAAGATTTTTATTCTGAAGAATCTTTTTTAGACTATAGCAAGCAGAAGAACTGAGATCAAAAAACTTTTTTTTTTGATAGTTTGGTATTTTACCAATGTGACCATGTTGATATTAAATACCAGTAAGCAAGAGCTTGGATTTTTTTTTCCATATAAAGTATCTGCAAGTGTGATTATTAAAAAATGAATGTGTAGTTCCTCAAAGCATATAAACTGTGTGTATTCAGCTTATGCAGTGCTACAAATGGGATGCATTTTGCTTGAAACAGGAGCCTGAATTTTTCCAGGGAATTTAAAAATAACAAGAAATAAATCAGTTCTCAAGTAGCTCTTTAACAAAACAGCCCATGAGAAGAACAACAACTATTCAACTGAGTTCATGCATACCAGTGGCCTGTTCTCAACAGCGGACAGCATCAAACACATCAGAGAATAATACCGTAACTTGCACAATATACGTGTGCCATAGGCTGCTATACTAGATCTCCGTTGAATCCTTTCAAATGTCTAAGAGGGAAATTTCTAAAACTACTGTGCACCTGGAAAATAAAAAAGTACATTTGTGACCATCCTTTGAATAATTTGTTTCAGTTTTTCATTCCAGTGTTGATTTTATGTTGTTAGTTCTTCATTTTTCATTCTCAGCTAGTTCTGTAGCTGAATGGAAAATCAAAAATCAATTTTGGTAGTTAACAAGCATCAAAAGTCTGATTGATCTATTGAAAATTCCCTCTAGAGAAGGGAGAATAGGAATGTCTGGTATTAACTTTTTTTGCTGTGAGGTACTACTAAAGTTTCTTCGCTGTCTTTACTCTTCAGAAAAGTAGGAATCGGAGTATTAGTCCAGACGGGCAGGTAATCTCAGTGGAAATAAGATTCTTTTTTTAGTAATGGGTGCCCAACTTGAGAATTTTTGAGAGGAGGCAGGTGAGGTTTTTTACATGATTTATGGTCTGGGAACGACCCAGAGATCGACAGCAGGGGAAGATCAGAAGTGCCCTTATACAGCAGCGGCATAGGTTTTTGTTTGATTCTGTCCACATTTTGTACCACTGTTCTCCTCTTCCCATTTTTGTGGCTGTTCTTAATTTATGGCAGTCTAAAGGGATACTGTAGCAAACTAATGTATAATTAGGAATCGGGGAACTGAGTCTTCTGTCCTGATTACTGGTTTCCCAGTAAATACAATGAGAGCATTGATCCATTTGTTCCTTATCTCATCAGCGTTAGGCAGGCAGAACCAGAGAACATAGCATTAGCAAGAATTGATTATGAGCCAAGCAAAAATGACTGTCCTACAACTTTGTAAAGACAAACTCAAGATGGACATTGAGATCACTGTTGCCTTTCAATGATTTCTGGTTGTTCTGTTACTTAATTCAGTTTGTTTCTGTGTTATTGGCTTGAACTGATCCATCTTTTACTGGCTCCTGAAGTATCTACAAATACACGGAAGGCTTTTGCTTAATTCCAGGCTGCGATCGGAGTTTTACTGAACACTTGCATCTCTTCAAGGCTAGGTGGCTGCAGTGCTTTATTTAAAGGAGTTTTTGTTGAGTCCTTACATGGATGAAGTTTATGGAGAATGCAGCAAGCTCCCATTTACAGGCTCACACACCAGCCCAGACAGGGCACTAGCTGCTTGTCAGATAACATTAATTTCAAAGACATTACATTTAAATTCTCCTGACTGACTGTGGCTTGGTATACCTGATGTCATCTTCCATAATTCTCCTATCTGATTGTTATATCTCAATTAGTAGGTTACTTTGACTTGGAAATGCACAGTAGGAGCCAGCATATTTGAGATTGGGGCAGCCTGGTACTGGAATTAATTAATTATAGCAATTACATGTGCATTTTTACTTCATTTTTGCTCGTAGGGTTCAGTTCCTTGTGCTCAGTGGCGATACTAGTTGGGAGAACTGATACCCTCATTCTTTCCTGTAACCCTGTCTTCAGTTCATCCTTCTTGCCAGAGCAAGGGTGTAGGAACTCTTCAGAGCAAACAACGTCAGATAGCTGGTCTGATTTAATAAATAAAAGAAGTCCTGTAGTTTTTTTAAGCCGTATCATTTACTGATGGTTTAACTGGTCGACAAAAAGCTACCAGAAACATGGGAGGAGAACCAAAAGGCAGATGATAAGAGGAGTATGAATACCTTGCACTGGTATTGTTGCCAGGTTGGTTGGTTGGTTTGTGAGAGGATGCACTTTGCACCCAGATTGTTTTGCTTCAGCAGTCACAGAAACAGCTGTACCGGCTCCAAGGAGGAGCATGTGAACCAGCAGTCAGAAGAAAATGAGTGGAATGGAGGGGTGGTTAATCTTGGGCTGGCTTTCCTGACACACCAGGGTCACCCAAGACAAACACCATCCCTTTGGGCCTGAAAAAAATGTGAACATTTATTCACTTGAAAAGTAAGAAATATGTGAGCTATATTAGAGGGTCTGTATTATGATGATAAATTGTCACAGAGAGCATTGTACATGTAAATTGATGTAACTTTAGACCTTTGTACCTGTTCTTTGGCATCCTTGTTATTCAACTTGCTGAGCGAGCCCAGATAATTCCCTATTCTCCAGTAAAGGTTTTCCATACCCAGCAGACACCTCCCATGAAGAAATGCTCTCAAAGAGAACAGTCATTATCTTTAGATGCTTTCATATCATAAAGTTTGCTCTGTTTCGTTTGTTTGTTTTTGCTTCAGGCATCACACAGTGAGTTGATTTGGCTTTATAGTATATCAAATAATACTGTCTTCTTTTTGCATTTGTGTCTGTTGTAAATCAGTAACCACAAAAAAAAACCATAATCAGTATTCACTAATTTTTTAAGTGTTGACTGCATTTGAAGGATTAATTTAGTCTCACAAATACGAATAAAGATGTCCAAAGACCAAAGTATTTCTTTGTAAACAGCAGGTTTAGTACAACTTCCACCAGTTCCGTGGAATTTATCATCTGGGGAGCTGACCAAAGCATGTACTGATGGGACATTATGAGACTGAATGACCAGTAAGCCTGATCTAAGGGACGGAGATGACTGAAGTCCATTGGGTGACCCAGCAATCCAAGATGACAAAGACATCTTCTTTACAGTGTAGGAAAAAAGAGATGCATGTGGAAATCCTGCTTTCTACAGTGTTTGTTATTTGATGATCTGAAATTTTACTTACATTCTGCTTGGCAAGTAAAAGTGCACATTCTGACAGGTGAAAAACATGAAATCCAGGATTTCTGAATCACAGCACCACCTAAGTGTAGGTTGGAAATGTGTATTCTTAGTCTGATTTGTATGAAGCAAACTGACAAAGCATCTTAAATGATCTCTCTCTAATACTTTTTATCAAAAAAAAAAAAAGAAGACTGATCATGAGCTCTGATGTGGGCACAATGTGTATTAAAGGCACAAGGAGGGAAAGAGGAACTTTTATTTTTAACCTATGATTATTCCAGAAAACTGGACAAACTATAGACCAAAGCAGGCTGTGAAGTAACTTAGTTGTTCAACTCGGGCCCGATCAGATCTGGGCTGATTTTGCCCTAAGAAGGACTACACTTCTTTACCTAATAGATAACGGTTTCTCTAAAGAAGCTGCTTTAAAGCGATGAGAGTTCGGTTTCAGTGTTTGGGAATTTTATTTAGCTTTACTACTTATTTTGAAATTTTCCAATTTAAATCATGTCATGCTGAAATCTCTTTCATGTCTGACTGAATGCTTCCGTGAAAATAGGGAAGAAGGAATCCAGTCAGTCCTCTGTACTGAGAGCCTCAATTTAAGACAGTGACCCACTTCCACCTGCATATGGAAGCATACTATTTCCTATTTTATTTATTCTAACACTGCCACCTGCAATGCTAAAAGCAACATACAAAAATGGAATCCCTCTACTTATTGCTCCTAACAGGGATTTCTCAAACAAATCTTTGAAGACAATTCTCAGTATGATGCATAATCTAGTCTTCAGTAAAGCTCTGATTTATGTCCAAATTTGGAAATGTTTGTGGCAAATAGGAAATTAGCGTAATGCATCTGTATGTGAACAAGAGTCAACATAATAATCCCAGTTCACCTCTTCGAGGAATTTTCATTCTTACACAACAAATATAAGACCCATTGGTTTTGTGACATAAGGCTGCGTGTGATATCAACTTTTTTCTTTCTGAATTCCCCGCCCCTCCCCGAACCCAAACAGTCTACCAATTATTAACTTGAAATTAGACCATAGATCAAAGTTTGTGGGCATCCTGTTCTTCCTGTAATGGTTTTTCTTACACTACATCAACATGTTTCTTCACATTGTGTACCATATTTCATAAAATCATAGAATGGTTTGTGTTGGAAGGCACCATAAAGATTGTCTAGTTCCAACCTCCTGTGCCATGGGCAGGGAACTTTCCACCAGACCAGGTTGCTCAAAGCCCCACCCAGCCTGGCCTTGAACACTTCCAGGGAAGGGGCATCCACAACTTCCCTGGGCAACCCGTTCCAGTGTTTCACCACCCTCATGTTTATGCTGTATCAATCAATGTCTTTTTCTGACTAAGTTTGTGTTAGGTATATATGTAAAGATCTTCTGTGAAAGTAACAAGTGAAAACCAAGGATATGCAACTGTCTTAAACTATAAGCATATTAAAAGAAAAAAAAGTCAACACAAACCATAGTGATACTCTGTTGAGACCAATGCCTCTTAGTTTTTGCTAAAAAAAATACTGTTTAAAATCACTAACTTAGTTATTTTCTGTGAAAGTTATGTACACGTTCTTTTTGTGGAAAGCCAGCAACTATCTTCTTATCTGGTGTATCACCGACGGCTTAGTAACAACATGGTCTGGGCAGAGAAGGGTCTATTCCCAGCTCTGTCACTGACCTTCTGTCAGACCACAGAAATTGCAAACAATAGGCCAGGAAGTTCTTAGTGCTTTCTTTTTTTTCCAAGAATGTCAGGATCTATCCCTAAGAGATGGAAGAATGTGTTATCAGTAATATCTGTAAGTAATGTTTATTATTAACAACAGATTAGTTTAACTTCTATTAGAAACTTTATTATAGTAAGTCGGAATAGCCACCAGTTAATATAATTTTATTTTTTTCAGATGTGTCCATATTTTAAGAAAACCTTGGTAGGAACTTTAAGAAACCTTAAGAAAAAACTTGTATCTGGTGAATTATATGAAATTCTATAACATTCTTATAATCTAAGGGAGACTGGAAGTTTTTTGGGAAAAGAAAGTTGTTTGGGTTTTTTTGCAAGCATAGGCTATAAAAACCAAGAGGACTAAAAATGTCTGGTGTCATGCAATCTGCTGTACTGCAAAGAATTGCCATGGGAGCACAGCTGCACAGCTGACTCCACACAGTTAACAGTAGCTGTGACTTTACTGCACTGCCACTGCAGTAGCAATCTGATGGTACAGAAGATAGCTAATATTCTGAATCCATTCACCAGCTATCTGCTGGAACTGGCATTATCTGTTTCACAGAATCACAGAATGGTAGGGATTGGAAGGGACCTTCAGAAATCATCTAGTCCAACCCCCCCTGCCAAAGCAGATTCACCTAGAGCAGGTTGGACAGGAGCGCATCCAGACGGGTTTTGAATATCTCCAGAGAAGGAGACTCCACAACCTCTCTGGGCAGCCTGTCCCAGTGCTCTGTCACCCCAAAGTAAAGAAGTTTTTCCTCATGCTGAGATGGAATTTCCTGTGTTCCAGTTTGTGCCTGTTGCCCCTTGTCCTGCCACTGGGCACCACTGAAAAGAGCCTGGCCCCATCTTCTTGACACCCACTCTTTAGGTATTTATAAGCATTGATGAGATCCCCTCTCAGTCTTCTCTTTGCCGCTAAACAGACCCAGGTCTCTCAGCCTTTCTCCATAAGAGAGGTGCTCCATTGCCTTGATCGTCTTTGTAGCCCTCCGTTAGATTTAGTCCTGTAGTTCCTTGTCTGTCTTGAACTGGGAAGCCCAGAACTGGACACAATATTCCAGATGTGGCCGCACCAGGGCAGAGTAGAGGGGGAGGATGACCTCCCTCAACCTGCTGGCTGTGCTCTTTTTAATGCACCCCCAGGATGCCATTGCCCTTCTTGGCCACCAGGGCACACTGCTGACTCATAGTCATCTTCTTATCCACCAGGACTCCCAGGTCCTTCTCTGCAGAGCTGCTTTCCAGCAGGTCAGCCCCTAACCTGTACTGGTGCGTGGGGTTATTCCATCCTAGGTGCAGTACCCTACACTTGCCCTTTGTTGAACTTCATCGGGTTCCTCTCTGCCCAACTCTCCAGCCTGTCCAGGTCTCAATGAATGGCAGCACAGCCTTCTGGTGTGTCAGCCACTCCTCCCAGTTTTGTGTCATCAGCAAACTTGCTGAGGGTACACTCTGTCCCCTCATCCACATTGTTGATAAATATGTTGAACAAGACTGGACCCAGTACTGACCCCTGGGGAACACCACTAGTTTCTTTCATGAAATATAGAACCTGTATGTGCTGGTAAGGTGCTATTCTACTATAATGTAATATTTTTCCCTCCCAAAAGAATATTTATATTTTCTCTATATGTTTTTAATTCGTGATCATGCATAAATATTTATATGGGCGTGACGCATTTTGTATACAGAACTTTCTAACTTAGTTCTATTATATATGAGTTAATGTATCGTGGGACTGAATTTCCATGCTTCTATAAGTAGTTGCAGAACCAGTGTTATTTGTTCAGTTTATGCTTTAATTGCAGCCTTCTATAATTTGCAAACTGTGTATTTGCGAGCACAGCTTGCATGAAAAATTGAAGTTTGTTTTATTTACCTACAGGAAGCCAAATTTTGTGCAGAACAGGAAAGCCAGTATAAGATCAGTGAACACTTCTAAACCCATTTTGTATATATGAGTAAGGTAAGTCTTAAGAAGCTGGAGAAGTTACAGTGCAGTTTAATAGCTCAGTGGCTTAATCTGTGTTATGCTGGTTAAGTAGCATCTGAGTCCCTGTCCTATACCTGTATTTTTCTAGACCTACAGTAGCTAAAAATCTACCTGGCACACAAAAAGGATGTTTTGCAAAGGAATGCTGTACTAAGGTTACACATCTTTCCTGACTGCTTCCACAAGCCATTTCTACCAATTTTGAGTTCTCCCCTTTTCAAGAAGCAAACACATCTACACTAACGGTAGAAGAGGCTTCTATTAGGGGAAGCTACCAGACTGCAGAGCTACGAAAATGAGACCATAGGGTTACAACCTACGACCATTAAGTAAATGCCTTGAAGTAAAGCAGAATGTGTAACATTGTATTACCAAAAGATAAACTACAGAGCATGATTTGAGAAATACATCGTATTAATTTAGCGTTTAGTCCAAGAAACAAATGACAAACCATCATCTAACTTTTCTAAGATATGCAGTCACCAATAGAGCTACAGTAGTCGTCTTGCTGATTGAAACCCAAACTTTTCTTAAATTTGTGATTGCATTCATTTCTCTTCCTGTATTTTAAACAGTAACTATTTAGGGGCTGACCTTAAAACATATAAAGTCTCATTGCCTTCAGTAACATTTATACATAACAGGACAAATAGGAATGAAAATAATAAGAAAGAAGCCAAGGCTCTAGACAAAAATCTACATTTGAAATGGATAAAAAATTCTCAGGCTTGAGGTGTGATCCAGTGAGGGTGAGGAAGGAAATTTCTGAGGGAAGATTTTCGTATCTACTGTTATCTGCTACATGGGGTTTGTATGTTCTACATCTTAGTCTGAAATACCTTGTGGAAGCCATTATCAGAGAGACTATTTTAGACAACACGTATTCATATTGCTGATCAGGGGAAACCAGACTTATTCTCTACTTGCTTCATTTACCATAAAAGATGATGTTTTATTTGATTTAGGAATAAACCAGTATGGATTACTGCAACATATTGCAGAAAAATGCCTGTTGTAACAAGGGTAATGTCCACTACAAATGATTTGGTCTGCACCTAATGCAGTAGGACCCATTAATGTATGTAAAGAATATCTGGGGTTGAATTAGTTCACAGAGGAGGGTATAGTTAAGACAAATAATGCTGTATTGTTTTAGTTAATTTTGCATTATTCCCAAATAGTATACTTTATGTACAGTAATACAGAAAATTAATTACACTTCTAATACAGGTCTTCTGAGCCTTTTCATTTTCATTTGTAGGTATCACCATTTACCTGAGAGTTTACATGTACAAATTGTATTGGTAGATAATGCATTAGAGAAACAAGAAAAGGTTTCAATGATACCAACACTTGACTGCCAGTATTAGAGTTCAACTGGAAATTATTACTGAAGTTAGAGAGCCCTTTTGTGTGTCTCTCCTTTCCGCAGCATCAAAAATCTGGGGGCAGCATGTGGGACACAGATGAATTTTGGACAATCACATTTACTAATTATATATAGAGATACAGTGTCTAAATATGTAAGTGCCAGGTTGCTCTGGGGGCTACTAAAATAGACGATTAAAGAGGTCCCAAAATATTTAAAGAAGTACTACCTCTATGTACTGAAATTGCATTTTTAGATTGTATAATAAGGGCATGATTAAGCTTCAAAGCTCCAGCATAATAACACAGACTTACTGAGACTCCTTGAAGGCAGAGTTCTTTCTTTATGTAAGATGTCTTCAGGATCAGGATGAAGCTACCACACTTTCCTATGTGCATAATATAATGCAAAAACAGTGTTCCCAAGCATAAGTGAAGGAACTCTATAGGAATTAACATACTTTTTTTTGCCTAGAAAACTAATGCTGAAAATGGTCAAGGTTTCTTTAGCTGATAAACAGTTTGTCAGGATGACTCATGTTTTTTTTAATATGGATTAAGGAATTTAATTCTCCACAGAAGGCTATAACGATGAGTGATAATAAATGATAAATTTCACATGCACAGAACTGCTAGAACCTGTTTCCAGTAAGTTACTGACAAAAATCCCTCTGAGCACTTTTCTGTGGGACCAGGCCTCAGCATCTAACAGCTGCCCTGAGGTGAGGTTCTCTGCTGTGCCTACAAGTAGCAGGACTCTCAGCCTGTGGATGATGAAGGCTTTAAATAATTCCATACACTGAGTTACTTCAGAGGAAATGTCTGTTGGCAGCCTGTCTGAATTACAGCAGCCAAGCTTCCCTCGCCAGAAGTACTGCCAGACTCCCTTCAACAGTTTGTGATATGGGCCAGCTTTGCCCAGGCATAAAATCTCTCATAAGACTGTTGAAGGGATCTCTGCAGGACATCTCTTTTTGCAGCATGGGGAAATGCACCTCTTACCCCACCAAGAACTGAGATTTTTAGATTTCTGCAAGCTGCTCCTGCACTCTGTTACCCTTTGTTCAGTCATCAGAGGGAGCATGAGAAGTTACTTGTTGTTCTTTCATACCTTAATCTGTTTGGAAAATGTGAATGATCTTGTAATGGTTAATTGCTATGATGATGTAGTGTTTTCTTCTTTTTCTTACACCCCTGTGGATGTACCATATTCCATCTTTGGGCACGGGGCAGAGAAGCAGAGCTACAGCCTGTTCACAGAAGAACATCCATCTCAGGATGTCTTCTCTGTCTCTCTTCCAGTGCTGAAATGTGGTGTACCAGTGATCTCCACTAGCAGACTGCAGGATATTCTGCATGGATATTCTCATGAAATGAACTTTTTACAGTTCGGATTGTTGCAGATACCAGTAAGAAAGCAAGATACATTTTTCTTATTTTAAGAAATGGGTGATGTTGACCGTTGCCCCTTTTTTTTTTTTTTCTGTTGGTTCACATGTATTTTGGGCTCTTCCATCGTTTCCTAATACAGGTTAGAAAATGCAGTGGAAAGTAACACTGCAATTTTTAAAATAGTAGTTACACCTTTTGCTAAAATTAAATCTGTCTTTTCAGATGTGTTTTGTCTTTCTGAGGCATAAATGAATAAAGTGCTTTTTTTGTAGTGCAGCATATAAATTAAAAATAGAGAGTAAAAGACTAAAGTATAGTAAGAAAATGTATAAGTAAAAGCTATTATGAAAAATATGAAAAATTATGGAAGTATGTTTCCTGTTTCCTAATAATAGTTAAACCTTGAAAGGTTTAAATGTTAATACTTTTTACAACTTAGTGTTTTATTAATGAATTACTTGTTTTTGCTAGAGGGGATCATGCTTCTGTTTTCTTCATTGCTCCTGTAGACTGGGAGTTGAATGGCAACAATATTGTTTTAATGCTAGATTTTCAGCCAGTGTTTCTGATTTTGCAGGTTATTTCCACTGGAAGAAGCAGACGATGGCTTCAACGACTATTCTGAAGGAATTTCGCTCATTTGAATCCTGTTCCTTTCAAGCAATATACATAACATCCCACCCCACCCCCCTTTTTGTTTTTCTGAACACAGCAGGAAACAGGAGATAGTTTCCATGCTCAGTTTCAGGTCTCCAACAGACAACATTCACACGCGCACCCGCACACACTATCGTATGCTTTTGTTGCTTTTATGGATGGGAGGGCCTGTTGTCATCTATAGCCCCTGCTGTCACAAGCCAAATGTTTCATTTAATAACTTCCATAAACTGTTTCCCTCCCTGCGTTTTTTTGTCTCTTCCTCTCAGATGCAGAGCTACTCCCCAGACAACTCCCAACCCTCCAGGCTTCAGACCAGATTGTTCAACTTCCACTCCAGGCTTGTCATTCTGGTGAATGATTTGAGCAATGGCTTCTATTGTTTCAGGTGAAAAAAAAATATAGGTATTTGACTGTAGCTGGAATGGTAGTAGGTTATCACTCCTACTAACCTGAAATAGGATTTAGACTTTTTTATAAATCAAAGGTAACATCTCTTGAAAGTTGGATGCAGTCTGCCTTTTAGTGCTGGTTGTGCCATTATGACTTGCTGTCTATCTGAGCAGATAATGTGCACGAGGTGCCTGATTCCCAGAGTGGAATCCAGCATCCTGAAACTACTTTCAAGCATCTTTTTGTGTGCTTAACAGGAGCAATTTAAGGCTGCAGTCTAATAGGTCATTGTCTCTAAAGGAGAATCCGTCTTCTGCTAGTAGCCACACCTCAACCCCCTTGCAAGAAGGGCTCCTCTGGTGCATGGTAAGTCAACTCAACTCACTGCAGGTGCAGAGAAACATTCACTTTTTTTTTTTTAAATCAGAGTTTTCTACCTGAAAACACAAAGCAGCCTATAAATTGGTTATCTCTACTATCAAATAAAATAGGTCAAGGAGTATTCTTTGGCCCTCAGGTCAGTTAGCACACAAAGTCCACATCAATACGTATAAATCTTTATTACCCCTTTCTGCCCATAGTGTCACATACCGTCCCACAGCTGACAGTTACTGCAGTCACATTCAGATGATGCTAGTACCGGAGTAAGCACTCCTCTGTTTCAATTTGGTCAAGTTATCCTAAAAACTGCTGAAGATATAACAGCATAGCTATGTGCTGTGATACTATCTTTGCCATTTATCAGTACTCAGCAAAACAAAGTGTGCTGATAAAGTAGCTTTTTTTTTTTACCTCAGGTATAATTGCAATTCTGGTACCTTTTTTTTTTTTTTTTT
>VZSZ01006547.1:390807-400915 GCA_013398815.1 Ibidorhyncha struthersii
CAATCCTGACCAAGATATCTATGTCAGCAAAAGATTTTAAATTTAAATCAGGACTCAGATTTGTCTGCATCCTAGTCAGGTCATATTTTCAATTCCTTTTTAATAACATAAAGGCACAAACCTTAAAAAAATGGAATCACAAGAGTAGAACCTGTATTTTCCACTTGGGGTTACTCAAAAGCCATACTGCCTTTCTACTTCTTTGACACTTAGGTGGCTCTGTTAGTACAGCCTTTGCAATTTCTGTTTGTTCCATTTTATAAAAACCTAGAGGTATGAGGGTACTTTTATGCACTTTTTACATGGTGACAAATACGGGCACAGCTGTGAAATTCCAAGAACCATCTATAACAAAGGCTATAGGGGACTAAATGGGACTTAGAGGGAATGTAGGTAAGTCCAGAATTGTGACCCTGAAAGCCACTTCTCAACTGCTGCTTAATATTTAATTCTATTTTTTTTCAGATAGCCCTCATTTCAGAGGGTAAGTAGCATAGCACATATGTCATCCTCAAGTACAATCATAATCCAGAAAGTGGCTGAGGGGTTTCAAGACTTTAGTATCTAAGGTAGGGATGTTATGTCTCCTATTTTATCAATGAAGAGAGGAGGACTTCTTCCTCTAGTGTTCATGATGCACCAGAAATGCCAGATTCCTCTTTTTTTATGTCTAGATGACTGTTCTTCATCATGCCATTGTCATTCATCGTTTATGTGCCAACCTACTGGGGTTTCCATGTCCTCTGATCCCTCTAGAATAAGCTGTGCCTAGGTCTTTCAGATGTGTGCTCAGAGGGCAGATTCAGAGCCTGAATCCTAGAAAATTTATTTATTTCCTCTCCTGAAGAGAAAGTCCTGAACTGGGGACATTAAGTAAAGGAAGTGTGCTAGCTCCACAAAAGGAAGTATTTTCTATAAGTTCTTGTAGTCAATATTTTCTATTGGAGAACTCTAGGTTGATTTTATGCAACCTAGATGGGTAGCGGAAGGACTGTGTCTCCAAAGCTTTGCCCACTTTCCTTGACTATGTTAGACTAGCTGATAGAAGATATGGCCTCTCCATTTGCCACTATTTTTTGACTTAAAGAGAATTAGAATCATAGAATTATTAAGGTTGGAAGGGACCTTTAAGATCATCAAGTCCAACCATTAACCTAACCTGACAAAACCAGGTCAAAATTCATTAGGAGTATTCTAATTTTGAGGTTTAAGTGCCATATGTATAGGTGTCATTGTCCAAAATGAGCTTGACAGACATCTCTGAACTCCAGATGGTTGTCAGCTGTCAGTCTGTAAATCCATCAAATATTTCATTAAAGGCTTGGTTTGTTGTTGTTGTGGGTTTCGCTTTTTGTTTTGTTTGGGTTTTTTTTTTTGTTATCTCTGATTTCTTGTAGTGATGAAAAGATGCATATTCTGTTCAGGACTAGTGTGCCTCTTAAAAATCCTTGAATTATGGACTGAACTGTATATAGTGGAAATTCAGCTCCAAATACATACCTACTCCCACACATACCAGATGGAGTAACATTTAGTATACGTAAATCTTATCTCAAGTCTTATGCCATATGGAGTAAGCAGTCTATGTAGTATTTGGTGTGTGGAGCACTGTTTCTTGCCTTTCATCATGATCCAAATGGCAGACGATATTACAGACCACCATGCATGTAGCCTAACCAGTCCAACAAATTGTCAAGGAAGCAAGCATGGACCCTTCAGACAACTGTGCCCGAATTTCTCATTTGTGGGGCAACTATGCAGAGATATGCTAGAGTGGCTTTTGCAGTATTCAGATACTTCCATGGATGTATTTAAAAGCCATCTAGATATGATGCTCAGGGACATGGTTTAGAAGTGGGCCTGGTAGAGTTAGATAACGGTTGGACTTGATGATCTTAAAGGTCTTTTCCAGCCACAATGATTCTATCATTCTACGGCTAGGTGATAACGAGAATGGAAACAGATGAAACAGATGTACTGACAAACTTGCACAAAAGGATATATTATACAACCATCACGCTCCTTATTCCTACTGGCATTTCCACAACATGCAAAATAAGCGAATTCACATACATGTGGAACTTGCATTCACCTTCTATCACCAGTTTCATGATTAAAGATTACATGCTATTAGAAGAGCAGATTTCTGTTAGGAAACTAGCTACTCCAGATTTCTACTGTTCCTTAACTAAGGAGTTAAGTATTGGAAACACAACCTGTGAGGGTTCGGGCATGCTGTGTTAGGTGACTCTTTGGCCTGACCTAGTACAGCCATGATTCTGCCACCAGTATGATTACGAAAGCTCTTCCCCCACTGATTTAACAGCACCAGTCATGCACATAGAAATAGTAGGCTTTCCGAGACTAAGGGTTCCAAACTAGTTCTCACCTGCTTCAACAGGTCCATGTCCTTCTTATGCTGGGGGCTCCAGAGCTGGACACAATATTCCAGGTGTGGTCTCACAAGAGCGGAGTAGAAGGGCAGAATCACCTCCTTTGACCTGCTGGCCACGCTTCTTTTACTGCAGCCCAGGATACAGTTGGCCTTCTGGGCTTTGAGCACGTATTGCTGGGTCATGTTGCGTTTCCCATCAGCCAACACCCCCAAGTCCTTCTCCTCAGGACTGCTCTCAATCCATTCTTCACCCAGCCTGTATTTGTGCATGGGATTGCACCAGGAAATCTTGGTGCACATAGTGATTTTGTTCTTAATGAACATTCTGGACTGTGGCAAAACTTCTGCTGAATTAGGTATTCAGCTTCAGGTCCTTTGGATGCCATTTCAGGCTCCAGAGCTTGATTGCAGTAAGGTCCTTTGTGTAGCTGTTGCTTTTGTCCTCATGAAAGGGAGCCAGCAGCAAGGGGCTCAAACAAAACTAAGTTACTCATCATTCAGGCTTTTGAAGGCAGCACAGTGAGATCAGCTCTGCCAGCTTTAATCATGGAAGGGATGAGGACCCTCTAATAGAAAGTCCTTTGGTTCTGCAGACAGACTAAGCTCAGTAAGTTACTTATATGAGCTCTTTTCTTCCTCGGTTTCTAACACCTGCATCCTCTCTCTTATTCTTAACAGGGAGAGGATTGGTGGTCTAATCGTCCCAGAATTAAAAGTGCAGCAAACATTCATTCTTTCAGATCTTCACTATCTCCATGCTACTTTCCATTGTAGGGATGTAAGAAAATCTGAAGGAAGAGTAATCTGAAGAGGCTGTGGTTCCCGAGGTACACTGGTTTTGAAAACAAAGGCATGCAAAATGGTCTGCACCGAGGCCTATGCTTCTGTTAGCAAAGTGGCAGTGCCAAGGCTTGCACCATGCCCAGTAAAGCATTATATATACAAGCTTATCTGTCACAGTGGAAAAAGCATTGCAGGAGTGCATGGTATCTCTCCCTCTTCCTGACCATTTTCCCCAAGGCTCTACCCCTGCTCTTTCTTCACCAGCTGTTCTGTGATCCCTTTCCTCTGGTCATGGAACTTCTCATACATCGGAGCCTCCAGCCCCTCTTGCATGCTAAATGGAGCAACTACATTTTCAGAGTGCTGTCAGTAAAATATGCTTGCTTGATGTTAGAAATACACCTCCTACTTCACAGAAATAAAAGCTGTGGATTGTCACATCTAACGTGCCAGACTATTTTGATTTCAACAGTTCAGAAGCGGAGAATGATTTTGTTTGAAACAGCCTCAGGCTGAGCCATGCTCAACTGTTCTTTAGGAGCAGGGGGGATCTAGGAAAGGGAGATGGAGGAATAAAAAAAATTGTTAATTTTCAGTGGCCAGCAAGGTACCTGCCAACAACACTATATGTGTTGCTTAGAGAACTGTTTTATTTCTTGTCTAACCTCGACTTCCTTTTTTTCCTTTCTGTAATGTTAAGTGCTGCATCCAGAGCTGTATTCAGAACAACATGCACGACAGAGGAAGCATTGCAAGGTTCAAAACAGGAGCTTACGCACCCTGCTACCCATCGGGAAGCTTCCTCCCTTCCTCCTGTAGGGAATGTCACCTTATCTGACTAAACCTATTCCAAATGAAAGAACCAGGTCAAAGCCGTAACCTAGACAACTCCAATGCTATAGCTAACACTACTATTTATATATCAACTTCTGAGAAGGGAATAGTTACTCCCTTCCTGGTTTAATTTTCTTCTGCCCACTGGGCTTCTTCTAAGCAGGTGCTGTCATGCAGTTGGTTTTTGTCAGCTCTACCAATAAGCAGAAAAACCGAGGCACTTACGGGTTTTCTTCTATCTCCAGTTGCAAGGTTAGAGAATGGGATTGCAGATACTATTTTTCCTTCCTTTTTTTTTAATGTTGGACCGTTATTCTGTTTGCTTGCTTTAGATGCTTCTGGTACTGCCATGTAATCTGGAAAATGCTCAGCTGAGCACACAGCTCAGAACTTAGTGTAGTGTTTGATATTTCTACAGTTTTAATCAAAATAGTTGTGCTTGGTATACTTTCAAATGTAACCAGGATTTGGCTGTGTTTATCCAGCTAATTTTCAGAACGTTGAGATAACATGCTCCCATACAGCAGGTTTACATTCAGCTTTGCAAATTGGGAAGAGGAAATGATGGGTTAAGTAGGGATGAGTTGTCAAGAGACTCCGAGAACAGAAGGTTTACAGAATCATTGATTGCACACAAACAGAGATTGCTATAACTTGTGGTTATGTGGGAAACTCACCATAAGTCACCACAAGATTCAGAATCTTGCAAATCCATGCTGGGACCTAAACTGAAGAAGTTTTCAGTGTGGATAGCTGAGTGATATGTGATCCTGAGATAGTAGTGACTGGTAATCATTTCAGATGTTATCAAAAAACTAGAAAAAAAACCCACTTCCTAGCGTGGCTGGAACCACTAGGCACTGTAGTGTTCTTAGAGGTTCCAGTGACAGCAACTTTGAATTTACTTTTCCTGTATGGTGTCAGAAGGAGTAAAATAAAATTCTGTATCTGTGTTTGAAAACAGTTTCAGTTTTAAGTTCAACCCAGCTGTACCCTGAGGCTGAAACATGGCCATGTTTTGGCAGCAGGGAAGACTGCCATATGTTGCAGTGATAAAGAAATTACACTGATGCCAATCTCTGAAGTCAGACTTACAAAAAATATTTGAGGGAGTACATTTGTAGCAATATAAGCTTTAATATATATAGAATAAAAGAACCTGACAAATCTATATTTAAGGATAACTTTTCTGTCTCTTTGTCACGCACTTTGTAAATGCCACAAGCCACAATTCCCTATTGTTCTTGAGAGAAGTTGTATATAATACATAAATCCATTACATGTCCCTGTTACACAGAATTGCTTGCTGTCTAGCTCCCAGCTTCCAATAGTCATAGGACAATTCCATTCTTTGAATAAGTTCTTACTTATTGACCGGCTTTTAGTAAGCACATACTGGAAATCGGTAAGAAGATTCTTTTTTTAGCAGTCGTTCAGTCAAGCCTCTCAATGAGAGCACAAATGTGGAGACCCTGAACGTGGCTGGCAGCAACATGACATACTCTTTCTTTTTTTAAGGTCAGTATAGGCCCTCAGTTTGTAGCTCTCATGGGTCACTTCCAATGCTTTTAAAATCATCAATTAGTTTGGTTTAGTGCCAGCAGTATGCTAAGGATCCTTGAACACAAAAGACTTTGTATTCTTCAGATGCATAAAATAAAATCTATTGTAGGATCTATTCATACAATGTGGTAGTCCCAAACCACATCTACTGCCACTTAATGCAGAACAAAATATCCAATACAAAATACTGATCTCAATCATAAACCTTCTGTTTTCTATTGTAAACACTGAACCTGCTGTTTCTCATTTCTGAAGGACTGCTACTGATCCATAAAGCTAACTATTTGAGCAGTTTTAAATTCACTCCATTTATCAGTAACCTGAGACACATTTGTGAGATTGCTAATAAGTTGCGGAGGACAACAGATTCAACCAGCATCTTCTTGTTTTCACCATTTATGTCCTTGAGCTCTTGAAAGAAATTATCCCGAGTTGCAATAAATTTGTTGTGAAGCAGAAGTTTTACTGCTGACTACGTCCATAGTTTCCAGGTAAACATTTTCCTGCCCAGCAGTGATGGTGGTCTTCAAACTTCCATTTTTTGACAGTATACCAACTAATTTCTTCTGTATCCCCTGTGCCAACAGGTCGAGCTGGCTTTGTAGTGAGGACACCCAATTCATTTGCGTTCTTTGTACATACAAGCCTTGCCATTTCCAATTCTTCTCCAAAATTCTCACAGTATTTTGAAGCTGAGAAAAAACACTGTCTGTTTCTTCCTGTAATTTTTTCAGAGTGAGAGAGAGATCTCCTAAGAAGATATTAATTCCTTTTTATGGCCCTCCATCTCATCAGCCACAGCAGAACATTTCCTCAGGTTATTCTGAAGCTCACAGGTTAGTTCCAGGACAATTTCCACCATTGCTGTCAAGATATTTAATGCTCTTCCTAATCCATATATATGCTCCTTTGTCAAGCTCAACAGCTCAGCTTTACTAGCAAACGGCAGCGTCTTATTTGGTCATATTTTTTCAGACATATAAGAAAGTTCAGTGGTCAGCAATTTTTTAACAGCAGCAAAAAAAAAGTTACAGCTAATGCAAATATATTAGCTGCTGAACAACTGGTAGATAGGAGGCCACCTATAAAATATGCATAAGATGTCAACATCTGTTGCTGCTTCAGACTGTTCTCACAAGCTGAGTCTGGTGTTTTATTGAACAGAACATTCATTTCTCCTGCAAATGTATTTGGACGATAGCATTGTGTTGATCAATAGCCTTCTTATGATCCAGTTTTGCATAGATACATCTTTGTGTTAACAGTATTAACCAAATTGCTACCTGTGCCGTGAAGTTTTTATTTGGTATTTTCCAAAACTGAAACCACATATTCTTTCTCAGCCAGAGGAACCCTGGTTTCTTGCAGATTTGTCTGTGTTTCTTTCAGTTCTTTTTCCTTGATGTGCAGATCTGCTTTTGTTGTTAAGCTTCACTTTTATTGATTGTGAATTGTTTAGTGATTGTTTTCACTTCTTCCATGGCACTGATTATGTCACTCTGCAACTTGTTCTTCCTGAACTGTCAGCTTTCCTTTAAGGGCTTCATCAATTTTCAATCAAAATATAGACTCCATTTTACTCTCCTGCAGAAGCAAGGTCTCCTTTTAGATGCTCAGTCTCTTCAGTATCTTCCTTAATAATAGCTCCTTTTGGCAGCTGCTGGCTAACTTCTGGCTTCATTATGTTATTTGCTCTGTGAGCATACTTTAGCGTACTCGGTGGTTCCTCAAGATTTATAGATGTGTGAGAAACTGTGATAATTATTGATGTTCTCAGTTGTTCTCCAAGAGAGTCTTGAAGGATTCTTGTAAGTTAAGGTTCTCTGTGTCTCCTTCCTCAAGAGCAGTAATAACTCCTTCTCCAGACAGAACAGACTTTGTATTTGCAGCTTCACAAGCTTTTTTATCAACTGCTCCAAATCAAAGTGTTTCCACATCCTGCAAGATCAACCAAGTTTATCTTCCCAGTTCTAACAAGCTTCTGTCCATCTGTTCTGGTTGCTTTCATACGGATGGTAACCGAAAACACAGACTAGGATCAACTGGAATATACATTTGTGTAAGTAGCTGCAGTAGTTCTTTTTGCTGCACCATTTTCCAAGATTTGGTCTGCTTCATTTTTGTCATGTACAGGTATTTCTTCCAAGCCTTTCACATTTAACACCTGTCTTGTTTATGGGATCATCAAACATCTGCAGTCTTTCTCCAACATTGGGAATAGGATTCAGAAGGTCAAAAAGCTCTCCATTATAATTTCCAGAAGAGAGGCTTTTACAAAAAGATTCAGTATCAGTTGCTGAATCTTTTTCTAATATTTAATACAATGTATTATACCTGGTAGCAAATCGTCTTCCCAAGTATTTTCTTCATTGGGGCCCCCCTTAAATTGTGAAGGTCTTTCCAATATCAGTTTGGCCATAAATGATTACTGTACCATTCTACCCATAATAACATCATCCAAAATGTGACACACAACACTCTGCTATGTATGAGTTGTCTGTGACTCTTCCAGTGCAGACCCGAACTTCTTTTCTTGCTTGATCACAGTCTACAAAAGCGTAGGCATTTCTTTACATCCTGAGGCATGACAAGGCCTGCACCACACCATCACCTGGATGTTCTTGCCCTTCACATTCTTCATGTAGCCACTTCCTTGTAAGCTCAAGGAAGCCACGCTGGGCCTCAGGGCCAATCTGCCAGGGAAAGAGGCCAAGCACTGACTGTCCCCTCGATGATGTTGCAGCCCCTCAAGCTCCAGCCAACTGCCCGCTGCTCACATTCTGCTCACCTCAGCCACCAGTACTGCGCCTCCTGCAACTCCGCACTCTGATTCCTGCCAAGTTTCTACCTACAGTGATTCACGAGTATGTAGGTATAGGGAGACTCTGCTCATCACTTACCTTTTCATGTCCACACTGTGCAGTGCAGCAAGGTTTAAGCTAACATGATTAAGCTAACACTGATCAAAATAGCCCTGGAATAAAAGGCACTGTAGCGACAATGTTTTTGTGTTGTACATGAGTTAACAGGCCCTGATACGAAAGCAGTGGCCCTGTCTTTATGACTCATTTTTGAAACAGAAATGGGCCTCTGTCTAGTATTGCACTGCATCAGTACCAACCTGCTTGAAACTTGACTTGGAGAAGCTCTGCATCACTACACAAAAGACACCATATACCGCATCTGTTGCTGTGCACTCTCTGAACTGACTTTACAGTTTTTATGGTCTGCTATGCAGATGCAGAATTGTGGTATTTCTAGATGCCTTTCCTGGACACCTTAAAGCAGAACAACTCATCTGTCAGTAGGCTTAACTAAAGACCCACTCTCTGAAAAATGTTTTAGGGAATTGTCATCTGAAAAAGGCTTGAACTCCTCTGATGTGACATGTATGTAAAATTTAATATGGAGGTATATTGGAGATGGAGGCAGAGATTTTGGGGATCTACTGTTTTTGTATTAACTGTAAAGATTAGAAAACAGGAACTCACCCCTAAGAAAGTCCAGTAGCAAGATGTGGACTCGGCTCAAAACTAGAGCTGGTCCAACTCTTAAAATAGTATTTCCTCCTATATATTAAAGCACTGTCCGGTCTTGCTAGTGGCTCGCTAATCATTAGATTTCTTTTTTAATTCTCCTGAACGTTCTTCACAATGATGGGATCAGTTAGCGGGTGGGGGAAGAAAAAGCTCCCACCACCTCACAGTTCCCTGAGGCGAGGTGGAAAGAAAAGCGCCGTTACCGAGCCTCACTGCAAAGCTGAGTACTGTGTCCCTGCAAAGACAGCATCTGGAAAAATACATGATTGCAGCGTGCCTGTGTGTAGAAGCTTTATCTCAGAGAGGTGTCCCTCCTCACTCTAAGGTTTTTTTAAAAGCCACATCAAAATCCTTAATAGGATAATAACAGACTGATGCTTTAATATCCTAGATCTAGCGCTCAGGCCCTGACCCTGCAGTGGGCCTGCCCTTCTGGAGATCTCTCCCTTTCTAGCCATGTTTCTTGTCCTAAAATCCTCCTTCCCAACTCCTCCCGGCTGAGAGCCCTCCCGACCCCGCTGTCCCTGTGCTGATCCCGCCTCTCAGGTGCTCTGCCCACAAACTTAGCGCTACTTCAAGGGCTTGGCCAGGCCTTCTCCCTCCCCAGCCCTCCCGCAGGGCCGCGGCCCCGGCGGGCGGGAAGCCCGTGGGGCGCTGCCGGAGGCCGCCGCCTCCCGGGGAGCAAGGGTGGACGCCGGCGCCCCTGCAACGCCTCGGGGAGCGCCCCGAGAAACGGCGACAGGATCCCGCAGCACAACCCGGCCCAGGCCCGGCCCCTCCTCCGGCAGGTGCGGCCCTGCCGCGCCGGGCCGCCGCTGCGCACTGGGCGGGGCGGGGAAGCTCCTCCTGCTCAGGCACCGGAGCCGCACAGCCGGGACGGCGGGGTTTGCGACGCGGGAGCTTCTTCTCTCCGCTGCCGTCGGAGCGGGGCGGAAAGGCGTCGTCGCCGCCACCGCCGCCACCGCCGCCACCGCCGCCACCACCACCTGTCCCG
>VZSZ01006547.1:401056-493689 GCA_013398815.1 Ibidorhyncha struthersii
GCTGCCTCCAGGGTTGTGTGGGGACGTGCTCCAGGTACTCGGTTTGTGGCGGCGTCTTAAAACATGGCTCTGCTGCCTCGAAGCGGACTCTGAAATGCGTCTCCGTACTTAGTAGGGGCGGTTTTCTTCGTGTGATCCTGACTCGAAGCTTGTTTGAGTGACAAAAACCAAGCTTTTGCTCCTTTCCGGTGCTTAAATATGCCAGAGTTCCCAGAGGGAAATGAGCTAGGCACCTCGATTGCTGGAAAATTAAATTTGCAGCTCTAGGAGTTTGAGAGGTACTGCTCAGGTGGTTGCATACCTGGCTCGGTTGGTTCTCCACACTAAGATTTGCTATTCGGTCAGTCGGGAGCAATTCCACCCAAAAAGCATAGATTCCTGTGACGCTGCAGGTTGCTGACGGCTCCTTGCTGCCAGTCTGCCTGGGTATCGATGGAGGGGGAATCCAGGCTGCAGAGCGAAGGCGGCTTGTTTGTACAGTCTCTGGCAGAGTCCGACTGCCAGTTGATATACATAACTCACACGCAGACACTGGGAAACAGTATACTTGGCACCGTATGCTATAATAAAATGTGGAAGAAACGGAGCTTGCAGTTTAAAACTTAGCATGGTGAGATAAACTGCAGGCGTTGATCTTAGAAAATAGTGGGAATACATTATTTTTTTTTAAGCTTTAAGCTTTTTTAAGCTTTTTAAGCTTAGAAATGGGTCTTGTTTCGTAGGGCTAGGAGGGTAGCTTACAAATGTTTCAGAAGCAAGTTGGGGTTAGTCTTGCTTGCATAAATGTTAATGGCAGCATTCGTTCAGTCATGAAAAGATCAGGAGTAGACACAGAGGCCACAGTCCTGTGCACTGTAGCGCTTAGAGTAAAGAATTATTGCAGCCTTGCCGATTCCTGTTGATTCTGGGATCTGCCTGCATGAAGCAGTTGGCAGGGGTAAGGCCTCTGAGGGGGGTTCAACAACTGTTTAGAGTTTTTATCAAAAACCCAAGTTTACTATTTAACCAGAATCTACAGAAATTCGTGATGCGCTGAACAAATAATATAATTACCACAGATGCTTAAAAATCTACCAATATGTATCTACTCAGTTCTCTTTGTTGTGTTCAAGTTTACAGATGATTAGAGATTTCTACTTAACTTTTAAAGCATCCCTGAAAAATGCCTTTCATCTTTTGTCTGCTTTTCAGATTGTGAATAATTTGACAGTATCTGTAAAGCACTTTGCAGTTATTATGTATGAAGTACTAAGCTAGGTATGGGTACTGTGAGAAACTGTTAGGGAATAATAAGCTCTTGCTTTAGTAGGACACTAAAAATAATGCAGTCGTACCAATTAATGCCTCTTAAAGCATAAGATCTTTTTTTAGGTGCTTGCAGTGTTTATAAAAAATATCATTAGGATTGTGATTTATTGAGCATATGAGCGATGAAAGTCCCCATTTCTTCCTGTGTAAGCATGTATGGAGACAATGTGCATTTGGGCAGCTATTGAGTTGGCAGATGTGGGGAAAATAGTACTTCTAATATTTAAAGGGGGGAAGAAGTTGCATCAGGGTCTCTTCAAAAAGGATCCTGTCAGATTTGCAGGTGTATCTTGCATTCAAGTCCAAGCCAGAACAAGTGCTTTTAGGGAAGGGAATTTTAATATGGAAAATGAGGTGTTGTTTAATTAACACTTTATAGATCAGCATGTTACATGAACCACAGAATATGAGATTAATCATTGTCTTTACTGTTAGAAAACCATAAAAGTAAAGATGACTATGCAGAAATTAAATTTCTGGAGATATTTTTTTCAAAGCAAGTTTGGAAGTGACTGAACTTCAAATTGGCCCTGAACAGATAGTGTAGAGTCTTGCCTTGGACAACAAACTCAAGATTTCCTGGGATCTTCTAGCTGAGCTGTAATCTTATTTGAGTCTGTCTTCCCGGTAAGAAGGACATGAACAGCTGTGGTTAAGATGGCAACTCCAGTTAAAAAGTCTCTGTATTGCTAAATGCACAAGTGAATTTGGCTCAGGGTTTGAATTTGAACACACAAAGAAATTTGAGTATCATCAGAGAAGGTGATTTTGTTTTTTTTTTTTCTCTCTGATCATTCCCTTTGTATTAAGTGGAGCAATAAATTTGCAGTTTACAGTAAGGAGAAGTATGGTTGAAACACCGGTGGCAGATAGAAATTTAGGCTTGTGTGGGCCTGTTCTTCAGTGGGTACTTGCAAACTAAAGTGAGTGGGATTTGACCAGAGAAAATGCAGTGTTCATTTAAAAAAAAAAAAAAAAATTTTTTTTTTTTGTTATCTCCATTTTTGATTCAGAATGTGTTGCTTCTGCCTGAAAAATCAGAAATTGATATAATGTAGCTTCTGACACTGATGATCAGCTTCTACAACACAGCAAAAAGGAATGTATTCAATATGAAATTCATGGTGCTGCTGTGGTGTTTTTGATCGACTTTGCTGAATAGAATATGATTGACTTAATGGCCAAGAATGACAGTAATTTAATGACATGCTAGTGTGAGGAAGTGATGATTATAAATTGGGCTAGAAATGGGAATTGGATGAAGAGAAAAATGAAATTAATTTAAACACTCAGGTGAGAACAGTTGACAGTGTTATCTGGAGAAACTGGCCAAACATAGATGTCATCCACTGTAATTATGCTTACCTACAGTAACCACATAGTTGTATCATTTTAATTCTTTTTTGTGCAAGAAATTATCCTTCATATATCTCATCCATCTAGGACTTCCAATGGCACTTGTCAGTGTGTTGTGTGCTCTGAGGACTTCAATTACTCCAGAACTGATGGGGAAAGAAAAAAATAAAAAAATCTCATGTCTGAATTTTTGTACCTTGCTTCTTTGGAGATAGTTAGAGAAGCAGTGCCAAAAGGCTGAAAATTACAGAGGTTTTCCTAACGTATTTTTAGAAGACTGATTTTTTTAAAAGTCTGTTTCTTTATTCCCCAGAAAAATTACAAACTGGTTGTGGTGGTGTATCCCCCATATTTCTTGAATTATCTGAGACCTATACTTAATAGCCAGTCACTTGTAGGATCCTTGAAAAAGCAATTTCTAAATCTTCACCTCCTTGTGTTCTGACTTTGGCCTTTTGACAACTTATGAGATCGAGTGAGGTCTGATGTTACGTCTGGCACTCTATACGTGTACCCATTTGAAAGGGTATGCGATTGTAACTGGGATGCTTTTATATTACAAGCTTTTACTAACTTGAGTTTTAGAGGGATTTTTGAAGTTTTACTATCAAATTCTGATCTCTGAAGAAGAGTAAAGAATGGATACTTTTCACAGTTTTGGTTTTGTTTTTTTTAAACAATTTTATTTTTTTGTATGTTGGCTTCTGGGTGGGATTTGCATCAATTTTGGGCTTTAAACAGTTAGAGTCTTGAATTTGAGAAGAGACATGCTTAGGAGAGAGAGTTTTGAGAGGTGTTCCTGCTGAGTCCATGAAGAAATTCCAGGGACAAGAGACAACCCTGGGAGGTAGTTTCAAGACAAGAAAATGAAGGAATTATGATGGAGCTTGGCAGTTTAGACTGGGAGACCAGGAGAGCTTTGAAACTCCTGGTTCTGGGTGTTACCACGTGGACCAGCCACCCTAAATCTGCCTGGCCTTTATAAGAAGGGAAATAGCTAATATAGGCCAGAAAGGAGCTGCAGCATGTTCCAGGCAGGTGCCAGACTGCGTCCTAGGCCACAATCTTTATGATTTCCAGCGTGTATGGAGGAACTTTGTGCTATTGACTGCTGAGTTACCTGGCCAAGAGTGGAACTGGAATAATGTTTTGTCAAGATTTTATCAGATTTGTATTTTAGTTGCCCTTTTATCTATGGAAAAACTTGCACATATCTAAGCTTTGACACTGAAGTCCCTTACCAGACTTTCTGTGGACCAGCAATGTTTGGCTTCCTTTCTTTGGAAGAGGTTTTGCACACGCGAGGTACCTGTACTAAAGTACCTTTTGTGCTCCGTGCTGTCAGTGGACAGCTAAGTCACTCAAAGGACAGATACTGTGTGGGAACCAGGGTAGTACTGATGGGTCTTTATACACCTACATACATTGCGAACTTCAAAATATGTCTCCCAGTTAGCTTGATAAATGAAAGGTGTCACTTCAAAAAAAGTCCCAGTAGTGAATGCCATGCCCATTCACAGAATCACAGAATAGTCAGGGTTGGAAGGGACCTCTGGAGATCATCTAGTCCAACCCCCCCGCCAGAGCAGGGTCACCTACAACAGGTTGCACAGGACAGCGTCCAGGTGGGTTTTGAATGTCTCCAGAGTGGGAGGCTCCACAACCTCTCTGGGTAGCCTGTTCCAGTGCTCCACCACCCTCAAAGTAAAGAAGTTCCTCCTCATGTTAAGATGGAACTTCCTATGTTCAAGCTTGTGCCCATTACCCCTCGTCCTATCAATGGGCACCACTGAAAAAAGACTGCTCCCATCCCCCTGGCATCCTCCCTTCAAGTATTTGAAAGCATTAATAAGATCCCCCCTCAATCTTCTTTTCTCTAGACTAAAGAGACCCAAATCCCTCAGCCTCTCCTCATATGAAAGATGTTCCAATCCCCTAATCATCTTTGTAGCCCTTTGCTGGACCCTCTCCAGCAGATCCCTGTCCTTCTTGAACTGGGGAGCCCAGAACTGGACGCAGTATTCCAGATGCGGCCTCACCAGGGCAGAGTAGAGGGGGAGGATGACCTCCCTCGACCTGCTGGCCACACTCCTTTTGATGCACCCCAGGATGCCATTGGCCCTCTTGGCCGCCAGGGCACATTGCTGGCTCATGGTCATCCTGTTGTCCACCAGGACTCCCAGGTCCCTTTCCACAGAGCTGCTCTCCAGGAGGTCGGCCCCCAACCTGTACTGATGCATGGGGTTATTCCTCCCCAGATGCAGTACCCTACATTTACCCTTGTTGAATTTCATTAGGTTCCTCTCTGCCCACTCTCCAGCCTATCCAGGTCACGCTGTAAAGCAGCACAGCCTTCTGGCGTATCAGCCACTCCTCCCAGTTTAGTGTCATCAGCAAACTTGCTGATGGTACACTCTATCCCTTCGTCCAGATCATCGATGAATATATTGAACAGGACCGGACCCAGTACTGACCCTTGAGGGACACCACTTGTTACTGACCTCCAACTAGACTCTGCACCACTAACCACAACCCTCTGAGGGTTGTGCTAGCCAGTTCTCAATCCACCCCACTGTCCATTCATCTAGCCCACACTGCCTAAGCTTGCCAGTGAGGATGATGTGGGAGACAGTGTCGAATTCCATTCACACTCATGCCAATGTGAAGCTATTGACTTTCATATCAGCAGTTGGAGATTTCTCTGTGATAAGAAAGCAACAAAATATGTAAATGTTTATAAGTAAAATAAATCAGAGGCTTCAGAACATCAATAATACTTGAAAATGTATGATTTTGCTCTAAGTGAGGTGACTACTCTGAACAATTATGTAAATTGAGAATGTGTTCTGCCAAAATTTCTGTAGCAATATGCTGCAGTAATTTAGAAGAACTTTAATTGTAGAGGATGAGCTTTGTAGGGGGATAAATAGTGTAAATATTTTGATTCATCGGTACTTAAAGGTTATGGTTGTTCTGAAGAGTGTCTTTTTCTGCAACCATCTGTCTTTATTTTTCCTGACAGGAATGATATGTATAGTGGTTGGGTTTGACAGTATAGACGATGTGCTGTTGCAGCCTAATTTACTGTGTTGTTTTTCCTGAATGCTGTGATTACTTAGGATGTATCTTAAAAATGTGCATGTGTATTTTTTCCCCTGGTAGTCTAAACATTAACATCTTCAAATTTTCTAATCTCTTGTGCCTCCAGAATAGCCTTTTGTTCCACTCCTCAGTAAGAATATGCTTGAAAAAAATTCTCAGCATCACTAATTTGTGTAACAGGGGGCTTTTGTTTTGAAGGCATCCTATCTAAGAGTGGCTGAGGTCTGTTTCTGTGGTGTTGACAAAACTTGATTTCTGTCCTGTTGGGTTTTTTTTTTTTTTTTAAATGATTGGTTAAGTGAAAATAACATTGCTTAGATTAATAACAAATCTTGAAGTGGATGTGAGCAAGCTTATGGCCTTATTGTGTCTGAAACATTTTCCATCATGTTTTACTTCAGGTTAAATAAAGTAAAAGGGCTACTGCCCATTGTTAGCTAAACTTGGACTCTACCTGGCTTATCAAGACACAACAGATGAAAACCTGTGGTTGAAGGAACGTCATCAGGATATGTAGAATGCATTCTTTCTGGGATTATTTTTGAAATTCTCTAAAATTGGTATTAACATTTTTTCCAATAGCTAAATTTATAAGTAGGGAGTGGCTTTGAATAATATTTTTTCCTGATCTCATAGATTTTAAAATGATGTCTTTAAAGCAATAATAGACCATGAAAAGGTTCCCCCTTTGAGGGGATACATCTTTCGTGTGTTTTTTCTCTTTTCTGTATTATACTTAGTTTTGGAAATCCCATTTCAGTGACCTTTATTGTAGTTGCAGGAAAAAAAAAAAAGAACTGAGGTGATGTTTTCAGAACATAACTGGGACTTTGACTTCAGTGAACTGTGGAGATCAAAATAGACATCTGAAGAGCTAAAGGCTGAACTGAAGTGTGGAACTTCTTTAGCTGGGATAACAGTATCTGTTTTGTGGATTTGGTATATTCCTTAGCTGAACTTCCTTTCTTTTTCCTCCCTTTTTTTTTTTTCTTTTCATTTTCTCCTTTAGTAGAAAACCCAGGCAAACAAACAGGAAGGGAACAGAACTCCTTTCTGGCAGGGTCTTAGTGCATCAGGACTGCAGAGTGCTCTGAGAATGTGCCATACTCCTGCTGCGCTGAGCTTCTCATCCTCAGTGAGGCTACATTAAAATACACTCCGCATCTCTTGTGGTCTGTGGTGACTTGTGCATACAAATGCAACTGCTGTATTCACTTGTTGGGAAAGTGGTTAGGAAATTGAATGATGCAATACAGCTATGAAATCTCATGTGTTTACTTTTCATGTATGTGCTCTATCCTCTAAACAGAATCACAGAAGTGCAAAAACATAGGAGTTGCTGTAATGTAAATAAGAGGACTGGATGTGCTTTGCTTGCTTGCTTAAGGAGGATGACTATGAATGGAGGTGGAACAGAAGGAGGACTTCACCTTTACAGAAAGCAAGTCAAACTCCAAAATATTTCTGTAGCTGGGGCTGGTCTTGTAATATGTGAAAGTCTCTTGTACCAATGTGCCTGGACCCTTAGGTCCCACTCAGTTTGAAGCATGCCATTTGGTATTTTTTTTATTTTATTAGGATTGTTCAGTTTCTTTAGGACCTTTTAATGAGGTGCATCATGTTAAACACTTTATGGAGTCAGGTTACGTGCTTTAGATCTTTGGATGCAAATGACAGAAGAGACTTACTGAAGATGAGAACAAATCATGCACACAACTAGCGTAGTTTATAGTTCTTGTAGCTGTTCACATTTCCACAGGATTGTAAATCTCGCATAGTGCAACTCTAAAGTACCTTAAAGGGAGGAAAGCTGCTGGACAGGTCATTTGAATTTACTGTCTTTACTAATTAGAAGTAACTCTTGCACTATAGACTTGCATTGTTTGAGTTTTTTTGGTGTGGTTTTTTTTTTTTGGTGGTGTTGCTGGATAAGTGAAGAGAATTAAGGCTCTAATAGCTGAGTCTTGTCAATTGTAATTTGTGGCAATTTTGACAAATGCATCCAGCTTTCCACCTGCCTCTGCTCATGTAGCAGAGCTGGTGGAGTAGAGCATGTGCCTGCATTTTGGCTCGTTGTAGGCACTGTCATGGGATGTCAGTATGGGTTTGCACTATAACGCCAATGGGATGGTGGCAACACAAGTGTTGCCTGTACTCTGGGGCAATAATTTGTGGCAGAGCATGGAGCATACAGGGGTAAGGGGAGTGGAAGCATCTTCTGTGGCATAGATTGCTTCAGTGAGTTGTTTCTGCGTTTTGTCCTGTCACTGGTCTGTGTTCTGTGAATATTGAAAATTGTTGTTGGAAAGCCATGGAATGAGTTTTCATAGGCTGCTTCTTTAGTTTTTTTACTTATTTATTCCTTCACCCAGGTAGTGAGAGAGATTACTATATGATTACTATGTAATTATCAAGTAGTCTAGAGCAAAGCAGACCAAGCCCTGAACACTTAAAAGGAGGAGGAAAAAAAAAGTGGTAGTAGAGCTATGGTGATCTAAAGATATGACAGAGGTGAAGACTGGGATTTTGTTGTTCATTTGTTTTGGGTTTTTTGTTGTTTTTTTTTTTTTTTTTTTTTTTTGTGTTTTTTTTTTTTTTTTTTTTTTTTTTTTTTTCTGAGCCAGTTGATAAAGTTTATGGGAGGGAGGAAAAAAGGACAAGGCTTCCGAACAGAAGTGATTTTTTTGCTTAGACCTGAAGAGGGCCCAGAAGTCTAAACACTTTTCTGTTTCTTTTCTAATTCTATTTCCAATCCTAATTAAAGTTCAGAGATTAAAAATTATTTAAGATCCTCTTTTTAGGTGTTTTTCCTTGAAACAGAGGCTTTTCTCCAAATAAGCAAAAGTTGTGTCTCAGACTAAGGAGGGTGGGGAAAGGTTGAAGAAAATCTTGAGCTATAAATTTAGAACCTTTTGTTTGAAGGAAAAAACCAAACCAAACCTCTATCTCCTCTCAGTTAAGATTATTTTCCATCTGTTTATCTGTGTGATACGCACATCGGAAAACTTGGAAGAAACAGACTTTATCAGAACATTCAGTCCAATGTATTTACAACCCCTTATGCACCTTTTCTAGATAGATGGATAACAACCAAGTGGAAGCTGTGGATCAGTCTCTCTTTGCCTTTTGATACACGGTGTTCTGTAGCCATACTGGCTTGGGGTACTCATGATCCCTCTACCCTCCTGCTGCAGCTTGTTGCTCTTGTGTTTTGCTGGCATCACTGTTTGTGGAGGTATACTGTGGACTGGATCACCAGCGTGCCTCTTAAAGCTTTAAGGAAAACAAAACAAAACCCTCTAAAAATTAAAATCAATCCCACAGAAGTCATTGTGCACTCTTAAGCCAGGTCAGGCAAGAGAAGGAAGTACAGAAGCCAGCGTTGCTGCTGAACTTGTACCCGTTCTATCTTGAAAGAAGAGCAACCAGTTGCTCTGCCCTGTAATGAATATATGCAGACTACAGAAAGACATGTTGACTGTGCTTAGTTTTCTTTCATATAATAGGGTGTAAAAGGTGTTAAATTAGTGTTTTTATTTACCAGATTATTTCACCGAATTGGAGTAAGCAAATGTTTTTACTGCAGCTTGCCATAAATAAACAGAAGGGTGTTTGGAAATCCTGACCAGCTTTTGTGTAGGAGAGAGCAGTCATAACAAAATGGTTCTGTGAGAAATTGAAAACAAATAAAAGATGAGCTGTTATTCATGGTTTACAAAAGCAGAAGAGATTGTGCACAAAAGCAGCAAGTTATTTTCAAATACTGAAACCCATTGTTTGCAAACGTGGTACAAATTTCAGTAATGTTTCATGTTCTCCTGTTCTCAGTCTTTAGATGATCTGAGGAAGCCAAAGGCAATGATTTTTAACCAACTCTGGCCTTAAAGAAAGATGAAAATTTTCTCTAGCTACTGCATTCAATACTGCTACAAGTCTTTTGAATCTCCCCAAGGTATTTTCAAGAACTTTTCCTACCTGTTTCTGAGCGTTACAATCTTGCAGTCACTTACAGTGTTGCAGTTAGCTAACACAAAGAATCCTTTCCACTAACAAAACTTTTCATATAAGGAAAACTCTTCCTTTAGCACTTAAATGAATGAGATTATTTCCTATTACATTGAAATAATTTTCCTTATTGTTTTGTGTTCTTGGCATTTTTCAGTCTACCATTACTGTACAGAGTGATAGGTAGGCAATACTCAGATGAGCAGAGTATTTCCAGTTGCGCAGCTGAAGGATGGATGGATGTGTTTGTGAGGTTGTTTTTTTTTTTTTAAGTAGGCAATGTTAAATGACACCAAATCCCCAAATCGAATATTCCATTTTTACTTTATACTGATACTTAGTTTTTGTGACTGAGTAATGTCCGAGTATCTTAACAGCTGATAACTCATGTGGACTGTTCTCATGCAACCACATCTGTGCCCCAAAGAAACTCTCTAGCCGTAAAAGACAAGGGTAGACTTGGACTAGAAATGAAGCTGATGAAGTGGAAAGAAGAATCATGCCTGAAGCTGCACCTTTCTCTTAGTTATTCCTTATGTGGAGCAGAAACCTATCTTAAGCAATCTTGGGATCTTCACAGAGAATCTCTTGGTTGTATGGTTCCACTGGAACCAAGTAGGCTGGAAAACTTGAACTGTAGATCAAATGCTTTTGTGACTGTGATGGTAGGAAAAAGAAATTTAATCCGAAGGATGAAACCTTCCATATAAACATATAATTAGGATGTACAAGTTGACTATGCTGTGTAGAAATACCCACTTAACTCTGAATGAAGTGGCAAAACCTATAGGAGCAGTGTGGTTAGTACAGTGTTTGGCATGGGTAATGTTGAGAAACTACTTGGATGTCTCTGCAAGCCTGTGCACTGGGCTGTGTTGGATGCAGGTGAGGCGATGATATTTTAGGAACTGCGTATTGGTGAATTCCAACCCAGATTCAAAAATTTTATTGTCTGCTTATGAGAAATGGACTTCAAAGACCATACTTATGTAATGATAAATTGGGGAAATACTCTTGTCTGAGCAGTATTGCTGTGTCAGATTTCAAGTCATCTCTGGGAAGGTTTGTATTGCCAGTAGTGCTTACTGAAGGAATTTCATAAATACTTAAGGTCAAATAGCTTTTAGTTTTTGTTAATCTCTAGTTTGTGTTCTTTCTCTCCTGGAAGCAGGTGGGAAGAGCCTTTGCTTGGTTATCTCAGAATCCATATAAATACAGGGCTTGCATTTGTTTTTCAAATATAACAAAGTTGCATGAGAGCATGCTGCAAGGCTAGTCATAGCAGTGATGCAACAGCTTCTGTCTGCTCACTGTCTGGGAACACTGTCAGATCTAAGAGTTAAAGCGCTGCAACGTAGAGAGGGATCTTTCAAACCTGTTTTTGCGTTATTTACGTACTTATTAGAGAACAGGTGTCTCCTGATTGGGTAAGGGTGACTGTAGTGTTGTCAGGTAAATGAATGAACCTGGCCAAAGCTCAAAGTCAGCCCTGTGTTTGGTTATAGTGACTCAGGTCATCTGGATGCAGTCCTGCACTTCTTGGCTGCATTCATTAAGTTACTGTCTAAAGATGGAAAAGAAGCAGTGAGTCTGTGCTTAGTGCTGGATCATGTACAATACAACTACTCAGTTCATTGGCAAGGTGAGGAGCAGTCTGTCCCCTGCAAATCCTCTGATTCAAATCCAGGGTTTTGTGTGTGCCATTTGGTAAAATGAGAAATCAGACACCATTTTATTATCCTCTTAGTCCTTGGATCTATCTGCAGTATCCTTGGGCTTAGTCATTGGAGGGGATGGGTAGGTGCTTCAGGCCTTTTTTTATGCCAGTCAGCACCTTTTGGGCCAGGGTGTCCCTGTTCCCAGCTCAAGACGTTGATGAATAGCTTCCATTTGTCATCTTATTCAATGGCTCTTAATTTTAGCGTTGCCAGCCTCAAGCATTCAAACACTGAAAGTCAGTTCCCAGATATCACTAATTAAATAAATTCAGACACTTTCCATTAGAAGTTGTAAGTCTGGTGTTAAATTATGTTTTCGAGCTGCTCTTAGTAATCGTCAAACCTATAAACTTTATTCTTTGTTTGAAATTAAAGTTTCAGGTGCAGTTTGATTCTAGGAGATGGATTTGGTGACATGGAAAGAAACCACCATGACTGCTTTATTTTGGCTTTTCCTTACCTTGAATTATGTTTATTTTCTGATCACTGCTTACCTTTGATTGCAGCAAAACTTTTCTTTAGTACTAGAGACTGAGTTAGCATTTTCCTTCCTAAATAAGTCTCTGTGAAATTTTCATCTAGAAAGTCGATTGCTTTTAGTGGTGATGTTGTCCCATTGATTCTTCTAGAGCAGTACTAGCACTGATATGTTTAAATTTTATTATTTGCTGTGGACCAAATGTAGAGGCAATATAGCTTCCATGTGAGTTAGAGGCTGGGAGTCTAAACTAATGAAAAAGTAATTGAAATAAAAGAAGATCTTAAAGTGGTGTGATACAGTGTAGAAGTCAGAATAATATAGTAAAATACACTAATTCAGACTGCTCCCAAGCAAGTTAAGTTTATTAAAGCTTATGAAGTTTCTAGCATATTAAAAAAGCAAAGTAAAATAGTATTGTTTTGTTGGGCATATGCAATTTAATTTGGTCATCATTCCTTTATGAAGTGGGTTGTCCCTTATATGTCAGTAAACATTGCTTTTGCTCATTTAAAAGTTCATAGCAGCTGGAATCAAATGCTTTACACTCAAACAAGAATCATTATTAAGAAGGTAATCTCTGATCATGCTGATACCAGCAATATTTAATGTGTTTTAAATAATTAAAAATGCTAATGTGAGATGTTGTAGATAAAATGCACAGTTAAGGCAATTAACAGCATAAGATCTAGTCAAATGAGGAATTTGATGTAAATTCTCTTCCACTACCCAAAAAAACACCCCAAAATCCAACCAACACCTAAATGAAAAAAAACTGTGTAATACAAGTCTGCAAACTCTATGCTCTGAATTGCTAAAAAGGTTGTGTGTCTTTCAAACTTAATAAGAGCTTTGACTTCTCAAAGGACTTTAATAACATTTTTAGGGATGAATGAACTGTTTTGTCCTTAAACGTGTCCACAAAAAAAAGATTTTGGCGAAGAAATCTCTTCAGGGCTCTCTTGTAGAGTTTTGGTGTCACCATACACAGGAAGATCTTCACTGTTTTCTGGGATATGATAGTAACAGTGATAGGCCACTGTTGTTCTAGTTGTAATTTGTGGTTTCTTTTGATTTTTTTAATTATTTCTCTGCCTGGCAGTGTGGTTTTGATAGAGGTGTCTGCCATGGCCTCTAGGAATTCCATCTTGAAGCATGCCCACAGGAAGATGCAACCGCTGGCTAAGCAGACTTTACGTTCAACACCATTCATTTGGTGTGCGTCTTCTCCAGGGACTGCCCCTATCTTTGCCCAGCTGTGGCTTGCTTGTTGCCTCGCTGCTTTTTCCAGATCTTCCCATCCAAACCCAAAGTCCTGTTCCGTGCTGACATCCTAGGTATCAGGGAGAAGTTTAATAAGTTACTGACTACTGTGTAAGGAACTTCACTCCTTTTATTGCAAGATCATTAAAATATGAGTGGTTGATTATTTCAACTTGTAATTTTTTCTTTCTTCACTAGTGGGAATGCTTTATGCTTACGTACTCTTGAAAAACTGCTTGTCAATAGCTAGGCATTTCATAATTTGCCTAGCTGCATCTGTAGGATTGATCTAGCATTCATATTTCACTATTGTTTTTCAAATATGCAGCAGCATTTCTACTAGCAAGCTATGAAACATTACAATAAAAAGATTCACAGAAATACAGGCTGTTAAACTATGAATTTAGTCTAATTCTCATTGAAGACCTTGACCAAATTATTGATGAATTTGAAAACAGCAACATTTGACCTGAAATAAATAGTAGGATATGATATATTTTGTGGAAGTTAAAGGTTACTCAGATTTTTTAATTCAGAATACTCACTATTTGCTGTGTCTTTTGCAGACATCATACTTAGCAGAATTCTCTTTTGAGAAGGCTTCTTACTGTGCCTTAGTTTGCTTTACTTTTGACCCTTGGCAGCATTGCACTTTAAAGCAAAAATCTTTGTGATTGTTCAGCATTTGTGCAAGGTGCTTTTATTGGTTTGGAGTTCCTTTAAGTGATGAACATTTATCAGAGGACTTCTTGAAAATACCCTGAATGAAACTTAAGGTACATAATTTCTTTTTCTTCTTGTCTGGAGTCATTGAGGGGTCAATTTACTTACCTAAACATGGATGTGTAGTGCCATTTGAGCTACTGATCCAGAAGAGGCTCGATGTCCTCTGTGACCGATGTCTTATCTCTCATCTCCCCAGGGAGATGTCTGCGTTACTGCAGGGGGTCTGAAATGACAGTAAATGTCTGTATGTTATCAGCAGAATTTGTCTTAATTGAGCTTAATTGCTAAAAGTAAAAAACAGTCTGTGCATGTATTGCTTACAAAGTATTATTTTTATTTATCAAGTAAATAATCATCAAACTTGATATGAATGGCAGTTGCACCAGAATTGCTACTGAGTTTTCCTATTCTTAAAAAAAAAAAGAAAATTCTTGCTTATCACAAAATACTTTTTTTAGTGTTACAGTACATTTGCTTTGGACTGGTATTAATTCTAGCCAGAAGTTCAAAGGATTCTTAGGCTGTTGTAACAAATGGAAAGGCTGCAACTCATAAATGTGCTGCACCAGGACGCTTGAAGAGAGATGTGGAGGCATGTGCACTCACTATGGTTTTCATAGAATTTCCCCTTTTTGCCCCTCCTGTTTCCTTTTAAGAGATAAAATCTATTCAAGAAGATTGGAATGTGGAATAAACAGGACATATGGGGCTAATATGCTCCACAATCTTCTCTGCTGTACCACAGAGAATCACACAAAGCAGTCTCATCTAGGTTGGAAGGGACCTCTTGAGATCATTTAGTCCAACACCCCTATTCAAGCAGAGTCAGCTAGAGGAGGTTGTCCAGGACTGTGTCCAGAGCTGTTCTGAATATCTCCAAGAATGGAGAGGCCACAGCCTCTTTGGGCAATCTGTTCTGGTGTTCAACCATCCTTAGTGTAAAACATGTTTTCTTGTGTTCACGTGGAATTTCATGTGTGTTAATTTGTGCCCGTTAAGTTACAGAAGATGTTTTAAGTTGAATTATGAGTAGCTATTTGTAGCATTTAGTGATTATTTTTTTTTAACAAGTAATTATTGCCCTTATAATTTTTAAAAATATATGTTATTTCAGAAACAAGTGCTCCTAGAACCTTTTAAATTATTTTTGTTTATATCATCACGTATACAGATGTTGTCTTGGCAAAACCTGAGCTCCAGTTGTGTACAAGGAATTACGCTTGGCAGTGTTTAGCTTTCCCAAATGTAGTGGCCTTCTAGTGATTGGCATGGAATTCACAAACTTCAGTTAGGCATTTAGGACTGCCTCCACAAATCATCTGGGGTTTAGTTCTAGGAGCAGTGTATTCACAAACCCTAGAGACTTGTTGAGGTTCCCAGTTTAATGTCTGTGTAGTGATAGATGCTGTAGAACAAGGATTCTCAACAAGCCACAAGCGTTTTGCATGTATATGAAGAGAAGAACAGGATGTCAGTTTAGCTGATACAAAAACTCAGAAGTGTATGTGTTTAAAGTTCCTCGCTCTTCTGGAAGTAAGCACTCAGCTGTAGCCTTACAAAGCCTTTTATAGGTGCCTATATTCACAGTGCCCTTATGAATTTAAGCAGCAAGTTGTTTCACAAAGGAAGTGTTTTACTTCTTTCTTTTGATATTAGATTCTCTTGATTTTTATTAAAATAATCTAAGCACTGTTGATGCGGCACTCACCTAATAATGGATTTGAGTTCAGTTGTCTGTGCTGTGGTGGGCATTCAAAACTGTTCCTCTCACTTACGAAGAGTAAAATAACTGTCAGACTAGAGGCAGAACTAGATACGCATAGGTTTATTCTCCATTCCCTCCTACTTTTGTGGTTTATTGTCCCACTAAGAATGCATGCTTTGGGTCAGAAGGAGAGTGAGAGAGAATAGGTATCCGTAATCCAGCGGTGATGTCTGGGAGATAGGGAGACCTGGTTCTGTGCTGGGAGCTGGTACCAGAGTGTTGAATTTGTATTTTGAAAATAGGGCTGTAATACAAGTTTCATGTATGGGCTGGTGCACCAGCATTAAGGAAATGGGAGATTTGAGTGTACTTTTTCTTGTTTGGTCAGTTCAAAAGCAGAGCTGATACAAAATGTAATTGTTCAGGGTTCTCCGGTTAGAGTATCTCTGCACTCGCTGAATAATTACACATTTCCGTTACTGAGATGAGGTTATTGCTGAGAAGTGACAGCAGATGATGTAGTTTCTAGTCTGTCTTTTGACTACTAAATGTATCAACAGCTAATGCTAGTCAGATCTGATTTGTGAATTTATACGTTCTACAAAAAAAAATCTATTGAACCATCCAGTTTGTCTTGAAATCTATATATACCCAAAGGATTTTAAGTATTAATTCTGGGATTGTCTCTGAAAAAGAGTAGAGGATGTTGAAATTTCATGTTTGCAAGCAAGAACTCAAATGTCTCTCTAATTGATAGAGCTTAATTAGAGTGGTCTTTTGCTTTAGTACGAGGTATTATCTTAAAGTGAATTTCTTAAAGCATGTTGTCAGAGACATGACTCACACTATAAAATGCATCATACGCATCCTCAAAATTAGTCTTTTTAGACTATATTTCCTGCCACCTCCCCTCCCTCCCTGTTATGTCCTTTCTGCTCTGAGAGGAATTTTTATTTGCTGGATTGACACTGGGTGTTAACAACAGTGGTCAGTATCAGAACATTTTCTAGGTAGTTGGTCTGGAACACAGAAGAAAGCCTGTGTTAGGAATGGAACGTATGTTGAGCAGAGGACAAGAGAAACAAGAAATCTCCTGTTTCAATAAAATATGCTAGTGTGAAGTCTAGATGTCTTGTGCAAAGCCTAAATAAAAGCTGTGGATGAATCCCTGGAAGAAAAGAATGCACTAACTCTACCATCAACTCAGACCGGCCATTCAACTGTTTTCCTACATAACATGTGAGGTGTCCTGAAGTTTTCCTTAGTGTTCCCAGCAGATCTGGGAACCACAGATTCCTCTGGCAGGAGGTGGGAAATGTACCATTCCCAACCATTTTAACACTTCAGAAGCTCACGCTATAGCAGGTTGTACTCACAGGGAGCAGGGAGGAGGCCACAGTTAGTTCCCCTAGTAAGTTTGTCCCTTGGTACCCCCTCCTGAGTTGGAGAGCAATGTTCCTTCTGTTGCCATGGTAAGAGTTTTCTGTCTTGGTTAAATCTGTTTTGCTTCCCTTTTTCAGTTACAACTCTGTACAGACCTGTGTTTATAGTGAAGCTCCTGCAGATTTTTGGCTACGGGGTGCAAAAAATCCCTCTGACTTCTTCCATGCTACTTTCCCCATCCCAGATCAGCCTTATCTGTGTTCTTGTCTAGCTTAACTAGTTAAGGTTATAGAGGTAGCAGTGCCAGTGCAAACATGTTACAGGCAGCAAATGAAAGAAATAGTCGTCTACAGTAATGAAATAGTGTACATGATGGAAATTATATTTTTTTCTAAACAATAGATTTTTTTTTTCTCTGCAGAAGGCAGTGTAAAACAGGGTGAAGGGCTGGAAGATACCATCCGTCATGGGGATAGGGAGTGAGGGATTGTAGTATGGAAGCCAGCGTCCTTCCAGAATGACATATGCTTAATGCTTATTAATCTGTAACCATGGTGCTTACAGTGCTTCTGAATGAAACTTTTGGGTGGTTTAATGAAAGCTTGGAATAAAAAGAATATAGTTCAGGTATGCTGAGAGCCTTAAAGAAAGGGGCCCGAAAGAAGTTGCAGATGTAGTAGTGTAAGTTCTAAAGTTCAGATTTTGCATGCCCCAGATCACAATTTTGTAAGACAGTGACTGCTATGCAGCAAGTAGTATTGAAGATGACGTATATACCTCTTTTATCTTGTCTTCCTTCTGATAAGACCTTAAAGCTTTCTTCTTGAAGACAAACATAGAATTACATCATACAGGAACATCTTTACAGTTACTGCTGCATGTTTAACTGTGACAGTGCCGATATGTTCATGTATGTATAACTCATCCTGGAAGAGTCCTCTACAAAATCTCACAGCTGTCTCTTTCTCCTACAAGGAAACGAACTCAGATGTTGGTTTGTCCTGGATATCCTGTCAGACTATGTCTTTCTGAAATATATCATATTTCAAAAATGTAGTAGTAACAATTAGTAAAAATTGGGATAATCTTCTGCAAGGTAGAGGAGGAAGAACTTTTGGAGGGGAACTCTTTCTGCCACTTACTGTTGGAGGGTAATTAAATAACTTCACAGAAGAGACGGTATGTGATTAGTGTGTGTGGCAGATAGAAGGTGGCAGAGTGATCAACCCAACCCTTCCATGTTGATAATCGTGGAAGGAGAACTTCCACCTGGAAGATGAGTCTGGCAGGAAAGAAGTGTGGCAAGGAGCTGTGAACTTGTCATGCAGGGGACAAGACTGTAAGAGACCACTGTGAGGAGAAAGGAGTGGATACTTGTCAGGATCTACATGACTGAAAGAAGATATTCCCAAAAAGCGGAGATGAATGTGCAGACTTTACTGTTCATGGCTTTCTTGATTGCAGTGTGTAACAAAACTTGGAGATGCACAGCCCTCTCCATTCTCTCCCCCTACTTCTCACCCATGAACAATGACCAGAAACACATTTGTCTGTAACTGTCATGTATTCTGGTCATCTAATTAGTTTGGATTTTCTCTTTCAAACTAGATTTTTTTAATGTTTTAATAAAATCTGGCTTTTCAGTATAGAAATGTTTTAATCACTGAGTTCATTGTAAGGAAAAGGTCTAAATTAGGTGGATGTACGTCAAAGCTCTAGCTAACTTCAGGTCCTGTCACCCCTGCTTAAACTTGTAAGTCAATTAGAAGTGAATAGTATGAAAAGCTACATGTGAAAGTTCCTTTTACGCTTAAATCTGCTTGCAGCTTAACAGTAATGCAGGCATCGCTGTAATACAAGACTATGCTGGAATGCCATTAACCAGGTTTATAGAAGTTTTGATATAATCTAAGTGTAAAAAAAGGACCCTAGGGGATTGAGTATGTCTCTTCCTAATTAATTCTTTCTTAAATCAAACATTTACTTGTTAGGAAGTGTTGGAATTAGAAATGCCTATACCTTTTCTTGTAGTAAGATGGTCATAGGCAACTTCAATTTGGGCATTGGAGCACTTAGCTTCTTTCCTTTTCTAGCATTCTTAGCTTCATGGCCATGTAACTTTTCAACGCTTCTTAAACGGTAAACTAAAGAAAAAAATCTGCAAGAGCTGTACTGACAGCATGGAGCGGTGGTGTAATGGGAACCATTAGCACTGAGCTCTGCTGCTTGAGTAAACTGTCAGATATTATCCATTATAATCCAGCACAGTCAGCAGAAAGTGAAGGCAAGTGTTCTGCAGATACTTCTCCACAAAAAAAGATGCGAAATTTGGTGATCTTGATTTCTATTCTAAAATCTAGATGGAATGGGCTTCAACAAACTTTGATTCTGCTGGTTGCTTTCTTCCAAATCTGATGTCTTTTTTGTCACGTGCAGGTTTTAGTTCAGGATCTTCCATGCCCTTGGCTCTTTGTCTTTCTTCTCTGCGCCTTCCCGGTCTTCACTCCTGAACTGAGCATTCAGCCTTCTTGCCCAGCAATTAGAATTATTCCCAGCTGACTTCAGGCTTCTCTTCCTGTGATCATGCTGTAGAAAAATCCATCTTTTCTCCTTATTTTGCCAAGGTACTCATCTGATTTTAGTAATCTGCACTATTCCACTGTTTCCTCTGCCCCTTTGCAAAGGAGGAAAACCAAGAAGCAACTGCAGCCATCTCGCATGGTCTTCATCACCAGCTTGGTCCTTATTGCCTTTTTGTTTCCTCTTCCGTCTTCTTTCCCACTCTTCATCTTCCTTTTGGCCTCATTCAAATATATTTAATCATCAAGATGAATGACTCCCTGCCCAATTTGTTTAAAACTGCTAGAAATCTTTTGATGTCCTCTTCTCTCTGCAGAAAGGTATTTGTAAATATCTTTGTTTTCTTCCACTGAAGAGTGGATAATTGGTGAGCCAGTTATGACGCAACAGGCTAGAAGGCAATTCCTATTCCTCCAGAGCAGAATTCTGTACTTTAGTATTTGATTTAAATGGCAGATTATTTTTTCTGTTGTGTGTCGTGTCGTGTCCCTGTCGTCCCCCGTCCCCCCCCAAAGTAAAGAATCCAGAAGCTCTGTTATAAAAGAGGATTCCGAATGCCCTGTTCTGTCTTTGATTTGACTGGAAATTTTAATTTTGTACAAAGCATGTTTTAAATTAGCAGTGTATACGTTAACAAATCATCTCCAGTTACGTATTTGCAATTTTTATTGTTTTTTTTAATGTTCATTAATAGCTGGTTCACATCTCTTCCACCCCTCCCCCTGTTTCCATGTATTTATGAAAGACAAAATGTAATAAATAGAGAAAAATGCTTTTATAAAACTGCCTAAGATGTTTCCTATGTTAGGAGTTTGCTAGAACTTTGAATGTTCTTGCACAACACTTATGTTTGGTGCAGGGATTTAAAAGCCTTGTTTGTGCTAGTAACATCACATGGCCCATTCCAGGCCAGAGCTTGAAACTCAAATGTCCTTATCAGTAGACCATTACAGCAATCTCCAGCTAGGTCTTAACATGAGCTGTCTAGTGCTCTCCCAGAACATTTCCAGGCAAGGTTCAGGAGTTAGCTGGTGACTTTTCCCATTAGTCGTTTGTTTCCCATTAGTTGGATCTAGCCACCTTACTTTGGAGGCCACAAGAGACCAGACGCGGGCTAGCTGGCTGTATGGGCAATGGAACCAGCATTGGCATGGTTAAATTTGCTAATATTGATGAAACTTTCCCTCCCTTCTGTGGATCCACGTAGGTGAAATTATCTATACTTCCAATGAAGTAGTGTTTAGGGTTTCCTTTGGCCTGTTAAAGTATATGAAAAATTTCATGCTAATTTGATGATACGAGGTAAAATTGATAGTGATTTTTGTGATAAGTTGCTGTATGACATGAATAAATTGTCAAAATAGAAACATGGAGGTCTGTTAATAATCTGTTGCAATACTCTGATGTTTGGAGAACAGCCAGTTAGTTGTACTGTTATGTACAGGCTTTTCTCTTTTTTCTTTTTTTTCCTTTATGATTGCTGGTGTTGAAAGCACACATAGAACATACAGAACGTATTTTATGCTATTGTAATTATGCTGTGGGGGCAAAAAAGACTCCTTGAAATAGTCAGGTTGCTGTCCTGGAGGTATATATTGTCTTGAAGTATAGTTCTGCCACCCTGTGGCTAATTAAGGTCATTCTTAGAAGGGGCGTTTACTTAGCTACTGGTTCTCACAGCCTTTATCTTCTAAGCTTCATGAATGCTATTTTGTGGAGAAAATTCATAGAATGGTTTAGGTTGGAAGGGACCTTAAAGATCATCTAGCTCCAGCTCCCTGCCATGGGCAAGGACACCTCCTACTGGACCAGGTTGCTCAAAGTCCCAGCCAGCCTGGCCTTGAACGCTTCCAGGGATGAGGCCTCCACAACTTCTCTGGGCAACCTTTTCCAGTGCCTCACCACCCTCAGAGTGAAAAATTTCTTCCTAATATCTATTCTAAATCTACCCTCTTTTAGTCTGAAGCCATTCCCTCTCATCCTATCGCTACATGCCCTTGTAAAAAGTCCCTCTCCAGCTTTCTTGTAGGCACCCTTTAGATACTGGAAGGTCTCCCTGGAGTCTTCTCTTCTCCAAGATGAGCAACCCCAACTCTCTCAGCCTTTCTTCACAGGAGAGGTGCTCTAACCCTCTGATCATCTTTGTGGCCCTCCTCACCTGCTCCAACAGGTCCATGTCCTCCTTATGTTGAGAGCTCCAGAGCTGGATGCAGTACTCCAGGTGTAGTCTCATGAGAGCGGAGTAGAGGGGCACAATCATCTCCCTCGACCTGCTGGCCACACTTTTTTTGATGCAGCCCAGGATACAGTTGGCTTTCTGGGCTGCAAGTGCACATTGCCGGGTCATGATGAGCTTCTCATCCACCAACAGCCCCAGGTCCCTCTCCTCAGGGCTGCTTTTGATCCATTCTCCACCCAGCCTGTATTTGTGCTTGGGATTGCCCTGACCCAGGTGCAGGACCTTGCACTTGGCCTTTTTGAACTTCATGAGGTTGGCACAGGCCCACCTCTCCAGCCTGTCCAGGTCCCTCTGGATGGCATCCATTCCCTCCAGCTTGTCAACCACACCACTCAGCTTGGTGTCGTCAGCAAACTTGCTGAGGGTGCACTCAATCCGAACATCCATGTCAGCAACAAAGATGTTAAACAGTGCTGGTCCCAGTACTGACTCCCGGAACATAACTTGTCACTGCTCGCCACTTGGACATGGAGCCACTGACCTCAACTCTTTGAGTGCAACCATCCGGCCAATTCCTTATCCACCAAGTGGTCCATTGGTTAAGTCCATGCCTCTCCAATTTAGAGACAAGGATGTCATGTGGGACAGTGTCAAATGCTTTGCACAAGTCTGGGTAGATGATGTCTGTAGCTCTCCGATTATCCATCAATGCTGTAACGCTGTCGTAGAAGGCCACCAAATGTGTCAGGCACGATTTGCCCTTAGTGAAGCCATGTTGGCTGCTACCAATCATCTCCTTATTTTCCATGTATCTTAGCAGATTTTCCAGGAGGATCTGCTCCACGATCTTACTGACTGGCCTGTAGTTCCCTGGGTCTTCTTTTTTTTTTCTTTTTTAAAAATGGGGGTTATGGTTCCCCTTTTCCAGTCAGCGGGAACTGCACCAGAATGCCACAGCTTCTCAAATATGATGGACAGTGGCTTGGCAACTTAATCCACTAGTTCCCTTAGGACCTGCAGATAAATCTCATCAGGTCCTATGGACTGGTGCACCTTCAGGTTCCTCAGGTGGTCTCCTCCTGGAAAAAAGTTGAAGGACTATTGTAGGTCCCATAGAGATGTATAAACTCTCTATGCTTTTATTTAAAGACATATATGCTCATTCACTGGAAATGCTATTAGTTAATAGATCTCAAAAACTGGAACACAGGAAGTTCCATCTGAATATGAGGAAAAATTTCTTTACTTTGAGGGTGACAGAGCACTGGGACAGGCTGCCCAGAGAGGTTGTAGAGTCTCCTTCTCTGGAGATATTCAAAACCTGTTCGATGCGTTCCTGTCCAACCTGCTGTAGGGGACCCCACTTAAGCAGCGGGATTGGACTAGATGATCCCTGAAGGTCCCTTGCAACTCCTACCATTCTTTGATCTCATGATGGTGTAGCACATAGACATATAACTGGTTAGCTGTCACCTCAGTTATGCAAGGCTGTCCACTATCCAGCAATCACTTATGATTTTCATAGTATTTGTATGTGTTTTTAAGCAGAAAATGTGATTATTTATGTTTCAGACAGCTATAAAATGTGTAAGTTCGTGTAGACTAATTGCCAAGATTGTAGACTATCTACAGTACGGTAAATTCCTGTCTGACATAAATACTCCATATGCAGATTTGAAGTGGTTTCAAAAACATACCCGTGTATTTTTGACTCTTACTACCCTAGAAAAGAATGATTGCTGTGTTCAATAAAAGCACCTTGATGGTTGTGACAGTTAAAAATTCAAGGCTTATCTGAGTGAGGCCCTGATGAAGTTGACAGTGTTTCAGAGTGTATCTCACTGTTGTGTGTCCATTTCAGTATTGGTTTCTAGAGTTATCAGGAGAAATAATTGTTATATCTTTAGTTAAATTTCTGTTGGTCTCCACTGTAAAGCATTCTGAACTCATTTAGAGAAGCCTCCCACATTTTGCAGCAAAAGTCCAATTTCCCAGAAGAAAAATGCTTGGGTTTAAAGAGCAGGGGTTTTTTGTTGTTTTTTTTATCAATGAAAATGCAAATGAAATTCCAAATGAAAGTTCAATTACAAACTTCTTAAGTCACCCTGTCTTTTCTTGAGGTCTGCAGGAAAAATCTTGAAAGCATACTTTGGCAAAGTAACTGAAGAGTTAGGTTCATGCCAGCAGCAGTGTGTCTTAAAACTAAGATGCCAGAGAGCTTTCATCCTGTCCCTTCATGACTGTGGACTCAATTTATGGTTTAGATTCTTCACTTTCAGAGTGCTTTGCATGTTTGTTGCCCAAATTTCAAAATGATGACAAAATAAGTTGTAATATCGTTTTCCCAACCATTCCTTAACAATGACACATGGATCATGTGTAAGGAATGGCCTTCTCCTTTTGCCAGGTGAGTAATTAGTATCACGGCTTAAATGATAGCGATAATGAGTGGCTCTGAAAAGCTAAGCTGATAATGCACAGTGGTATGTTGTTATAGTTGTATAAAACTAATCTTTTTTCAAATGAGAAATATTAAACAGTACACATGCATCCTGGAAACAAATGTGTCCTTGAAAGTCATCAAACTCCAAATGTGTGGTTTCCACAAGAACTGCAGTCTTTTTCCTTTCACGGGCAGTATGCTATGCTGAGTTGTGTGATTGCATTCTACAGATAAAACCATATACAACAACCTCTTAAGTGGTAGTATAGGTAAAATATGCCTTAAGTTGCACAGGCGACCATAAACCTGGCTTTTTTTTTTTTTTTTTTTTTTTATGCCTCTTCAGAAAAAATGTTCTGAATACTGATATATTCGGATACATGGAAGATATAAAGCCATAGAGAGGATATAAAGACATAAAGATGTGGTTCTGCTCGTACATCTACCCCTGTGGTTTCATTTTATATTTCTGTGGTTTAAGGTCTTAGTGATTTGTGAAGTCAGATAGTGATTTGGTAGTGATAGACAATAAACTTCATTATTCTAATTGACTATAGCTGATGGCCTGAAGAGAACAATGACCTTTACAGTCTCACAAAAAAAATAGTTTGTAACTAATCAGAAAAGTATAACAGTTTGATTTTTCTTAATGTGTTTTGCTTTATTATTGATTTTGCTGAATGTTTTCTTGCATTGTTTTGACTGTCTCCTATTTTTTTAAAAAAATCCAGGTTTTCAATTTTTTACTTCCTTGGTATTGTAATTTTCATTAAATCTAAGATTTTATTTTTTTTTGGTATTATGAATGCTTTCTCTTGAAAGTCACTATTCGGACACTAAATTAGATGAGAAACTTGCATTTGAGCTCAGTTATGTTTTCACTGACCAGGTTGGGCAGTGGCGGTGTTTTCCTCACAGTTGTGATGTTTTTGAACATTTTTGTATGGAATGAGAAAAATCTTTCAATTCTCAAAGATCTTAACAAAAAAGGGAAAAAGTAGTGTTTCCCAGGCAAATGGAAGAAGTGTGTTAATATACTCAGAAGAGCAAGTTTGCAGTCAATTTTTTTTCAGCTGTTTCCGAGTGTTTCGACAAATTAATTTGGCAGAGCTCTGATAAAAATGGAAGATAATGCTGTCCTTTATTTTCTGTGAGTAGTGAGCTCATATAGTCTTATTTCTGAAGAGACTCTTATTCTGAGAGATGGTGAAGTACAGCTTGAAAGGATGATTTATTCTGACTTACTAAAACCAGAGTACTTTAAAGACTAAACCAGAAACTCCTACAAATAAGGATCTAAACTAGGACATAAAATTGCCATGGGTAAATCTTAATGGTCTTATTCTGTGTCCATGGCAGCCTTCTTCAGGGTGTGCTATGAAGTAATTCCGGAAGGAAATGGATGTAGTGTACTGATAGATTTGAAATGTAGCTTTTTTTTAAAAAAATAAAGATCAAATTTAAACCAGATATTTGAAGTTGTAAAAGGGAAAATAGCATTTCACAGAGTCCAAATGCTTTATCTTCATGGCATGTCTAGTTGGTTCAAAATTCTGCTTTTCTACAGAAAAGAGTAATATGATGCTTATAATCCCTTTGGTTCATTTTACACCTGGTGTATGTTGTTATTTCTTTTAACTTAGAGTGAAGAAGTGTGGTTTTAAGTTNACCAATGATTAAGTAATGTGTACAGCTCCACTGAAAGGAGTTTTCTGACTTTTAGATAGGTAATAGACCCTTTGCTTTCCCCTAAATCCAGGCTGGGGCTCAGGGGATGGGAGAGGCATGAGCATCTTCTGGGGAGAGGGATGATTCAGTAACTGCTGCCTAAGATGTCATTGCCTTAGTAGAGAAGAGAGAGCTCATTTCTTGTCAAACACTATTTTATTTTTGTAATAAGAACACATTTAAAGATTTTCAAATTGCCTCTTTTCTGATTTATTAACAAAATAATGTTTATGTTACGTTCTGTAAGTGAGTTCACATTGAGGTTGGTTGTAACTCAGTTCTTATTTACATAAAGCAAATATGAAAATTATTGATTAAATTGCCAATTTGATATTTATTTTATATATGCTTGAATTACATAGAAAAGCTGCATGTTTTCAGCCATTATTAATAGGCTGTAGTTTCCAGCCCCTTGCTGGTCCTTTCTGCCTCGATCCCGTTCCCCAGCGTGGACTTACCTGCACTGGCACACTCCAGTCCACTGCCTGGAGCTGGTCTCCTTGGCAAGTGCATTTTATTATTGCTCAGCATTATAGCCTTTTGGGAAAAGGGAGGAAAATGCGAAAACATTTCCATTCTTCAAATTTTGCTGAATTGTAATACTGCATTGTCCCTGAGTTGCATTAAATGATCCACATATGGTTTAAATAAGCAGCCAAAGTAGTGTACAAACACAATTGTATCTGAACTGAGTGGCTGTTACTCCTTCTGTGGTTTGGAGTAAGGACTTGAGATCTACAAGGAATTCTCAAGAGTGTTCCTTCTATTGCTTCCAAGAAAATCCAGCTAAACAAAGTTATCAGCCTCCAAAATTCAACACTCTTGTATGGTTCTACTTACCTGGTCCTTCCACTGCTGTGGTGCAGATGATAGCACTTGCAGAAAGGTAGATGTCACTGTGCCTGGCTGGCAAGTAGGAACTGTAATTTTGTCTGTAGTATGGAGAACTGTAATTTAGGAGAATAGCGATAGGATTAATCGTCCTTTCACACAGGTTGCTTGCATGTTTGTTATCTGCAGAATGACTAAGGGCTTTATTCTGCCTTCACATATCCATTGCAATCTCCCTGAAATTAGCGTAGTGGCTTTCAAAGTAAAACTACCAGTTGGTGTAAGATTAAGGGACAAAATTAAGAACAAATAAATATAAGCAAAGAACTGGATTATTTGTACTTCTGTTTGTTTAATTATTAACACTACAAAAGCGTGTTTGTGGTGTTTCAGTATGGAATCTCAGTTAGAATCCTCTGATAGCACCTGGAATGGGACATTTTAATTGGATGGCAGAAAAAAACTCGCTTTTATTAAAGATGACTGTTTTTACAGGGGCACACTGGCAACCAGCAGAGATGGAAAAGTTCTGTCACCTTATTCAGTTACTGGGAGATCAGTGTGAGATTGCAATGGTTCGACAACTTTTGGGGAATAATTATCTGTTACATCCTTTTGGTTACAAAAGCAACTTTCAGTAGTCATGAAGCAGCTTATGTTAATTTATATGGTCACTTTAATATTTTGCCTTTTATAAAAGCTATAGAGTTTATAAGTCTGATCATACTGCTTATATGTACTATACTGTTTGTATGTGCCAGAATATTTGTTTATATCCAAGTTGACAGTAGTACTTGGTCATAGCACTGATTAGTCATCAATCAAGGATGTTGCTCTGGGGGAAGAAGGAGCTGCCTTTTGGAGTATAGAGTGAACCTCTCCCCTCTCCCCCACCAAAATGAGTATTTAGGAAAAATTAACATAGTCAAAGCATGAGTTTAGGTGTATGGCAAACCTCTTAGAACCTGGACAAGCCTGTGAGATTAAACTGTGAAAGATGTAAGTTTTCTACAGCTGTATCTTACACCAATAGATGCTGCTGGCCTCCTCCTCAAATTGGGGATTTTTAGGAAGATATTTCCCTCATCACTCTTCCACCCTGTTGAAATAATATGTGTTCCTGAGTTTGCAGAAAGGAGACATGCCTCAAGGGCAGTAAATGTAGGAAGTTCAGATGATAGGATGTGAATTTCTAGAAAAGACTAGAGGAAAGGCCTCTTTCAGGCTATACTCAATCTAGTCAATAAAATTTCATGTGTGCTTAGTCTATATGGTACATCTTTCTGCAACAGAAGAATTGAAGAAAGTTGCTTTTGAATTACACATCCTGAAAGTATTGATCTTTAAGGCTAAGGCTCTGTATGCTTTGAATTTTAATTTTCCTCTCCTTTCTCTCTTTCTAGTTGGAATGCATGCTGCTTTCTCTACAGGACTATAAGCTTTGATATTCAGAAGAGCAAAACTGAAAGATGCCATCGGAGAGGTGCCTGAGGTATAGTACTTAGTAGCATGTATGAAGTCATTCACATTTAGGATGTAGTTTACCAAAGCATTGGTCAACAGATAGTAGAAAAGTCAAAGTAATATTTTTCTTCATTATTTATTATTTAATACATATCCATGTTATAATCTGAAAAATATTGCATTCTTGTTGCCACTTATCATAGAATAGTAGAATTGTTTAGGTTGGAAAAGACCTCTAAGATCATCGAGTCCCACTGTTAATCTAGCACTCTAAGCCCACCACTGAACCATGTCCCTAAGCACCACATCTACCTGTCTTTTAAATACTTCTGGGGATGGTGACTCAACTGCTTCCCTGGGCAGCCTGTTCCAATGCTTGATAACCCTTTCTGTGAAGAAATTTTTCCTAATATCCAATCTTACCTCCCCTGGTGCAACTTGAGGCCATTTCCTCTTGTCCTGTCGCTTGTTACTTGGGAGAAGAGACCAACCCCCACCTTGCTACACTCTCCTTTCAGGTAGTTGTAGAGAGCGATAAGGTTTCCCCTCAGCCTCCTTTTCTCCAGGCTAAACAACCCCAGTTCCCTCAGCCGCTCCCCATAAGACTTGTTCTCTAGACCCCTCACCAGCTTTGTTGCCCTTCTCTGGACACTCTCCAGCACCTCGATGTCTGTCTTGTAGTGAGGGGCCCAGAACTGAACACAGTGTTTGAGGTGGGGCCTCAAACAGTACAGGGGGATGATCACTTCCCGAGTCCTGCTCACCACGCTATTCCTGATACAGGCCAGGATGCCGTTGGCCTTCTTGGCCACCTGGGCACACTGCTGGCTCATATTCAGCCGGCTGTCCACCAACACCCCCAGGTCCTTTTCTGCCGGGCAGCTTTCCAGCCACTCTTCCCCGAGCCTGTAGCTCTGCATGGGGTTGTTGTGACCTAAGTGCAGGACTGCTGGTAAATGATGGAAAATGGCTTGGTGAGCACTTCCACCAGCTCTCTCAGTACCTTGAGGGTGCTAGTACATCTCTAGTGAAGAGAAGCATGCCTAGGATTGATTTGGGTCACATGGTCTTTTCATATGGTACCTTGTTTATGCCTTTGTCTATACTTGAAATTTTTGATTGTGGAAGCAACTGGCATTTTACAGTCATGCATCTGAATTGGTGGCTGGTGATCATTTTTGGTGTGTGTAGTGTTCCGCTATTCAGGACATATATTACTCTTCCAGTTCTCTGAAATGACTTCAAAGCATTCTCTCCAAACTCATCTTCCTGCCTTCCAGAATCTCCCATTCTGTCTCTTTCCCTCCTATAGAGTCTTAATGCTCTCTATATACTTGCCAGGCTAGCCTTTCTCATTTATTTGTATTGCCCATTGTCTCATCAGAGAATTAGATATTTATAATTTAATTAGCTTCTGGGAGCACTTTGAGGCAGAACACTCAGCAGAGTTTATTAACCTAGTTGCTTTTCTGCAGAACCTTGTGCTAGTCTGATAGTAGTTGTTCTGTTTTACAGAGCAGTTAACACTCATGGGCTGATCTGATAGCTCAGAGATCTACCTGGTATTCCTGGGGCATCATATTATTCCAGTTCTGTTCCCCTTTCCCTGCCATGCTTCTGCAACAGAAGAGAATCAGGAATTTCCTTGCATTTTATAGTTGTTGAGTATATTAACTGACAGTATCACCACAAAGTGGTTACGTTACGTTTAATGAATCAGTGCATTTTCATTCATAAATTCCAGTTAAATTGCCTTGCATGTGCATACATTCTTCATATATTGTTAACGCAAGGGTTACAGACAATTGATTTTTCACTTTGGTTATTGAATTGAAAGAAGGATTATGCCAGAGCTTAATTTAAAACCACAGATGCCTTATTTTATGTGTATATATATATAAATATATTTTGTATGCATATATACAAATGAAAAAAATTCCCCACAAAAATTACCCTTGTGCCTTGTCCCTCCAATCTGTTTTCTGTTGAGTTTAATAGTCCTTTTCTTGTGGCAAAATCACCTCTGGATGATTGTGAGAAAAGCAAGAGGAATGAAGGGCTTGGTTCACAACATTGGGAGGGAGGCTAATAAAAACACAAATCAAGAGAAACCATCTCTACGTATAATGAGCTTATTATACTCCCACAAGCTATCTTCCCTTTTTTTTTTTATGTTCTCAATTCCCTTAGGAAAATAAAACACCCAACTCTAAAAAAACTGTCTGAAACCCCCATGTTCTTCCAGGTTCTTAAGGGGGAAACTAGGGTGAGCAGACTGTATCCTGCAGCCAACTGATGGTTGACCTTTGATTTCAGCTTCTTTATTGCTGTTGATGAAGCTTGAAGTAAAAATAAAGTTTGGGTTTTTTTTTAATATGGCAAGTTGAACCTGTAGCATTGCCTGCCAAAAATAATACATCTTGGTTTGATTTAGTCACTTTGCTATAGAAATTACAGAAGGGAAATAATTGTTAGAAATAATTCCCTTGTATTTTAACAAGTTACATATCTTGATAATTGTCCATTAGAATATTAGTGGGGTTTGTCAAACAGAACAGCTGAAGGAAAAAGAATAATTTGAATGAATCGTTTGAAAATATATGTAGGGTATGTTCTTGTGTGGAACTTAAACTATTGGAGAGGGGGTGAGACTCGGATACAGGTTATTCCTGGGTAACTCCGCTTTGGCCATCCTTCTTCTAGAAGTAAGGTCTTAGCTCTTATCTTTTTAAAAGGTTAGGTTAGATTAGAGCAAACAGTCTGCAAGGCAGGTCTGCATTAGTTTACAGATGCCCAAGGTGCATGAGTGTGGAATGTGCAGGACAGAGATTGTGTGTTGATGGGGAAGAAGAATATAGCAGCCAAACAGCTAACTGCATAGCTCGTGTATGGAGTGAATTACATGATTGTAGTGGAAAGAAAATACTTTATTTACCCCTTAATAAAAACCTATCTTATATACCTTTGGATTTTTTTTCTCCAGAATGACTCTCTGTAAACTTGCCTTCTAAAAAGACCTCTCAGACAATATAAATTGCTATGGTCTCACAGATTTCAAATAAACTGTATTGTTTTGTGCTAAAGAGAATTTGCCTTTTTTTTTTTTTTAATTTGTTTTTGTTTGCATCTACAGTTACATTGTCTCTTCCTTCTGCTGTAGAAAAGGAAGCTGCAATCAGACAGTCCCAGGCTGGCTCACACGGAAATCTTGTATTTGTACAAGGAGATATATTCAGAGGTGGTGGAAGACCTCAGCATTTTAAAAACAAGCAAACAAACCCCAGAACACTTCATAAATGTGAATGACCTGAAATGGTCTGAAACGTTCAGTAATGCAGTATCAGGCTTCAACAGGCTACCTAAGACCACAAGTCTTCGTTCATTTTAGTAGGACTGGTTACGTGCATGCATGCATACATACATACATACGTGCTCCTTTCCACTAATGCTTCAGTTTGAGCCACTTAAAGTTTTCTGTCGCTCCACTGACCTAGGCCCTTTATTCTTCTCACTTAATTCTAAAATGATTCTGAATTAATCTTGAGTCCAGCTGACTTCCAATGCAGCAAATGAAAATCAGAACAGTTGAGGTTTTTAAATTTGAGTATATAATTAGGTTTCATAATACTTTGTTATACTGAGTTTTTCTTGTGTTATTTATACCATATAAAGATTTTTGCCTGAGAGGGTTCATGATTTTTTTTTTTTTCTTTCCAAGAATTATCAATCTTGTCTTAGGAAAAGTTCTTCTGTATTTCTGACAAAATCTGCTTGTTTCCTACGTTTTTTGGACAAAATCTTTCCCCTTTCCCCTCTCAGTGTTCAGGAAATGCTGACAGGTCAGAGGCTTTGTCAGTCCAGCTCCCATAATGATGCTGTCCTGGCAGCCCTGAACCAACAAAGAAGCGATGGCATACTTTGCGATATCACCCTTATTGCTGAAGAGCAGAAATTCCATGCACATAAAGCAGTCCTGGCAGCGTGCAGTGACTACTTCCGAGTAAGTCCAAAGATTTTTTTCTTTTCTTATAATAATATTAAAAATTACCTGGGGGGTGGGGGATGGTTATAGGTATACTGAACAAGCTTTAAATTTGAGCCTATAGAAAATTCAGGATTATTGCACATTCAATAGAAGAGTGTGCAACATTAAATATCCACATACCTGTCATAGGAAAGAAATGTTAAGAATGTAATTAATTTTTTATTATTATTTATGATTAGTCTTCCTGCCTCCCCAGTAGAGATAGGCAGTACATATCTTTCTATGAATCTTACGCGCCAGTAAAGTCAAAGTGGAGGATTTTTTTTGTAGAACCCAGACATTTGAGACAGTTGTGATTAGGGCATGGAAGTATGGGGAGAGGGAATTTAAATATTAATAAATGCAATTTAAGTCATCTTGAGAGTGGATTTTTATAGGGGTATAAATAGTTACTCTCAAAGGGGAGGCCATAGTAATTTTTAAAGCACAATAAAACTTATTTTCAGAAACAAGTGTTTCTGAGATGTAAAGATTAAAATATTCTCTGGGAAATCTAATTCAGACATTCAGTACGGAAAATCGAACCCAGGTGCTAAAATTGGAGTAACTGAAAAATTGAGTTTTAGAACAGGAAGAGCATTCTTCATATGAAGCAATTCTACTAACCTTCATTATAATGTACCTGTTGAAAATGTTGGACTGTTTGTAGCTCTTCAGTTGACTGGTGTTTTTAAGTGTGAGTCATCCTGTTGTTATTCAGAGACTAAAGCTGAAATTAATTTAAAGGTCGGTTTTCTCTAACAAAGGAAGTTAATATAATATTTTACCTATGCTGTAATTTTAGTGCTACGAACTTCTTTATGGTGACCTTTTTGTTTTGTTTCAGTAGTAATACAGTGAATGACAACTGTTCTTAATTACCTGAGCAGAATTTTTATCTGCCTGTCAACTCTTGTCTCTCTCGTTTGGTTAGAATTGAGACTTAATTTATTCTATGTATTTAAGAAATATTATTAACCTTGATGTTACTTTCACTGTGATGATGTTGAGCCAACTGATTGCTTGATTTTTGAGCTTGTCTTCATGCTTATGTGTTCTGCTACTACAGACTTTGTACTGCTATAGCTGCTAATGTTGCTTTGTCATGGTGCCCTGGCCTGCCGTAACACAGATTGCTTACCACTTTTTTTCCTTTTACCCCAGTGCATAGAGAGGGATTTTGGAGCTCTCTAGCTCTAGCAAGTGCTATATATACTTGCTGATGAAAGAGATACTGCAGGGCTGCTGTTCTTGTTTGACTGAAATATTTTAATAAGGGTGCCATATCATTTCTCTGCACCTGTGACATAAATTCCTTCCAGAGCTCGTTGTACCCTGTATAGAAACATCATAGAGTGGGCAGCTGTACCCAGTGTTCAAGCAGTGTGGTAGGAACAGCTTCTACCTTGGTCACTTATTGACTGACCTTGAGATTTGGGGCACTGTGACTCACCCTGTTATTTCCAATTGAGTTGCTTGGTATTTGCTGGACAGTTATTGCAAATTAAAATCTTAATGCCCTACGGAAAAGAAAAAAGCAGTTTTACAATAGGTCAAATTGCTAATTGCTGGGTAAATCTTTTCTACTAAAAAAACCACTGAGACAATGATCTATGCAGCATTTAGTAATTAGATCTACCTCAATATTTTTATAATTTGGTAGGACATATTCTTTAGACTTTAGGTATTGGCTATAAATATGGAACTCCTACTTTCTGAAATCAGCCAAACAGTTTCTATTATTAATGGACAAAAAGCTTGATTATAAAATTGTGAAATGAGATTTATGTTCTGTAGGAAGATGGAAAAAAAGTTACTATACACTATGTTCCCGATTCGATAAATTTAGAAAAAGAGAGTTGATTAAAAAATAATAATGTTTTGTATTTAAACTAAGATTATTAATGTTTTTATATCTAGGGGGATTTTGCATAATTTGAGCTACCCAAGTATGTATTTTCTAAGATTTAGGACAATGACACTAAGCTTCATCCAGAGTCAGTGAAGAGAAACAGGCATTTCCAGAGGATGATAAAGGATGATAGAAAATTGATTTTGAATGAAATGAATGACCACCTGGAAGTGCCTGATCTCTTTCCACTGGTCATAAAGACAAGACTCACATGCTTCAAACTTAGCTGTTAATATTACATAAGATGATTTCTACCCTTAGTTTTTCCTGGATTTTCTTGGAGGAATTCTTAGACAAACCTTGCAGGTCTTCTAACCCTGTAGTCATCTATGAAGAAGTCATTGCCATGGGAAACTTACCTGTCACTAATTTTTGTGACGTGTAAGCGCAGGACTGCAGTGGACTGGATTCTGGAAACATCAGATGTTGGAGTTGCCCTGAATAAAACTGAGATGACAACACTATAGATCAGTGTGACACAACTCACCTACCGTAACTTCTGGTTTCTATGGCTCATAGATTTGATTAATATACCAGCCTACCTTCAGCTCTATCTGGAGAGGCTGTCATCCAATTCTTACAATCTCACAGATTACTCCAGGAATATGTTCAATTCTACACAGGGCTCTTTCAGAATGAATCAGCGTGATTTTTTTGTTCTGTTTTGTTTTCTCTTTTTTATTACTCTTGTAAAAAAGCTTGTACAAGAGACTGCGTATTTTCTTTCTACAGAGCCCTTTTACGGTTTTCTACGTATTCGGTGTCTGCTTTGATTTAGATGGAGCTACTTCTGAAATTGTGGTGTTTTCTTGATGAGAATAAGAAGTCAGCTGAGCAGCATTTTTTTTTTTTTTTCAAATTGCCACTTATTTCTTTCTTTTACTTCAAAGAAAAGTTTGTTATCACTTCAGAAGGATAACTAAATGTCTGCAATGTTACAGACTGAGGGAATCAGAGCCATTGTATGTGGAAGAGTGGAGAACGTCAAACAGAGGTTGCCTTATCAATTTTTCTTTGAGGCTGTAGTCTGGAGTAAAATCTTCATTTGTTTTTCTAAGACAGGTCAGGGATCTGAGCTTCAGCAAAATAATAAGGGCCAGCCTTCTAGGGTAACAGCCTGCCATCCCTTCTTCCAGTTGGTATAATTAGTGTTGTAGTTCCAGCTGTGCTGAAGCATTGGAATTGAAATGCTAAGCGTAGCACCTGATTTGGGAGTTTATTAAATTTGTACACCAAAATGTGTGGTTTTTTCTTTAAGAAAAAAAATCCCTTAGGAAACTGCTTAGAAAGACTGCATTAAAAATACAGACTTAAATTGCAAGATTAGACACTTCAAAATTAGGGTTTTCAATTTGTTTTCTGTTTAGTGTCTCCTGAAGGACCTCTTCTTTCAAAATGAGCTAGGGAATACAGTAGTCAGCTCCGTTCCCTAAAAGAATCATAGAAAAAATACTAAACCTTTGTATTTTTATGAATTCTTTTTAAAACGACAGCATTTTCAGCAAACTTTTCTGTATGACATGCTATAATTTGCTGTTTGTCTCAGTCTATTGCAGTGAGACAAGGCAGTTGAGTTTAGTGAGTATGTGTGCATTGTGATAGCTCTAGCAAGCTAAGTGATTTCCAATTAAAAGATTCTTTTTCTCTTTTCTNGACTTCATTAGTAGGCATTTACAGTGTTGGCAGGTGATTATATAACCTCAAGATTTTCTTGTACAAAATGCATTGTTTTTCCAGTCTGAACAACTCCTTTCTTCCTTATTTTTCATTTGAGTGGGTTCACAGTCACAGGACTTTGATCTTCCTCAAAAAGATGCAGATTTTCCAGGTAATGTGGATGAACAAAATTATATCAATTAACTAGATTTTAAAATGACAATAATATTCTAATGTTTTCCACAATGACCCTGTGTAATTCTTAGAAGGATCGTTCTTCTCTGAAATGAAGTAGTAGATACTAATTTTGCATACATTGTACTTATAACTGTCACAGGTGATTATTAAGCAGTTTATTTTCAGGCTTTTTCCGTTCTGTCTTTCCTCCCTGTCAAAAGATAATTTCTTTGTGGGTACACAACATTGCTGATTGTTTGTATTTTGCAATATATTGCATTGTTTCTTGATAAGGTTAGAGAATCAATTTTTATAAACAAATCCCTGAGGTATGAAAGACTGTATGATGCAAATAGCTTTTGAGGTCTTGTTACATGAATCATAAAGAGGAAAAGGCTCTCCCTAACACGTCTTAGGGATAGATTTAAGGACCTAGTTCAGATAAATCAGAATTACATGCTGCTTTTGCAGTATAATGTGATTGTTTTTTTTCAGTGTTTTACCATTGATATGCATGTACCAAACAAATGGTATTTTTTTGCTATTGTACCCTGGAAGTGATGCTACTTAGAAATTGTCTTTCCAGGTAACATTTAAAAATGTTAGCTCTTTCCATTGGACCAAATCAACTCTATCCTTCTAGTAACATCTAGTCATTACTGAGACTTTTGTGCCAGAAGACACTCTTGCCCTCTTAGCTTCCTGTGTAGACTGAGAAATACCTCCTCTTCTTAAGTGTCTAAACTTTTCCCAGGATCATTTTAATATCAGTTTTTCAGTTATAAATTATGGTCTATTTGAAAATTAAACTTTTTCATCTGTGTGGTGGTTTCAGGCTTGCAATTATTGACCTCATAATGTTCACTACCATACAGTGATGCTGTAAGAAATCTAAGGGATATTTCATCATGCTGTCTAACTGTTTAGCACTATATTTTAATTCTTCTGTATGTGAAATCAGCCAAACGTGGCCCAGTACACGTGGTTCTGGGTGATGCCAACAATGCAGAAGATATTTCAAGATTCATAGTAGCATCTGGTGTTGTGAACGTGTTGCTTATACACCACCTGTTGAGAAATGAGAACTCAGTGCTGCTTGCTTCTCATTGAGAAGAAAAACTTGCTGAAAATACAAGGAGGCCCGGAAAAAATAAGAGGATTTTTTTGAAAAATTGTCCTCCTAGCGTAATATAAAGGTTTAAATGCAAATTAGACTTTTGTTACTAATAATTTAGTAATCCAGTTACAGTTGAATGTCAAGAAAACAGCACATTCTTTCAATTAAAATATTGTTTGATATAGGCATTGTAAATAGCTTTACTAAGTTTCATCAAATTGCTGGAAGTAATGTAGCATGGGCAGCTGTGAGGTTGCTAGTTGTATAAAAACATTTCTAATATTTATCTGAACAAACTTTTACTTCTGAAATATACACAAAAATGTTTTGCAAATATTTTAAAGGTTTCTAAATAAATATTTAATATTCTTTCAAAGTGGACAAAATAAGGGAGCGTATCTGGGTTATTTTAATTTGTTCATCCTTATCTTTGCAATTAATGTTGTTTTTATTCTGAGGCTCTGCAGCAATTTTCCTTTGCTGCAGGCGCAGAATTCCCACAGCACAGCAATGTAAGCGCTATCAAAAACACTTACAAGAATCTCCTCTTTTCTGAATTCTATTTTCAGATTCGCAGCAGTTGTTATGCTGTCAGAATAAATGCATTTCTATTGCAATTCTCATAGCACGTAAATGAATTAAATGCAATTCTGCCACTGCTGCACGGTAGACAATATGGTGTCTAATTCTCCGAGTTATCTTCTTGATTTTTTTTTTTTTTTTAAGTCTCTATATGGTAAGTGAGTGCACCATGAGTAAGTATGGCAGAATCGACTCTGCAGTTAGTGAGATAAGTCATAGGAGACTGTGGCTCATTGTCTCAAATTAGTGTTATAACAACATGTGCTGTTTGATTACTATTCAACTGATGCATTTTCTCAGTTTAAAAGCAGGACAGAAAGGAGTCCTTGCAGCCACGTTGCTGTAATTGCCAGTTTTCTTTGCCATCTTCTTTGCTTGCTCCAGGCTAGCTCGGTTCAATTTTGTAGTGCAGCTGTAGCAAACGTTCTGAAGCTGGGCTGGGCTCAGCTGCAATTTCTGTGTTGCTAAGTGTCTGCCCATGGAAAGCCAATTTCTTGGGGCAGGCCTGTGGCAGAGAAGTGTTTCATGCCTCTTTTCTTCTGGTGAAGTCTTATATTTTAGAACATTGTTGGATACAGTAGACACTATTCTATATTTTGCAGTCTCCATCAGTATCTTCCTACACAACCTCAGGAGAAATTAAAGCTATTATTCTGTAGGCGTAGTGAAGCTGAAAACACCTTCTGCGCCAACCACCTGAATGAATTATTTGGGCAGCGCGTCACTTTTAGCTTAAGTGAGTAGGACCCAAATACCACTTTAATAACATGAGAAGTAGCCAAAGAAAGAGGCAAGACTGCTGAAGAGCTAAAAACATGATCTATGTGTTGCACTTGTAACATATAGCTGGTGTTATGATGTTTTAATACTATCAAAATAACTTTTTCTTTTGGATGTTCGCTCAGGGTTTCTTGCGTTCCCCTTCATTTGTATAAGGAGCCCATCACAATGCACATACTTTGTGCCTTTTGTGATGCACATCATACTTGTTCAAAGTTTTACAGGAAATATCTTTCTCTAAACAGATTCTTCAATTGCTTCATTGTCAACAGTGCCATTTTTTTACACGCTGTTAACAACTTAATTTTAATAGACTGACGTGATATTGGCTAGTTGTATTCACATCAGTGTTCATCTAGACCTTCATCTAGTAAAAGGCTGAATTTAGGCAGTGGAACCTGTACATTTGACTGTCCTGAACATCTTTGTAAAATGCTGCTGGTTGCTTATCTTCAGCAGGAGTTAATCTGCCTAAGTCAACCTGTTTTCAAACTTAGACATCTAAAACCTCTCTAATTCTCAATCCATTCTTACTGGATGACCTAATGTGTGAGTAATGAATTAAACTGCCTTTCTATCTACTACTAAATAGGTAATGCCTCAAAAGAGGTAGATGCCCTTAACAGCATTGGGTGAGAATGTAAGAAGTGGCCACACTGTTGGATCATTGGCTAGTTGCTTTAGCAGTAGCTGTTTGTGATACCTGGAGAAAAAGAGGCTAAGTGTATGTGGTGTGGCCTTGACAATTTCCCCAGCCGTTTTCAGCTCAGGGGCATTTCCTGAGCAGGCTGTGATTCCTGTCTATTCAGCAATCCTAAATAGGCCTCTTATCCAAGCTTTTATCCTCTTTCCCATTGAGCCTGTGTAAGATTTCTCATCCACTGTGTTCTCTAACAAGGTGGTCCACTGCCTGTTGTGTGAGAACTACTTTTTGTTTGTTCTGAATATGACTTCCACCAGTTTCACTTGATGTCTTTTCCAGTAGAAGGACTAGAAGGTAACAAACCATCAGTTTGTAGGTATTCTTCTTATGGCACCCTATCATCTCTTTTCCAGGTTGGAAGTTTCTGACTTATTCAGATGCTATTCAAATGGAAGCTGTTCCGTATGTTTGATGATGCTTTTTGCCCTTCTCTGAAGCTTTTACAGCTCTAGTACGTCTTTTGTCAGGTGAGGGTAAGAGAATTGCATGCAGCAGTAGGCAAATCATAGATTTCTGCATAGGCATAGGGTTGATATCTGTTTTGTTCTCTCTTGCCTAATAATTTCTAAGCTTTGATTACTTTTTTTTTTTTTTTTACTATTGCTGAGCACTGGGATGACTTTTCCACTGAACTCTAATATGCTAATTTTATAGCTGCCATTTTAGAAACCAACTGCTCATCTCATACAGTCCTTTTACAGTTTATCACATTTTGCCTGTGTCCTTACTACCTTGAATAGCTTTGCCTCAATAGATTTTCTAGCTGTATTGCACTTGCCCTTTTCCGGATCTTCTCTGGGTATGATAAACAGCCCAGACTGAGGTGCTCCACTGGAGTCATCACTCCGTGTGAAAACTGGCCTGCTCTTTTCTTGTTCACTGTTTTATGTATTCAGTCACTTACTTATCCAGGCAAAGATCTCTCCTCTTTTCTTTCTTGCCTAGTTTGCCTTCAAGGCCTTTGAAAGCCTTTGTCCAAATATTTTTGTGAATCCACTTTGTGGAAAAGTAATGGTAGATCCCAGCATAACATACTCCTCACCAGTAGGCTGCAGCTATTACTTTTATATGTATAAAAACAATTTTATGTTTGTGTGTGTATGTGTTCAAAAATCAAATTACCAGTTACCATCCCCTAAGACGTGGAGCATTCTCAGCTGCTGACGAAGTAACTTGGCCTTCCAAGGTGATAGGGTACCACCTATACAAATAGGTAACAAACGTACACGAAGCCCATTTGAAATTACTGAATATTAGGACACCTTATGAAATGTCCATCTACGTTTTCAGAAGCTCTCATACCTGGCACTTTAACCCTGGCAAGGCAGATCCTTGATTTCAACCAAGGAGGAGTAGGTATCAAGCCTATAGAATTTATGGGACTAATTAAATTGATGGCATCATGGTCTGTTAGTTTGGAGGGTGTTTGCTGGAGATGAAGGAAGAGCCAAAGGATAAATGAGCACAGTCAAATGTGGACTACTAAAAATAAAATGAAGAGATGATTTTATAGAGGCATTTATTCTAGAGAAGATAGCTGATGGAGGGCAGAGCTCAGCTGATGATGAAAGCTACTGTGACAAATGACTGCAATATTAACACAAGCTTGGTTAGTCAAGTCATTCTTCTTTTATTTAGCAAATTGTTAGTGTTTAATTACTTTTGTAGGTTTTATCAGTAAAAGGATGTGGAAAACCAAAGAAAAATTGTCAGTAAGCTAGTTTTATTCTTTGGCCTTTGTATAAAATAATTTAATAAATACGTCGGTGGGAATTTAGGGTAGTTCTTTAGCAAAATTATGCTATAATCTTAATGGAAAGCAGGATTGTTTTAAAAGATATGAAGGGTATCTCGTTCAAACCCTCATAAAATGGGCCAGATATGAAAGGTATCTAGTATAAACCTTCATAAAATAAACCATTTCAAATTTTGGCATTAAGCTTCTCACATAACAAGTATGGTTTTGCAGTTATGCTGCAGAATGGAAGATAATTGTCGTAGTCTACTATTGGTTGAAACATTTGGATGTCAGTGTCTAATGATATTTACATCGTGTTATTATAATTAGCATCTTAAGAAGCCATTGATAATAACTAAGATATGTTACTCCAGTTCTGTTAGATTAAGCCTTGCTCTACAACTATGTAGTTACAGCCAGTATGCACTGAGGTGGGAAACTTGTCTTGATGGTACTGTATGAAGTATACCTTTAAAAAGAATCCCCTCAAAGGTGTCAAAGTTTTGATCATGTTTCTTCCTGCAAAAAGAAGTCACAAGAAGCTTTGCCTCCCTGAATGAAACGTATTGTGGTAGTTAAAGTGCTAGTTCAAGAGCTAACTAACTCTTATTCCAGTTTTATTTTGGGCTTGCTTTTGGTATGACTTGCTAAAATCATCAAAGGACATGAACAATAGGTTTATGCTTTCACTGGGAAGCATTAAACCAATTTAAGCCAAAATTTGCAAATGTGACTCATACTTTTCTTTGCTTGACTGGAGATGCTGGAAAAAAATCTGTTTTTAGTTATGCTGCTCCCTTTATATTGCAAAAGGCAGGCCTGCTTAAGAGTGAGTGTTGTTAGGACAGACTGTATGTTACTGCGGATTTATGCAGTGCTTTGCATGACACTGTCCTTACAATTCAGTTTTCTTGCTTCTGCCACAATGAAAACAATTTTGGTATTTGGCATCGCATGTGACAACTCAAGTATTTCAAAATATTGGAACTACTAAGGTTAATGTAGGTGCAGTAGTTCACTATTATTTTTTTTTATTATTCTGGTATGGGGTTGCACGTGAAAATTGTAGAATTATTTTGTTTCTACAGCACAACTTAGACTGCTTTTGAATACAGGTCCTTTTCGTGATGATGCACCAACTCATTAAGCGTAGTATGCTACAATCTGTCTTTTTTACCTGTTTCTAAAATTATGTTTGTTGCATCTAAGCAGAAATTTGGGGAAGATACATTACACTGACTATTGAAATCTGACTAGCAAACTCTATCAAAACATGAATTGGGTTTGATGCAGGTTCAGCCAAGAATGTAATTTGTTAGCAGCAAATGCTTATATTGTTTTTTATTTTGGCCGGGAGTGAAGACCTTGTGCCGTATTACAACCAAGAAAATGACTTTGTTCTTACAGGGTTACTCACAAAATATTGTGCGCTATACAAACAGGAAAAAATACCACATCCTTAGACCCTCTGAACAGCAGGGTAGCTCTTCAATTTTCATTACTTATTTCTAAAGATACTAAGAAAGTGATATCTTTTTGTATTAACAGTGCAATGCAACAAGTGCATTGCATATATCATTGATTTGGTAAGCTCTTAGGGGCTGTGTAATCATGTGTCACTGTCTGACACTGTGATGCATTAAAAGAAACACCAAAGGTTCAGTGGAATTTGCTTTGTTGACAGTAATATGTAAGACTTCAGTACTGTGCATAAAATTGTGTATTTTGCTGCTCAGTTTTTCTTTTATTTCTTCTCCTTTCTTTGACTGTATATTCCCTTGAACGTTGACTGATAGCTGACCTTTTCACTTTATGGGATTCATTTTAGTTTCATGGCAAATACTTCAAAAACAATATTTAGGTAGATTTCATCGAGCAGATGAATTACTGCAGGCTCATTTATCAGTGATTGATGTTGTGTGACATTTTCTCTGGGAATTTATATAGAACTTTTTCAGAAGAATCATGTAATGAGCCTCTTAATCATATTTCATGCAGTTGGTATTGATGGATATGTTTTTCAGTGTGCAAGAGACTCCAGAGGACATGGCTGATGATTGATTTAGGATAGACAGGCTTCAGTTGGGAGGAAAACAAAGCAAAATATAACACGCTAATTATGAGAAGAACAAGCCACGTTTTTATGTGCATTAAGGCAACATTCACATATTACATTGGTTATTTTGATAAGTATACGTTACATATCTAGAACATAGTTGATATTTGATGTGGACATTGTCATCTGTCAAAGTATTATTTTCACTCCTGTTAATACATTCTGATTTTTTTTTTTTGTTGCGATAGGTGAAAGCAGCAAAGAAGAAATGATGTTGCTTATGTAATGAAGGATTAGGACAGGGAAGTTATGAACACCTAAAGGTTAATTCAGGAGTAGTACAACAAAGGGGATTAAATAGATTATGATTTACTTATTTAATATTACTGTTACTCGAACAGCGAGTTGGTATTTTGAGTACAAACTGCAAAGGAGAATGTTTTGGCCTGGAAGAGTTTGTAGTCCAAATAGATAAGATAGTCTCAGGACTGGATAGTTACAAGTTTGAGTGACCTACATACAGATAGGCTTAGGTCCAAAATCAGAAAGAATGCACGACTGAGCTGTTCCATTGATGCCAATAAGATTTATCACAGGCTTAAAATTACATGTGCAATAAAAAAAAAAATCTTGAGGTATCACATTATAACTGAGTGCACTGAGCAGTGTAGGAAATTGATCCAAGATCTCTGAAGTGTTTACTTTCTTCATAGCTTTTCTGATGCATGAGATGAGAAGTACGATCAATTTTCTGTAAAGAAAAAGATGTGAAACAGGTGAATATAGAAGTAAGTGCTTATACTGTGGGAGGTGAATTTGAATAAAACACTGCACTTAATGAAGATGCCTATCTATTTTAAAATAATTTTTAAAAAACCCTCAAACACTGTCATTGTGGAATTGTGGAGGCAGAAATTTGAGATGACAGTTCTGCTCTTCTAAAACAGAAAAACAATGCTAGTGTTAGTTACTTTAAAAATGCAGTGCAAGACGACGAATAGCTAAGGAAAACCTTGGCGAATCATTGATCAGTTCTTTACCAATTAGTTTGCTAGACAGATGGAATAGATGTTGACTCACTTTCAAAACTGTCATAGTGGGATTTTTTCAGCTATAAGTATATGTTAAGTTTATTGTTTTCTTCAGACATGTTTCTGAATTGGGTGGAAAAAAGTTACTTAAATAGTTAACGTAACTACTAAACAAGTTGTTTGGTGCATTTTATTTTTTCCTATACAGTTCAGCCTCAATAATAACAGGCTGGGTGGGATGGCAAACTTAAGGTTTAATTTATGTTAAGAATGATAAGGCTTTTTTCCCCATAACATTTGACCAGAGTGCTTACAATATAGTTGATAATTAGTAGGAAAAGTAGGAGTGAGTTGTAACACAGTTCTCTGTACTAACTTAGAGATGAGTGTGCTTAACTTGCTGTTAGTTCATCTTGACTTCCTGAGTGTTCATCTTTTTGAGTGTGGTGCAATGAAAGGAACTACAAGAATGCTAGATCACTCTGTGCCAACTTTCCACTCTGCCTATCTGGTGGTGATTGTGAGGAAGTGCAGCAAATGCATATGCACTTTACAGTACAGAATGTGTCAGATTTCTGGACAGCCATGCAAGATCAATAGCTGAAGATAAAGGCAGGCTCGTGCACATCGGTTGCAAAAGCTTTCGGCTGCCAGTTAGAGTCAAGGATGAAAGGTGACAGGGTAAGCCGAGTGGGAGATAGACTGAGTTGAGATAATGTCATTGTGTTGTGCAAAACAAGCTTGGCCTTGCTGAAACCCTATGAACATCATGTGAATGCAGCTTTTAATGGAGGTGATTCTAAAGTATCCCAGGACTTTACTATTGTGCTTGCTATCTACTGCTAAGTCTGTGGCTGAACAAGAATTTGTGTAGGTCAGAGCTATGCATTGGTGGGAAGGTTCAAATGTTTGGTTTTGTTGTAGTGGACTTGGAGCTAGGGCTGCTGGTAGTTACCAAAACAACGCTTGAGAAAAGAGGGAGGAAATTTGGAACTGTAGTTTTTGGGGTTCTGTAGGTTGCTGTAGTAAGCTCAGCTTACTTTCTGGTTTTTGAAAGCTTAGATTTCTTCTGAAAGTTGCATTTAGAGTTGAATCAAGGAAAAATGGATAATGATAAATGTCTTTTCACAGTCTTGCTGAGGGAACTTTGAAATATTTCAGAGGTAATTGCTATGCACTGGAACCATGTGCTTTACTCTTAGAAGACCCAGGGTATTTCTTAAAGGCAGTAGTTTAAACAGTTATTTGCTCACCTCCCATAAGGAACATATCAGAAAAGTTGGCTAGGGGCTGATGTCAAAGTAAGGGATGAGCATAAGAAGGTCAAGATGGGCAAACTGGAGGCATTTTGTGTGGATTCAGCCTCTCAACGATCTTTAACTTTTCTTCTTTTTTTGTAAGACCCACTCACCTAAGGCTTTCAAACTAGAAATCACTTCACTTGAGTTCAGAGAAGTGAAAGAAAACTCTGGATGTTACTTATAGTAATTTGTCGCAGGAAACAAACTTACAGGTGCAAACATTTCTCAGTTTATTATTGCTGTCATGGTTTGTAGCTTTCATTTGAGAAATACTCATCTTCTCCTAAAATGAATACGTTTAGAGGATGCAAGTCACGCTTATCACTTCAACTTTCATTCTTCAGTTTACTCAACCCTTTACTCTTAGGATTAAAGTTTTCACCTATTTTAGGCATCTAGGCTAAGCTAAGTGTTTAGGCTTCCTCTACAGTTAGAGTAGAAAAGATATTTCATCCCACTAAGTTCTGTAAATTGGTGTCTAAACATGCCTATTTCTATGTATTGATTACCCAGAAAACACTTTTACTTACTTTTGCTATACAGCTACCTAACTTCAGATACTGTTATTACAGGCCCCGGTGACAATTTCCTCTCCTTTTCTCTCGAGTTTCCAGATATTTTACCAATTTCCCTTCTATTCTGTATTTACCCAATGTATCATATTGTTGTTCATTTAATGATTTTTTAATATCCTTTCAACAGCTTTTAAATGTTAAACAGGTTTTATGCAGTTTTAAATTAGAAACCAGTGGTTACCTCAGTATTCAAAAATATGTTTTTAACTCTTAGCAGAAAGCCTATAAAAGCTCAATAATAAAAATTCCAGTTTGTTTCCCCAGGTCATAGCAGTAAGTTACTTATAATTTTTGTTACTTTTTTTTTTTTAAGAGCATAAACATTTGTTCTTTTTATATTCATTTACCTGTCTACTGAGGCTGCTTATGTTTTGATTCCGTTTCTTGCCTTTAAAAGGCCACCAAGTTCTGTAGAACTCACTGAAAGAGTTTACTTATGTAAGATATCATACAACTTGGTTAAGTGCTTTTGTGATGATTTACTGCCTGCTATGCCTGACATGGCTGTAAGAATCATGCGTACCAATGAGGACAAGTTCATTAGTCTCGTGGATATGGCACATGTATGTGAGAAAATTACTCAAAGGCAAGGAATAATCTTTTACTTTACCATTGCAACAGTAAGCAATTTGTATTTTGGAGATTTTGTATATCATCTTGTGTTTCCGTGACCTTGGTATCTGTTGTTAAAGTTGTATGTTGTTAAGGAGCCTGTACATATCGCTGCACTGCTGCTTAAATGATAAAATCAATGTATCTAGACATTTTTTTGTCTCATTTATACTTATTTTAACAGTAATATATTATTCTGATTTGGTAGTATTTTACACCCCTTTTGCATTTGAAAGCTAAGCAGCAGCAAAAACTGAGCATGGAAAGTTGGACCCAATGACTGTGCTAAGCATCTTTTACTCAGGCTATTTTGCCTGGTTACATCAGATCTGATCACATCTGAGCCTAGTCACCCTGTTGTTGTGTGTCATTCAGTTTTGAGCTCTTGTAGTCTTTTGTGGTTTATGTTTGCAGAAGAAACCATTTTATAAAGGTGCTTTTGGCTGCTGAGGGCAAAGTAGTGTAACTGCATGCAAGTGTGCTGTTTATTAAACACCCACCAACTTGCCATGTTACTTTGAAGTCAAATTTTCAAGAGTCTAACAGTTGTTTTATGGTTTGATTCTTTTTATCCAGGGATTGTGTACTTAGTTTCCTTTTTTCCTTTGGGAATAGATCTCTAGCTCTGTTTCTGTTTCAGGCCACGATTCGAAGAACGGAGGGTTGATTCCTCCCTTCCTTCTCTTTTTACAGGTAATGGAGTGTCTGCCTGCCCCACAAAAATGAGGCCATCTTAATTTTTAGCTTCTTTAACAAGTGTGAGCTCAGGTAGAATTTCACAAATGGAATATATTCACTTGTGACAGGATGTTGAAACTTGAGTTTTGCAGCAGGTGTCACAGAATGGCAAGTGGATTGTGTTTATTTTTCTTTTGGGGAATTGGTTTGCTTGATTAAAATCCTGACTAGAACAGCAGAATTTAAACAGTCACTTCATTTCCCATGATGCTGGCTCATTGGCTGAATGGATGGGCAGAACAAGACCTGGACATTTCAAGGAAATAGAAAAAAAGATAAGTCCTCTCACCAGTGGGTTTTATTGTAAAAGGGGTCTTTGCTTAACATATTGGTAGCTTGTACTGCCCATTCTCTTGAAGGTCTTGGAGGAGAAATGAGGCGTTTTCAAAGAAGATTTTATTTTGTCCAAGCAGAAGTACTTTATTTTAAAGTATGATATACTAGCATTGTTGAATGAAAATCATAACTAAAATAATTAACATTTCATGCTTAGTAACATGCTTTGGTAACATTTCTGGTAAGTTTGACTTTGAATTGTGCTGTTGTCCAAATATTTTATATTTCGTCCTTTTCTTGTCTGTCGCTTGTACTTCCACCTGAGATGTTTGTCTTAGTGCCTTGTTTTTAATGTACCCAAGGGAAAAATAAAGTAGGCTACTAGCCTTGCATTAAAAGCATGACTGATGGATCTATTTAAGCTCACAAGACCTCAGAGCCTTTTCAGAGATGCATCTGAAATTGGTCTTTGACAGCCCAACCGTAACTCATTCTTCAGGTATTGGTGAAATCTCAAGCCAGAATTTAATGATCCATGTGTTTCTACAGTTAAAACTACAATATTCAAGTATAGCAGTGCAAATTAAAGACTGAGTTTGAGCCCAATTTCTGCCTTTGATTGAAAAGACTTTTTTCATGCTGGATTAAACCTTTAAATTATCAGGCTGAGAAGGAAATTTGCCTGCTGGTGAAGGCAGTGTGGATCACTGAGCAGTACTAGGTTCGTCTGTGTGGGAGACTGCTTTCCTGGAGGCTAATCCAGTTCAGCTGAATGTGAACTGTCTGAGGACCATTACAGAGCTTATCTTTTGATCAAATCCTTTGGCCTTGCCTCCTGAAAAACAAATGTGATTTATACTCAGTATCAAAAATTTCTGCAGAATACTCAGAGAATAGTATAAGAGAAAAAGAACTCCATATAGCAGGTGGCGCACAAATCTATAGCCCTATGGCTTACTGGCAGCTACAGTTCTGATTACCCATTGCACTATTAGACTATGCCTGCACTAGTAAATAAGACGTATAAGGGCTTGTTTTCTGACCGGCATAGCATGGCTCGTGTCCATATGGCTAAACCTCCCCCATCTGCAAACAGATTGACTTTATCCATGCTATTTGGAACAGCCATGGCTTGAGTTATCCCTAGGCATTGCCTAGGAGAGAGCTGGTTGGCCGGGGATCAAAGCTCTGCTAGAGGCTGTGTTCGTTAAACGCTGTGGATGATTATGGACATTGAGTTAGCAGCCTGATCCTGCTGAGTTTACAAAGTTAGGTGTAGTAATAAACCCTGTGTAAGGACCATGTTGGAATGTCTGTGATATAATAGAATAGTCTATAGAATAGAATAGATAAGGTTAGTAAGTCTGCAAAGAAAAACTCCACCAGTTCTTCATAGAAGTCATTTGTAGTCTACAGATGAGATTCAGTTAAGTGTTTCTTTGTATCTGTAAGCTTAACCTGTTGTGTGGGACATCAGCCTTTGATCAGAATAGAAACTTTATTAGTAACCACGCTGTCTTTTGATGGTTCCTGTGTACACATAGGTAGTGTATAGACAGTTGCTGTAGCACAGTCAGATAATGTAGAGCGTGCAGGATCTTGTATCACTGAGCATTTCCAGCCTTTGTGCTGGCAGTCTGGGACGGAGCTGAGTGTACGGAAGGTGTGCAAATCTACCCATATGTAGACAGGTGTTGCTTTGAGACTTTACTGTCTTTATTTAGGAGTTGGTGTGCGAAAGGAATATTATCCAAAAAGTTTGTTTAGTAGTGAATTTCTGAGAAGAGAAGCTTTTCTCTTCCAGACACAAACTGCAGGTCTGCTTTTACAGGGAGCAGGTGGCTGATGGGTACCTAGCAGCTCCTGGCAAGCCCTGAAGGCTCCCAGTAGCTATTAGAGCTCATTTGATACATCTGAATGACAATGAAATGTCCAACTATGATTACATTTTTAATGGGATTAGAAAAGTGTCTGAACTTGTTAGAATATTTTTATTTCTATCTAGATATATATTTCACGGCTGTGTCTTACTACATTTGTTTGATAAACCTTTTAAACTATTTGATGCTTCTTTTCTGTTGCTAGTTTGGAAGAAGCCATGATATCACTTTATTGAAATAGAAATTGGAAAAATACAAGGAGTGACCGTGTGATACATGTCACACTCGCTTATACTGCGTGATTTCCAGGCAACAGATTTATGTCAAATTATGGCATTTTAATGATGAAATTAGTAACATTTCAGAAGAAATGACTTATTTGCAGGAAACGTTCAATTCTTGAAAGAAGCCACCTAGGTCTAGGTGAATGCTAAGTGCTAAACTGTTAAAGGGTGTAGGGCTTATTTTTTCAGTTAAATTCAGTGGTGTTTGGTGCACAGGCTGCACATATGAAATCCAGTGCGCTTGTTGACTGCCTTGGCTTCTGCAGGTATCAGCCAGAGTAGAGAAAGGAGTAGCAGAGGGTATGTTCTTAAGAAGTGCTTACTCTTTGCTGGAGTTCTCCAAGGTGAAGTTTGGTAGCCTCCACAGAGGCATTAAGTTTGGCACAAAACCAACTGGGAATAAGTTTAGTCTCTTTAGCAATGACAGGTTGTAGAACTGTTCAGTTTATTTGTTTGCAGTTTACTGTCTAAAGACTGTGAGTTGTATATTTTGTTAAAAAATGTGTGGGAGAGTGACAAAGAATGGCGAATGGGACTGGTAAGAGGAGGGAGAGAGTGGTAAGTAGGGGTACTGCAGCGGGAGTGCAGGCTGGGAGGGAAGAGTGAGCAGCAAAGACAAGAGTCTAACAGAGATGGGGAAAAAAAAAAGATTCCTACAAGGATCCAGAGATTGAGTAGGGTTGCTTCAGTCCAGGGAGGCAATGAAGACTGGTGATCTGGAAGGTAAGACTGGATGAAAGGGACAGTTGCTCTCCTCGCTGTTATTTTCAAGGAAGTTCCATAGCACATTGCCAATCTTCAGTTTAATGTTTATGATCTGAGAAACTGGGGCAGTAACAAGTAGGAGGAGATTGTAAGTTTAGGTGACATGCTTCCTCCTCATTCGATAACTTAAGTATTAAATTGTTCACATTCTGGTCTGAGATGCTAATTTGGAAAGGGTTGCTTAAGGGTGTTTTAAGTGCCTCCTCTTCTCATGCAAATAATTGTGTATGGCTTATTGTTCCTTTCTATATATAATGATACTGTACGTAAGTATTATTTCTAGTGGTGCTTGTGTAGATTTCTTTTCTTTCTGCCCCGGAATCCAGTTCTTTATCTTTTTTTATTGAATGGTAACTCATTGTGTGACTGTTTCCATTGATTTCACCTGAATTTCTTAGTTAAGAAGTATATACGCATGGGTCAAAGGGATTTGTTTCAGTTTTTCCAGAATAAGTTTTTGCGTTTATTGACAAAAGGCCTCAGTTGCAAGATTGATTGCTGTGGAGTGAGTACTGAAAACTTTGTGTAGATCTCATTCTAACTTGCAAGTCTGTTGCTATTTAGAATTCTTATCCAAGGAAAAACAAAGGTTGGTGAAGGTGGAAAAATCAATCCTCTTCTTCCTGGACCTTCACTGGGTGTTGTTTTTAATGTTTAATAACATTTCTTTACTTTCCGTAGGCAATGTTCAGTCTCTGCATGGTTGAAAGTGAAGCTCATGAGGTGAATTTGCATGGTGTCACAAGCCTCGGTTTAAAACAAGCCCTGGACTTTGCGTATACTGGACAGGTATTGTACAGCTCTTCAAATTAAAAGACACAAATGAAAGCAAACTGCAATAAAAACTGAAGATGACCTTTACAGAGGTACTAGAAATTATTTTTCTTGTGCACTGTCCAGTACAAGATTTAACAGATCTTACTGGTTTCATGTATTGGTGTTTTGTTTTTTTTTTTCTTTAGGGGGATTGTCTAATAAAAACCCTGTTTATGTGCATTGTTGCCGGGTAGTGAACCATGCAGAACTTGTATGCCCCTTTTAAGGTGGCCTAGCTGTTCATAAAAACTTAATGTGAGTTGATTCTGCATGCTAAATTAAATGTAAAGAAAGGGAAAATACCCTAGGTGTTTTCCTAATAATAAATATTTATATACTTTGCTGTGTTTGACAAATTATGTAATTGAGGGGAAAAGTAGTCTCTTACTCCCTGGACAGATGCAGTCCAAGCATCTTTGTAAATGCTTATAGATACTATACATCTTTATTGTAACACTTTTTATGATAGCAGGTTATGTATCACGTTATGTTACTTCAGAAAATGCAGAATGATTCTTCTCTTCTCTCTNATATATGTATATATGACCTGTCATATCTCTGCACTGAACACTTGGACAGTGGTGCTGTATGACTTCATCTTAGTTCAGAGTTCACGGATAGCCAGTTCAGAACACCCAGCTCTTTTTGCTTTGACTCTAAAATTCTAGATAACCAAACTATTTCTGGAAGTATTGCTGCAACAATTGAATCCATTGATGTATATTTTTAGATTAGTTAATTTTGAAAAGGAAAGCTTAAATCCATATCACATTATTCTGGAAGAGTTGTTGAGTTGTACAAATCTAAAGCATCTTCTTCCACACTGTGAATATATGGCATTAAGTTTTTTTCAAAGGGAATTAAATAGAAATAAGGAAAGAAAATTTTTTTACCTGTTCTAAAGGAGCTATTTTTGTCACCAGCCTACACAATGGTTATACTTTAGCATTGACCTTAAAGATTAGCACTTGAAATGTCTGCGTTTCTGCTGTTAGGAAAACATAACTTGTTCAAAGATTTCTTTGATATAAGTAAAAGACAGATGCCACGTGATATTACTGAATTGGCTGAAAATCTCAGTACATTAGTTGTTGGTATACTTTTTGTTCTTTCAGTTGAATGTTTTGATAGATAAAATTGAATGTCTCCTGTGCTGTTGGAAACCTGTGCCTTAGTAATTTGAAACTATAGGTCAATTATTCTGAAGAGAGAACTGTTGTTGCTAAATGGAAGTATCTTTTGAGAAGATGGGTTGTAATGAATTTCTATCGGATCCATCATGTCTGCTGTGAATAGAGATATACTCCCCTCTATTTCAGTGAAATTCAAAGTCTAATAAACCTACGTAAACTATGTTGAGAACCTTGAAAGGATGGATTTGGCTTTTATGCAAGCCAACAGACCACCCCAGGTTGCTTCTGGGATAGTGTCCTCAGTTCACTAGTATATGCCTTCTGTCCTTGATCCTTTAAAGACTTTTGAGTCTTTCATTTTCAGGTATAATCTACTTTGAATAAATGAGTGGGCTTCTTGAGTTAAATACAGATGTGCATGTATCTATAGTTGCTCATATATGTAAGTGATTATAAGGCAGAGTTTGCTCTGTCGTGTCTATCAGGTGTACCACGTGCTACTTTGAAGCACAGAGAAATGGCAAGGATTCTGTAGGAGTTCTCTTATAAAGGTGCCTTTGAAGCATAATTCAGTGATATGCAGGTCTGAGAATTAGGACTGTCAAATTTTCCCTTCTGTCCTTGAAATTCTCTTGTGGCACTGGGTTTATAAGTATTGAGCATTGCTTATGTACTGACTCAGGCTGACAGAATCTGTTTGAATGTTTCAAGGTAATGAGTGGGAGTAATCCACAAAGGCTATTAATAAATAACTGGATTACTGCATGCTTACATCAGAGAGAGTTCTGAAAACAGAGTCCTCTTTAGTTTGGGTCTACAAGCTCTTTCTGATCTAAAACAAACAAACAAACAAATTATTTCTTAGTAACCCAAAACTTACTCGTGCCAATAAAAAAAAAAAAAGTTAGTCAAAAAAATTGCTGTTTCTTTAGGTAACACTGTGGAACTGTCAACAATTTAGGGAAAGTGCTAAAGTATTCATGTCTAAACAGATAAATATTTAGTTTCAGGTTTCTTCTATTTATTTCTTTAATATTTTGTCAAACTTGCGTTCAGTTTGCAGTGTAGTAATGCAAATGTAACTTTCTGTGTAAAATAATATATTGGGGACATCTGGTGGAAATATTTAATATTGCATGATGGCAATATTTGATGCCTGCAGTTTTTGAAAGTTATAAAAATTAAGAAATTTAATTTTTAGCATGACATTGCAAACTGAAGTGAAACTGTCATCCTTGCCTTTTTTTTTTCTGTCAAATTTGAAGTATGCCTATGGACTTAAAATACAAGCTTCATCTTCCTGTCTACTTAAGCAGACAGTGCCTTATCATAATTACTGCTGGAAATATTTTGCTTTTAAGGGAAAATTGATTGTTCAACAGAAGAAAAAGTTTTTGCAAAACTGAAGTTAAATACAAATAATATCATAATCCCAAATGAATTAATCCATTACTATGGTCTCTAATCATCACAAAGAAAGCAATGTTGGTATAGAAATAAATAAAAACTAACAAAAGGAATAGCAGCAGAATTTGGTTTTTTTCCTATTCATTTAGGTGCTCAGTAATGCTCTAATAATGAAATCTTTGGCAAAAAATGTCTTAAATATGTTCCCTCTTGGCTGTAGGCATTTTACCATGTAATGCCCATATTCAGAATTCAGAGAGAGAATTCTTCCTGTTGTAGTTGACCCTTTTTCTGTTGTAGTTGACCCTTTTTCTGTTGTAGTTGACCCTTTTTCTGTTGTAGTTGACCCTTTTTCTGTTGTAGTTGACCCTTTTTCTGTTGTAGTTGACATATCCTTTCTTCATAAAAGGGCTTTAAGGTCATTCTCTTATTTACTTCATAGCTGGCAGCAGTAAGGCCAGGCTGGAGTCTCAGTGACTGGGTTACTCACTCTTCCTCCTTACACGGGCATTTTGCAACTGTCAGATGTGCATTGAAGGGAAATGGAAGAAGTACAATCAGTACAGGAACTATATATTTTAGTTTATTAATATAGAGAAACAGTTCTTGGTGCAGAGTTTGGAGCTCACAGTTCCTTCTGTCAGAGTCTTAACCACTGTGTTAGAGAGTCATGGGCACTCTTGCCTGCTCTTTTTGACTATTTTTTTTGGTTTTAACTCTTCTTTTACCAAGAGGCATAACCTTATTTGGAGGAATGAGATAGCCCCTAAATAGGCCAGTGTAGTTGGGTGGCGAGTCACTCGTCATTACAATAAAAGGTGCTTTTGATCAAAAAGAAAACCTTTGGACATCTGAAAGTTTCAGTGCTGAAAACTGGCTCTTAAAAACTGTAAGTGCTGTGGGACTGAGTAAGTAATTTGAACTGAAATTTTGAGGCTCCTCATTTTAGATGAGGCTCTTGCATTCCTCCTCAAATTTAGGTCCAGCAAACTACATTATTTATGTTGAATTGACATACACATGTAAAAACTAAGTGATACCCTCATTTGAATCATCTGAGAGGCACTGTGGTATAGTTTCAAGAAAGAAGAATTGTGCAAGAACATTAGATTTAATTTGCAGTAGATGATTGTGATCCTAATTCAACAAAAATACAAATACACAGTTGGAGTCCTATGTATACTGAAATGCTTCACTGACTTGGATCTTTCTTCTTTGTAATTATCTTCTATCATCTGTCTTTAGTCTATGGTAATAGAAATATTTTGCATTTAGATAGAATTTTATTTGAGGACCTCAAAACACATGACAAAAGCAAGTGATGGCTGTCCTTACTTTGTTGCATTATAGACAGGAACTTATTTTTGGAGAAAATAACTTTCTAAAGACAACACAGCAAACCAGCAGCTTTATTAATGCTCAGTACCAAGTTCTTCTGACCAAGTCCTGTTTTTCTGACTGGCTGGTCTCTCTCTTTTTGTTTTCTAAACCATAATACTTTGTTTCTGTATGAATAGAAATTAAGTTGTCTTGTTAAAGTTACAAAATTATTCTGAATTACCAAAGCTGAAAAGAAAGAATCAGTGAGGCAGCCCTTGTATAAGAGGTGTTTTATGTTTAGCTCTTTCTCCAAAAGTGAATTTTGGGGTAATTTGTCCTGTGGTATCTTCTCAGCCCAAGATTAACACAGCCTTACACCCTGCCTATAGAATTTTGAAATGTTTCCTTTCTTGAAGGCCACATATGAAGTTGCATTTAGAATGATTTGAAAATAGCCTTTAACCTTTTCTGTTTCTTAGCATATTTAACAGATTTTCTTTTACTCACAAAATGCTAACGTAGCAGCAGACTTTAATAAAGGTGATATCAGTATATTATTCCAGTTACAAATCTAGAACTTGATAGTATTTTCAGATATATTGTTATTTCATGTACTTGGGTTGCTCTCAATATTATCTTAATGCATTATCAATGTGAGTCCTATTGAATTACTGCCTTTATTTACTAACTTTACCTTGTATTCAGTTAGTTTAAAAACTGTCATCCTGTAACAGCTATTATCACTTTACCAAACAGGTTTCACGAACTGGTAGGAGTACCATCTGGTGATTTTTCAAATTCATGCACACAAACCTGTGGTTGGATAAAGTGTTATCTTACAGCTCCTTTGTGAAATTGTTCTTTCAGCTTAGTTATTTCGTAACAAAAACCATGAAAGAGTGAAAGGTCTTCTCAGATACTATAGAAATAGTAGAAATAAATATTTTTAAGTACAACTGTTTCTCCTTATAATTGCTTTGATTGCTTTATAGAATCTCGGCTTTGATTTCTCATCAAATCTCCCCTTGTCTGATGGTGACTTTTTTTTTTTCTAGCCATCAACCAGTATTTCATCTGCCATTTTCAGTTAAGACCAGGGGGAGGCAGCTATCAATATCTTAGCACCTCTTGCTCTGTTAAACCTTTCTAGCTCACTTGTGGTTGAGGTGTATTGCAAAGCTGTATTGTGATGGTTGATTTTTTGGGTATGTGACCCCTTGTGTCCCGTGTGTAGCATTTCCACTGGTTCCCTTTCAGTCAAAATAAATCACAGAGTTTGGTTAAACTGCCTGGTGTCCCTAGCAAAAGTGACTTCAGATATCCTCATTCTTTTCTACCAAGAACAACATGCCAAGGTCATGGAAAACAGATTACAGCAAGACTGGGTCTTACTGTAAATACTCATTGTCACTCTTCAATGCAATTCCAAAGCAAAAAATGTAAATTTGATACTTAGTTTTGAACATTTCCTTTTTTACTTCTATCAGAAGGATAATCTTGTTTCTGTGCCTAGCACTAGGTTACAGCTACTAGGTGTTAGGTTCACAGTTCAGCTACAGATTGCCCAGAAGGCGTAGAATAATACAGAGCTTAATAACTCACTTTATACAGTTTATTGCAGAGAAAGTTAAATGTTTAATGTTATTTGCTCTGGATAGGTATCAAGCTATGGACAAGACAGCTTTTCTAGAGCTGAAAGTAATCAAAGTAATGAAACATCTTCCCAAAAAATAGTGAATTTGCTTGGAGTCTTATAATAATGGTGTTTACTTATAATAACGGTATTTACTTCATAATGGTATGAAGCTGCGTCAGAAGAAGTTCAGGCTGGTCATTAGGAAAAGATTCTTCACTGAGTGGGTGCTTGGTCACTGGAACAGGCTGTCCAGGGGAGTGGTCACAACACCAAGCCTGTCACAGTTCAAGGAGCATTTGGACAACACTCTTACTCATGTAGTTTAATTTTAGGTAGTCCTGCAAGGAGCAGGGAGTCGGACTCGATGATCCTTATGGGTGCCTTCCAACTAGAGATACTCTATGAGTCTATGATTTATATGCTGTGCATTTACCACAGATTTTCATGTCATTTTCTGGAAAAATATTATGACACGTATCAGAGAAATGCTGGTTATGATTCCTTCTGGCATTGGCTAATGAGACATCTGGATTTTGTAGCAAGTGTTATCATCATTACATGCCAGGGCTTTGGGCAGTTGCCTGCAGGGGACTAGAACATTCTTCTCCTGCTGACACTCTCTTGAAGTAGCACTTCTTAACGTGCAAGGAGCTCAGGATTCAACTGAAGCACGAATGAACTGGGAGACAGGCAGAACTGCTAACTGGTTGTGAGTGAAATGCACTTTAAATTGCTCTAAAAGAAAAGTTAGGTTTTTTGATTGCTCTGAAGCACACAGAATGGTCTCCAGAGGGGAAAAACAAGTGGTACTTTTGTTAGATGCCTGTCTTGTTTGAAATGCTGATCACTGCAAGCGAAGTCAAGAAGGAATTTTATTTTGCATCACACTGGCAGGAATCTTAGGATTTTCTTTTTCTTGTTTTCTGTGTTAAATTCCATATGGTTTATTTTCTAGAATTTTCTGACACACATTACATATTTCCTTACTGTTATAGCATAATGCTGGTTTATTTTTAATGTGAATCATGCCAACACCTCAGTTATTCCATGGCCCCACAAACAGCTATATGGAAATGTGAAAGAACTACAGGGGTATAAATGAGTAGCTGGAATAAAGGTGATAGAAGTGCATCCTCAATTTCTCCATCTTTGTCTGGGCACACAGTTTAGCCTCCTTGGGCCTAAACCTGCTTTAGTTTAATGTCTTTAAAGGTGTCTGGATGAAATATAATGGCCTGCAATATACAGGGAATAGATTAAATGATCTAATTGTTCTTTCCAGATATTAACCACATGACACTCCACAGAGGTGATAGTTAAACTGAACCTTACCTTCTCCCTCTGGCTGTAAGTTTCTTTGTTGGGAAGGACAGTTTAAGGAGTTTCCTACTTGCTCTCTTTTGTCCATTACTGCCCTCTTTGCTACAACTATACAGGGTTTTTTTGTTGGCCTATACTGTTTTTTTGTTGTAGGGGGGCAGGAGGCATTAAAAAAGTAGGAGGAAATTCTCAGTCTGGGTGGCATATAGGTGAGGCATGAGTAGTTGTCCTTGAGAAAGGATGGTGGTTCAATGTACTGCTCCTCGTCCAATAAGTCGTAGCTGCTAGTTGCTCTGTGTTGCCAAGAAGTCTCCCAAAGAAAACTGGTTGAAGAGAGAGGCGAGATGTGTGATCCCAGTTAATCTTTTCCATGCTTACCCAGAGTCCTAAGATGTACTGAGTTGGAGGGGATGCAGAGTGAGTTGGGAAAGGAAGAGAGAAATCTTGGGGGAAGGGGAAGTGAATTCTAGTTATACAACTGCTATCCAGAGGGTAGATGTACATGGGGGTGTTCAGTGCCATGTGTATCTGTGACCATGGGGCTGATTATAGAATTCCCCTTTCTGCCTCAGAACTGTGCTTCAGAAGCTCAGGTTTAATTTGTGAAAGTTTCTAGTTCTTGTGTTTGAAGAGCAGCTTTCCTCAATTTATCAATGAAGCATAAATGGATGCATTTACATATAGATTTAAATTGTATGTCTAAGAAATGTGGATCTAAGAAATTGTGTAATCTGCCTTTCTAGATCTTGTGAACTCAGCATTCTGTTGCAAAGAAACACCAAATTTTTGCATCCTTTCTATTCCTTGGTTTGCGGATCTGACCACAAAAGGGAGTGAACTGGGTTTAGTGCATGCTCTCTGAAGGGTTTGTGGGATGATGGAGGGTAGAATGGCTGCCTTGAAGAACAGAATTCCTGTTTGAAAACGCAGTCATTGTGGGGGAGAAGAAAAATAGCTTGACAAAGGAGATCAGTTTTGAAAACAAGCAGTACATCAGACCTGGTGGCTTGGGAAAGGAATTTATTCAGGCTATCTTCAAGATCTGCCCATTGTATACAGGGAGAAGGTAGTTAAGCTGATTTTCTTGAGTAGCATCACAAGCCAGGGAAAAGTTGAGACCATAATGAAAATTAACCCTCAAGAATAAGGGTTGAATAGAGAATTGATTGCAAGATGTAGCCAGGTGCAATACCTGAATTGCATCTAATTATCTTTATATACAAATAGCATAGAAATTAGTCTTAAGATGGCATGTGTCATATAAAGGCACATCTTTCACTGGTGAAGATTGCAAAGTTTGTCTGAAGTCAATGGTTCCAAATTACTCCAAGTTTCTGCCCTGATAATTATGCCTCATAACCCTTGGCTTGACGATGGAGTAGGGAAAGATTAAGCTTCTCTCTTTAGTTTTCACACTAATTATTTGTGATGATTTTGAAGGTGTGAATTCATAGTAGATCTTAGTTTCCTCCTCCTTAATTTTCAAGAAGTGTCTCTCTGAAGACCTCAGACCTATTGTTTTGAGGGTTAGACAGAGGAGAGTCAGTCACTGTGTGTACTTGTGGTATGCATATAGCGGTATTTATGTGCATTTTACTATTAAGACTCAGCAGGATATATAGCATAAAACCAGCTATGGTGGTAATTAACAAAAATCAAGTAATTGTATTAATATATAGAAGCTAAGAGGTATGGAATAATTGTGAATTACCCCACTTTCAGTAAAAGGAAGGCTTGCGATATTTTCTTCGTTTACATATTGTTCTCTTTTTCTTGTGGGTTTCCCCAGCATGCAGTTTGCTGAAGGTGAACATTTATCATAGACGAATTAGTATTTTTGCCTATGTACAAATGAGTATTGAATAAAATTTCAGGTAGTTCCATTTAAGGCAAAGTCTTGGGAAGAGACAAAATAGACTTTCCTCAGTTGTCTCAGGAAACACGAAGGTGAATATGTTATCTCAGCAGAATAAATCTTGCATGGCATAGGAAAGCTGTAAGAAGTGGAAAAGCATGTAAGAAATAGGTCTGCCACCTTCAAATGAACTTTTTCTGCTGACTTTGTGCAAATCATCTCTAGGTAGTAACCAGTCACCCTGCTTGCCTCTTGGCCTATTTCTCGTCTCATAATGCTACTAGTATTATTTGTAAATGGATTGCTGTAGCTTTAAAATACATGAATATTATCACAGTTAAATATAGTTTGTCTATGCCTACAAGGTAGTAATCTGCTTAGGGTTCTGGTTCTTTTCATATTGTGTCTTTAACATTACTGAGCTGGTGGCAGGCACTTAGTAAGTAATATGACATCAGATATAAACTTCCTCAGTGTAAATGATATCTGAATAACCAACACTGCAAGGTCTAAACCAGCTTTTTTTTTTTTTCAGTCTGACCTTGAGTTCTCACTTGAAAATATTTGATGGTGCTGCTCTTTTTTTCAAAATGTACCTGTTGGAGGTATTTTTGTAACTGAAATCCTTTCTAACTTTCCATTGAACAACCTCTCATCATGCTTAGCAACCTCATTAGCACCAGCCAAAAACCTGGATTGTGATTCTTATTTACATTAAGATCCTTATGTGTCCGTCTGGCTAGATAAAGAACTTTTATACAGTATGTAAGTTACATATACGTTCACTTAAAACCTAGTATGAATATATATAGTGATTTGCACAAGCTTTAAGCACTTAATGCACTGACAGAACTCAATGTGAGTAAGTTCTTGATATAAACAAGAACCAATCCCCTTCTCTCCTACTCCTAATATAGCTATTACATTGGAGATAATTTGTGGTTTTGCTTGAAGGAATGCATTCGTGTTTTTTTCATTTCCCTCAAACAGTTTAACTCCAAAAGATGCAGATGAGTGTCTTTCCTTTTGTTTGCCATCCTCCTTATTCCACTGTATTTGAGACGTATAAATGATGCTGTGAGATAAAACTAAATTGTGTGGGCAGAAGAAAAAGGATCTGAAAAAAGCTTTGCTTCTCTGTGGAACAGTGAGAGACTGACCTCATGTGGTGCAAAACCAAAGTTGTCAGGGGAAATACAACAAGGATAGAACTCTGTATAAACTGAGTATCTTTGAAAAATTTTTCATTCTCATCCATTTCTGATTTCTGTTGGATGCTGCACCACTTATATTTAAATAGTATTAGTTTGGATAGTTTGTAACTTGGTTGCTGATAAGAAGTTAACCAGTGTCTGTATTGCCAAAGACTTTTTTGTGTCCTGAAAGGGATGCTCTAACAAGCTGACCCCAAGACACCAGGCTGGGAGCTGAGGCCCAATTATCCTGGCTGCTGCCTGTGTGTGATTTTAATTGAAATGAGTAGGAGTTTGATGTGAGCAAGTCACAGGATAATCAGTCTTGGTTTCTAAGCCCTTTCTGGCACTTCCCCAGCAGCATGCTCACTCTGTGCCTTCACAGCCTTGCTCTGTAAAATGAAGACAGTGGTTAGGAAAATTATGAAGTGGTACCTTGCAGAATGGGAAGGGTGTTCCTTGCCTGTATATTTTTCGCAAGCATGAATAATATTAATACTGGAGACTTCTGAGTCAATTCTGTTGGCCTGATTCATCAGTATGTATGGAAGTGTCCAAGTATATGAATAACAAAAGGAGGTTCTGTTATTTTGAAAAGTCTCATTTTTAAATAAATAACATGTATTTAGTTTTAAAGGATTTAGGGGGTAATGTGGCTTATGGACTCTCACAGGAAAATCTGCTTAAAAATCCTTTGGGCAATTCAGGTGAACTTTAAAAACTCTGTCCCCATCCTGCAAAGACTTCTCAGCATGCTTAATTGTACTCTTTCTGTTCTTTATGTTGACTTAAATGTCTGAAATAACAAAGGCCTGTAGTATTTTCTACAATGAGTTCTATGTGATGAGCCTTCCATTTTCTTCTTTACAGATCCTCTTGGAACCAGGGGTGATACAGGATGTCCTAGCAGCTGGGAGTCATTTGCAGCTGCTGGAGCTTCTCAGTTTATGTTCTCACTATCTCATCCAGGTGAGGCTTTTTTGCCAGATTATCAACCATTTCTGTTTGGTAAACTTTTGTTTCAAGCCTAATTTCAGTAGGAAGGTGTTAGTACAATACCTGGTGTCACCTAAATGGCAATGATCTGGATTTCACGAGACCTGAATTTTGAGTGTAATTTGGGTATCAGTTTGTGGTTGGTGCTTTCTCCTTCCGTCCATTTTGTCGTTTTCAGTCCTGAAAACAAGGATGGTCCACTGATTAGTATCAGCACGTGGGAGTTTGATTCCCTCCTTTACCAGAGAATTTGCTTTCTTCTGCCTCAGTTTACCACATGTTGAATATTTCCCTATTGCAACCATGAATATTGTGAAGCATTCAGATGCATAAGTGTTCACAACAGAATATTGATGCATTTTCCAAGTCTACTGCTACCTCTCACTGAAGGGATAGGGCTTATTGCAATGGCACCTTATTCTCAAATCAACACTAGGGCTGTCATTATGAAGCAAAAAAAAAGCTGAATCCAGTAAAATATTTTTTTTTGTGCTTGGCTTGTATAGGAGATGGCTCATGATGGTAGCAAGAACATTGCTTTGATATGTATCTATGAAAGGCCTTATAAAAAAACCAAAACCGGCAATAGCAATTCTACACAACTTTCCTTTTTGTTGTAATTTTTCAGCACTGTTTCTGAAATACAGTGCGTTGGCTGTATCTGTGCAACAGTTAGGCATGGAAATGCACGCCAGCACAATCCTCTCCATATGTGCTCGCCTTCCAACAGCATAACTGCCTTTGAACAGTCTGAGCGTGCTTGGCAGCACACTGAGCTACTGAGCACCATCGGCTTGCGGGATCTCATGTTAAGAGCTTCAGGACATACATGAAGGCTCTGTGTCTTATGGGGAAAGAATCTGTTCTTTGAATGTTAACCTTAGGGAAGCCTTCAAAATGTATGTTCAGACAATAAGATGGTATTAATTTGTGCATTATGAATCAATTAGCAGTTACAGGAGCTGGTAGGGTACTGAAGTTTGTATCAGTTTGCTTTCAGGAATGCAAGGAAGGCTTTAATTTTTCTGAGGAAACAGACATGGAATGTAATGGGAAAGATGGTTGGTTTGAGAAATAAGAAATGTGAGATGCTAAATAAGCCACAAAACCATTTGGCCTACCAGTTATCAGGCAGGCATGGGAAGGGGTTACTGTAATGAGAAAGAAGATACAAGTCTAACATTGATAGTCATACAGTGTATTTTATGCCCTCTTAACAAGTCAGTCAGTATGAGTGTGTTTGTGCTGGTTACATGCTCTGTCTTTATCAGAAATGGAACCAAAGAGACCATTGCAGCGAAGAAGCTAGGAGAGATATTAAGGAGTAGGGAAGAAGCTGAGTATTGCAGTGCTGGTGAGGTAGGAGAGGACTGTAGGAAAGGAGCAGGTACATACCCAGTGTAAGTCCTTGTGCTAACTTCTACTCAGGATAGCTCATAGAAGCCTTTGGTATTTGTAGCTTATCCCTTGGCGCCATCTTAATACTTTTAATCCCGAGGTCACTGCAGTGGCAAGACAGCTGTAGAATTAGCAGTGCTTTGGATGTCATCCTTAATGTACAAGCCATAGCAGACTGCTTAATGAATTAAAAAAAAAAATTAAAAATCAACCCCAAAACCACACTACCCTTCAAAAAAAACCACCCCAGAGTGAGCAAACATTGCTGCCAATTTACTCTGTAATTAACAGACCAGTAAAAATTCTCTGGAGGTGACAGTCAATATGCTGTATACTCAAATGATGCGCTGCTTTTAGAGTTTGTTTCAGCTCTTCTCTTTCTCTGGATGTTCTAGCTTGTCAGTTTTTTGGCGCTTTAGACAGTTTCATCTCTTCCTGATATTTTTATCTGGGGCTTGTAATTATTCTATTGATTTCAATAAGGATTTTTTTTGCTACAAATGCACTTGGCATGGCCCATACACATATCTATTCCAAGGCATATTTGTAGTCTTCGAGGTTCCACAGACAACTGTACTGATCTAATTAACTGAAGATGATTGTCGAAGTGTCTAATAGTCAAAGACAATTTGCAGTGCACTGGGGGCAGATTCATTTCCAGCCAATGCTGACTTATATATGCACTGATCTTTAAGGAATTTTCTCTCTGTTGTCTCAGAATAAACAAGATGTTATTCTGACTACAAGACACATCCTCTTTGTTATAGACCAACCAGCTTAGAGCACTTTAATTTGTTGATAAATCTCAAAAAGATTTCTGTAACTATTTGTTTGAATCACAGTTATGACATTTTTATGAAGAGTTTTTGATCAAAGGGAAAACAGAAAAAAGGAGAGGAACATTCTTCTTCCCCAATTAGGTAATATCCATCTCTAAGACGTTTATGATAGCATGACGCAATGGAGGATTCTGACAACACTGCTAGTTTTCTAAATGTGTTTTATCATGTATAAACTTCACATTATCAAATGTTCTGTAGCATCTAATGTTGATTTTATTTTTTTCATTGGAAAACTCATTCTCATTTTGGATTGATAATTTACTAATTTTTATTTTAAAAGAATTGTAGATCATATTTTCTCTACTTGCAAACAAGAGAAATACCTAAGCATTCCTTACTCGAGGTCTTAATTCCAGCGTTGTGTTGTGCAGACTTCTCCTTCTGCCTCAGCAGTGTCATATCTTCAATTATGATTACTTCTCAGCCTTTGCTGTTTGGGGTTTTTGTTCTTAGCTTCCTTTGTAGAGGGGAACTTTTTTTGAAGCATGCTGATATATTTTATTTGAGATACATACGTATTCATGAATCTCTTCGATCATGTCATCTGCATAATTCTCAGGTACTTTAAACATTGAAACAAGGCTTGAAATCTCACACATCCATCTTAACCTAAACAAACAATAAGTCATTGTGCTTACTGTATTGCTGCTATGTAGGTGTGGGAAAGCTAAGCTGAAGATTTGAGCTTTGTGTATCTTGAATTGCACTAAGGTCTGTGATCATGCACACAGCATTTGCCTGCAGAGTGCACACCCAGTTCTCTAAGACTCTTGTTTCCTGAGTTCCCCTTCCAGCTCTGATTGATTGTCAGTTTTGGCTGAGGTTTTTCAAAGGAGGCTAACACGGAGAGCTGCAAGCAACAGGGAGACTTTGAAATGAAACGGGTTATCTGAATGTCTTGTTTCCCTTTTGAAAATTTTAACCTATAGAGTTCCAGTGGACCACGACTGTCCTACTATGACAGAGAAAGCTAGTTGAAGGTGTTGAATGTGAGGGAGATATAAGAATGGACTTCTTAAATGGAGCTGTAGAGAACGTGGTATTAGGTAGTGTGTTTGTGATGACCTGTTTTTGCACTTTAAAGCTTGTAGATGTTTTTCTGAAGGGTGCACGACGACTTTATTCTTATGAAAGAGAATAAATATGTTAAAAGATTTATTCAGAGCGTAGAAATGTTGGTTTCATAAATAGGTCTGAGTTACGTAACTGATTGTAGATGTAAGAAGTTTTGTCTTTTTGCTCAGCTGTTTGTGTATTCAGTACCAAAGAGAGCCACAATCTGCAAATTATTTCAACAATCAAAGAGTCTTAGTAAGGAGGGAATGCTATTGAGAATACGAGTTTTTTAACAGGATTTCCTTCTACTGATCAACATCAACTCAATATTGTGTGGGTAGAGCTTTAGTAATCAGTTTTTAAACCAGAGGATGATTTCCACTGGCATTCAGAGACCTGGGACGTAAAATTGTCCATATTTGAAATCTTAAAGCGAAGTGATTTTTCTGTATTTTCTAAAGGTCCAATATTATTGTTTTCAGTGGAGTTCTGTATACCTCCTGAGTTACGTTCGAGGTGATAGGTGTGAGTGAGGGGTCTAGAAGTTGCAGAACTGTCCAAAGCAACCCACTCATTTCTGAGAGGTGGGACTTGGCATGATTGTTAACACTTACCCCTTTAACTTTCTGCTGCCAGATCCAGCACATTTGTGAAGAACAAATTAAATTTACTTGCTGGACAGAGCCTGGGATATCATTTATGTTATGTTTATTGGTTGAACAGTTGCATATTTTCAATACAGCCTTATTAGAAGTGGAGTTAGCTGACTTTCTGTGTACTCAGTGCTGGAAATAATTTCCTATTCTTACAGTAGGTAGGAGCAGCAAGTGTAGGAGACAAAAGCAGTGATCCCGACTGCCATTAAAGTTCCCCTGACTGTTAAAATTTGTTCTTGGGATCATAAACGTTTTTGTGTCAAGGGAAGTTAAAAGTTTGATGCCAATTTTCCCATTAGTTTTAACTGCATTAAGTTCCCTGCTAAATGATAAATGTACTAGGTTACCTTTTAGAAATGTCATTACAGTGCCTAGAACTCTGCCACAGGTATATCTGTCCTCTTGCTACTCATGTCGGTTGTAGCATCCTTAAAGAGGGCTAATTTAAGCTGAAAAGAACATTTTAGGTGAGTAATTAAAATCAGCCTGAAAAAACGCAGCACTGTAGAGCAGCAGTCAGTTAGAGATTTCTCAGAGCCACCTCTATACTGCGTGCTCTGGATTCTTGTACACAAAAGCAGACAGTGAGCAGGATCAGGCCTGGAATGCAAAAATTAGATTAACCAACTCACAAATGATAAAATAAGACTTCCTGGAATAACTCTTAGTAATAATTGAAGCAGGCAAATTGTTTTGGGTAGGGGCATTTGATTTTTAACTTTCTACTGTACTGGTCAGTCTAGGCTTATAAAACAAAAAATTTTCATGGTATTTGAGCACTTGATGATCTGGATATTTTTTTCTACTAATTTTAAACTATTTGAGTGTGTTTATAGATTGAAATATGTTACTGTTTTTAAAAGGAAGAAGCTACAAATGAGTTTGCCTGTGGAATTAAAAGGAGTGTGCGTACATGGTGGGGCCAGAGCTTTAAAGCTATTTATTTTTCTTAAACCCAACTTCTCCATTTGGAACGGTGCCAACAACACAATCCCAACTTTCACTAAGATGCACTCTTTCAGAGATGAATTAATTCTTACACCAGAGATTGAGAGCATCACCTTTGTATTGCTAGAAGCCCCAGCTCAGTTGGGATTTTAGCTCCTGGGTTTTTCATATAGAGCAAATTAAACTGTTGGAAAAAAATCTAAAGGTCATCTAGCAACCAAGGCTTGCCTTTTTTAAACTAATACCAAGTTTTTAATCTAAGTACATGCATGCACACTCTCCACCCCCCAACTGCCCCAGAATTAGAGTGGTGTTTTATAAAGCCACCACCATTATACTTGAGTCTACCAACTTTAGCCAGTGGTGGGAAGAGTGACCTTCCCATACCAAGAATACAAAGTAGACAGAAATAATGTCATCTTGCATTTTGCTGGTTTTCAGTGTTATGCAATCAGTTGTTGCTGGGCTATCCTGCTATTTTTTGAAGGAGCGTGTTTTGTTAGCTGTTGAGTCGTTGAGCTATTGACAGTCATTAGGAAAGCTCTCATATAAAGCTCAAAAAGAACTGTGGGAATTTATCTCCTCTCTCCCTTTAGCATACAGATACATTACAGAGATAGAGATTTATACATATGAAACATGAATGCACTACTGTGGATTCCAACTTAGAATGGGACTGAGGAAAAAAACGATGGTGGTTTTCTCCATTTTTCAGTTTGCGTCAGTGAAGAAAGTAAAAACAGTTATACCCAGCCACTTTGAATCCCATTCTTACTTTAATCCCCTTGCTGCTATTTAGCTGTGATGTGATAGCGGATATTCTGCTCCTGGGGTGTTAGCTGTTAGAGAAGGTGGTGCAACTCTGGTCAGGAACCTGCTGGCTTTGTGTGTGTGTTCTGCTCTCTGCAATGAAGTTATAGTTGGCAAAGCTGAATTGGAACTGCTGATGGATGTATAAAAAAATGATGCTAGAGTGTCTAGGTTTACTATTGCTGGCAAGATTAAAGCTCCCCAGCTGTGTAGCTGGTTGTATGGATACACATTGTTGGTCTTCTGCGTGAGCATCGCAGGAGAGATCACGAGCTGGGAAGCAGCAGATACTGCTGTGTCTTCCTTCTCTTTGCAATTTCTGTCAGGAAGGGAGAGCAGCTTTGTGTATTTTAAATAGGAACAAAAAAGCTGGATTGCTTCACTGTTTCCTTCCCTGCCCTTCTCATGTTGTCTTTCTAGCCAGTGTGGCCTCCTTACCTGACCCTTTTGTCCCTCAGCCCCTGAAAGATTCCTGCTTCTGGAATCTTTCTAGTATTTTTATAAAGCTGTAATTAGAGGCTGATGAATCCCGGAATGCTTAGTGTACAAAATTCTTCTTTGTTTTTATTACCGTCTGATCAATACTAATGTTTTATCTCCCCCCGTCCCTCCTGCCCTGCAATGTCTTTAGCTTTTAATTCTCCTTACCGATCAAGGCAGTTTAGATGCATGAACCCCCAAAATGGCATTATTCGTAACTGAGTAGTGCAGCTACACTTATCCACTGGTGTCCTCGGCGACGTACCCAGTTAGCGGTCTGGCAGGAAAATTTGTTTGATTGCAAGAGATGAAACCCGACAGGCCGAATGGTTGAGCTGGAGTTGAAATAAGGCAGTTAGGGCCCTTCCTCCCCAGGCGTGGGCAGCAGGTGGCACTGTGAGTCCGTAACAGTTTGAGCAGATAAATTCCTGCGAAAATCAGAAAAAATGAAAAGAAAAATTATTTATTTTTACTCTGTATTAGTCTTCTGACCTAATCAGTAAAAAAGTCATTATTCACACAACACTGGGCAATATGCATTGTAATTTTTAACAAATAATAGGAAACTGTTAATGTTTTCACAGGAAATACAGTTCTGTCTTGTGCAGCAATGGTCATTTATCACTGCACTTTGTGAAATCACTCATTTGTTCTAATTTGAATGTAAATGACTCTAAGGTTTTACAAATAAGGTGACAGACTCACATAAATGTAATTGCAGGGTTCATCTCTCTCTTTTTATATATCACTCATTAAGTTATGAATTAAATACATCGTATTAAACCAGGGGCATGTCCAATGATGATATTGTAATGGCAAATTACTCTATGCTATTAGAGGTGTATTTTTTATTCATGGACATTAATTTGTCATTAAGCGGCATTAGTTTAGCACTTTTATGTGGAAGACGTGACCTGAAAGAGGAGACTTACAGCTCTAATGTGAAAGAACAGGAATACAAGCACCAGATATACAGAGCTTTTTTTTACCTCCTGTAAAGAAGCAGAGGGACGTTATATTTAAATTTGCTTTGATCTAAAGCAATTTGAGTTGTGTTAAGCCATTTTAGCAAAGGTATTTCTGAAACATGAAAATGCTTTGGTTATAAAGTATTTACCAATATGGGAAAAGCCAGAATGCTAAGTACAAAATGGTGACTATAAATCATTTGTAACCTATGAACCTGAAGAGAACATTGTTCCTGAAGTGAGTTACAGTCTGATTTTTATCTCAGAAGTAGCACTGTGGTGGAGAGTTAATTGTCCATCTTTTCTTTCCGCTGTACTGGCTTAGCCAAAATAGAACTGACTTTTTTCCTTCTTAATTATAAAGTATCTTTTACCTCCTCTATACTTTGTAATTTTAAACACACTAGTATTATTTTCACAGGGATCAATTTCAAGTTTGAAATGTTAAGCAGGAGTAAAATCTTTTGTCAGAAAATGAACGAGAAAATGTATTATTTGATGGAATTTGAGAGGCAACTTGGCACTTGAAATATTAAATTGAGGAAAATAGTGAATGACTTGGTCTGCTCTGTCTTTGAAAGATATTAAAAAGACCTTGCAAATTTTATTTTCATTTTGTTGTCAGTTTACTAGAAGAGACTGTCCTTTCAAAATCTTGTTTACTTAATGGTGGAGATGGGCTGAAGTCACAAGGATCCAAGTTGCTACATCCCCCAGTTTGGCAGTATTTGCATTTTAGACTTTTCTTTAGACCGTCTCTCATTAAAGGCAAAAAGTCTGAACATACAGATTGATGTAGTTGATTCCCCGCTCCCCTGTTATATATTATGTTTTTTCTGATGGCTTAATCATTACAGTTTGATCCGTCTATCTGACCTGCTCACAACACACTCAACTAGTGCTAGTTAAGAAGAAGGATTTGTCATGAAAATGACTTAAGCCCAAAGAATACATAAGTAGTTTCAGAAGTGGAAGTACCCTGAATTATCATCCAGTTTTAACTCCTCTTAAATACTATTTCAGTACTTAATAGAGAAACATTTTTGCTGAACCATTTCAGTTTGTAGGAGAGCACAAAGAAGGAAACAAGTTCCATGTAAGGCTGTTGATGTTTTCCACATCTCTTCCCAGCAGATCTCTTAGCAGCAGCGTTCCATCATTTATAGTGTTTTGTTTGCATAACCGCATTAGAGTAGGATTTGCCAGAGAATCAGTATCTTGCTTCAGAATTGCCATGTAGCCTAATTCTATTTAAAACAAAAACTCCATTTCTGTCCAGCGTATTGAACGGGCCTGGAACCCAGAATGAATATAGAGGTCTACGTGCTGTCTTACTGAATCTTCAGCCAATATATAATCAGAGCTTTGAAAGTTACAAATTGTCCTCATTCATCTCACTAATTCTAAAAATTAAAGATACAAACCTAAAGATTAGTGGTATCAACAACTTTATTAACCATCAATAATGTCCTGCAAGTGTGTTATTCCAAGCTGAAGAATGTTTGTAACTTTATTCACTTGTTTTCCTATGTAATCTATTCTAAACATCTGTTTATTAATTTGGAGGAAGTTGCTGCTAAATTTCCCATCTGTTTCAACACAGTCTTACAGAATTTGTGATTGCTATCACAGAGTGTGTCTAGCTGCATAGGTGACGTTGGATCTTGAATGACTTAAACCAGGACTTCATTTGCGGTTCAGTGGGAATTGAGCTGGTAACATGGAATTGTCTGTACAGTAATTTTTAATGGGAGCTGTTGTGTCCTCTGAATTAGAGGGGTAGTAATATATTGGCTGGACTTGCCTTGTAAACACTTTGACCTTTGTTGTGAAAGTTTCCAAAGCCGCTCAAAGGAGGTTTCTTCTAAATTAGGTTTCAGTGCTTTCTCCTTGTTTACCAAAACTGCAGCTCTTCTAATTATACATGCAAGAGGCCTTCAATTTCCATAGCATCTAAACACACCTGTTTGTCATGGGGAAGGTATTATAGTAACCTCAGGTAGATTCAGCCCTCAAAACATGTTGGGATTGAAATTCCCACAGATTTGCAATGGCATGTTGTGGCCATGGAGGAAGCTGGGGCAACAGGCCCAATGTCATAAGCCAGGCCCCAAATCAGTGCTATATGTGCTTGTATTTTGTTTTTGCCTTCCTCACAATATTTTGACTCATATTTGCAGCATTACCATCTTCATGAGGAACTCAAGCAGGGAGTATACGTATATATTGGCGATGTCAAGCACCCCCAGAGACCGATACTGAATGTTTACTGTGACTAAGTACTTGAAAGTATTTGACTAACTAGATACTGTTGTGAGTCTTAACTTGCATAATTATTATGTACCATTGGTAAAAAGTCCTAATCAAGTTCTGGTCTCAAGTAGCACCATTCAGCCCTGGACCAAAAGTTGAGGAGATTAATGGAACTTCTTGAAAAGGAGTAAAACAAGTAGCAAAAATGATCAGTGTGTGATGAATATTTTGGGGTTGGGGAAAACAAAGAACATTAAGTATATGTAACCTTTGATAAGCTTTCGTTAGCGTTTTGCTTTTAAGTGTGGTTGAAATCTTTGACATTTGGATGTTTTAGCAACATTTCTTATTAAAATATGTATTTGAAAAGGACTAATATTTATAACATTGTATGGGATAATCATTGACTAAACATTTTTTTAAGTAAGCTCTAGTTCATTTTTAAAAACAGCGACTGTTCTTGTTAGCTTAGTTACTTCAAAATGAATGTATTTCTGCAGCTATTCTATGCCCCTCTTCTAAATACCCCAATTTTCTGTTAAAGGTTGTCTGGTTTCACTTCATTCTGATTGTGTTTAAAGGTGGGTACGGAAGAGGGGCCCTTCATATACATCAGGATTTTGTGATACTGGCAAGTGTCTGTAGTTGTGAACACTTAGAAATCGGGCCTGCAATGACCTATCCTGCTTTTAAAGGTGGTATCTTCTAGGTGAAATCTTAAAGCCAGTGAAAATTTTGTCATTTGATTACGTGTCTTACATATATGATGTAATATATATACACATATGATTAAATAGTTTTTTCTTCTGTACTTCTCTGGAAAAATACCCACCTTGGTGGTAAAGCGTGGAATCCTGATCATTAGCTGTTTGAGATTCGGCAGGAGGACGGAGGTATTATTTCTTTTTTCTCAGTAAGAACGGCTAGAAACTAAATGAACAAAGCTTATCATGATCTTTGAAGGCTCATGCCTTCCTGATGCTTAGCACCTTCAGCAGTGTGAACATTCACATGTGTTAGTTTTGAGAGGACTTGTGACTTGTTTGGCACTACTGGAAGTCAGATGTATGAACTGTCAAACTGGACATTGAGTCAAGGTCCACTTTTTACATTTGGGCTTTGCCCTTTCTAGGTTTTCTGTTTTGGAGAGTCATATTTATAATATTTTCTGACCATGAGAGCGATAAGTGAATCCCTAGTCAATAATTATTAAAATACAAGCAACTCCCCTGTCCTTGTCCCCCGATCCTAACACATACTGAATTATTTTTTTAAAATTCAGTGGTGCTTCCAGAATTTTTTTCATTCTTTTACTTTTCTTCCTGTATGTGAACAAGTACTATCCTTTTTTATCCTGTTTACCTCCTGAAATCAGTTCTGATTATTATGTAGTAAACCTACTAATCAGCACAGCTTCTAGTTATGGGAAAGAGAGATATTCTTTTCACTGCATAAATTCAGGGACAGAGTGTTGTAGAGAGTTTTATTTTACTGAGAAATAATGCTTACACAAAACATGTTACAGACATTTTGCTGATGTATTGAGCTGCATAAATAACTTTAAATTGTGTTAAAGTTGGGGATGGGGAAGAAAAGAATTATCTAACTACTGGAGCACTGGAGTGGGTTCCAGGCATTTGAGGTTCTTTTTTTTTTTTTTTTATCTTTTGCATCATGGGAAATATTTTTAATTATTTTTCTGCTTCTCCTTTATTTCTCTGTAAAATAAGAATTTGCCTTGGTTTAGTGCTGTGAGCAAAAGATTTGTTAGTGTTGTCTGTGGTGAGGTCAGATATTGCAGGAACATACAGGTACCTGAACAAATAACAGTTTTCCAAATAAAATATATTTTGCAACACCTTTAGTGTTCCCTTCTTATCATTCACATACTTATAATCAGGTTCTTTTAACTGCTGAGTACCTATATATCTTCCTGCAGCTGCAACAAGTCTTCTTCTCTTCAGAGGAATATGAAACAGTATACACTCAGTGGTCAAACTGCACAAATATTTCCTCCTTTACCTGTACAGACAATTGGCAAAAACCTTGTTTTATTGCAATCATTTTTTTTTTTAATGCAGAGTTGCAAAATATTCGTAATCATATGAAGGCAATGTAAACAGTCCTGTACTTCCTAGTCCAGTGTCCAGGGTAACTTTGATCCTACATCCGTAAGCTGGAAACTGTTTTCTGAAAATTTGGTCAGAACTCTTGTTTTCATATATTCTCTCTATTTTATAAATATATTTGCTCGAGATAAATTCTTCAGGAGTCTTTCTTTAACTAAGAAAAACTAAATTGAGCACCTGAAATCTTGCAAGGTTGGTTTTCCAGCCTATAGTATTTTCATATCCTTGAAGTACAGACTTTGGAACTGGGACCAATATTTGAGCAGTAGCCTTAAAAATGCAATGTTGAAGCAGTAAAAGTGTTTTTTTCTTTTATTGGACAGTACTCAGTGTGCATTTTATGACAGAGCTTTATTTTTTTATTTTTTTATTTTTCTGCAGCACTGTTCTGAGAACTAATGTTGCTATTTATGAGCACTTCTTAGTGCCTCCTGATGGCCTGTAAGTGTTGTTCCAAATAAAGCCTGGTAAATTTTCTGTAACAGCTATGTTACTGGTTCTCAGATATGTTTGGGTTTTTTTTTTTTTTTTTAATGTGATCACTTTGCCAGGAAAGCCAGACAATACTCATATTCTTTCATTCTCATAATTTGTTACCCCACTGCTTTTGCAGAGTCTTCTGCAAACTCTGTGGGCAAAACTTGCAATTCTCTAGTTCAATTAAACTGTTAACAGTAGTGCAGCAAGAATCAATTCCTTGTGGACTTAGCTGGAAAAAGTTACACTGCTTTATAACTTAGCGTTAATAACTTCATTTTGAGGTTGTCATTGAACACATCTTTGATCCATCTAAGATGCATCCTACTAAATGTGTGTAATATATGAAATTAATGAAATATTTTAATGCCCAGCTTTCTCTAATATTCCTTGTGTTAGATTTGTCCCATTTTATTCTGCCAATATTTCTTGTAAACTTGTGAAAATGAGCTTTTCTGAGGTTTCCAAAAAATGTCTTCCCCTACTGATGCCTTATTCATTTCATACAAGTCAAATGTTAGTAGATAGCTGAGGTGATGTGATTCTCATGATGCATTAGGAACTACTGATTTCAAATTGGTGACTGATTCTACTTTCTCAAAGTTGTACTCTGTATTGAGTTATCCTGCACTGGATTCAGCCTTTCTGGAGGTAGAGTATCACATATTGCCTTAAAATTCTGAGAGAGTTGTGTTGATTTGGGTTGTTCGGCAAATATTTCTAAGATTTTAATTTGTCTGTTAATTAACCCATCATTTTAGATTAATGATTAACCCATCGTTGTAGTTTTTGTTCTCTGGTGAGACTAGATGTCCAGCTCACTACAGTTACCCTTTTCCAATTCTCCATTTTTAGACGTGTTTATTAACTTCGTAATCATTAAGCATTTGGTGACAGGCTGTTGCCTGGGATTCTGAAGCAGAGGCAGGTTTTTAAGAAAAGTGGTCCCTTGCTGGGTTTATTACAGAGCACACATATACATCATTGAAATGTTCCAGAAATAAAATGTCTTAAAAAGATTCTGAAACAGAGTTGTTTAATTCATATTATATATTCCTTGCACATGCACACCTCCTCTGTTCTTATTTAGACCTAGAGTGTTAACATTAGTATATTGATAGTTTTGCATATGCTCCCTGTTTGTTCTTTAGCGCGGTATTGTGAGTGTTGACTTCCTTTTTTAGTTAGTGACTATCCTGCTATTATCCATCTTCATCATTATTCATTTACGCTTACGCAGAGCAATTGGAGGAACTATCACCCAGCCTCCTTGCGAAGCCACGTCTTCTCTGGATTGTGATTCTGACTCTCCTGCTAGATTCCAGTACTGTTTGCCCCTTGTTATCTCTGGGTTTCTTGTCTGGATCTGCTCTCCTGTTCTTTGGTCTGGATTTTTTTTTTTTTTTTCATGCTTCTGCATTTGATAGTGTCTTCCTCTGACCTGCCAGGGCTCCAAAGTTGATCCTAAGCAGCACAACAGAAACAGACTTTCAGCCTTCAGGTTTTGTAATTGAGATTTGACCCACAGTGAACAATGATGCAGACAGAATCTTGCTTAGCTGTGGAATAGGTTATGGACAGTGCAGCTAAAATGGGATGAGATTTTAGCTGCAAAGTTCAAAGAAGTGATTACTGAACATAATGAAATTATTTATTTTCCTAGAGGCCGATGAAGGGGGGTCAAGTTTTTCACAGTGATGGGAACTCCTACGAGCTATTTCATTCTGACTATATTTAATATGGAAGAGCAATGGTCTTTTCCTGTCAGTTTCATTCCTTGTAATACACTTTTTGAGGTGTTTTCAAGAGATTTCAGTGGAGATGGGGATTGAGAATAAAAATCACACTTTAACGTACTGTGTATTAGAAACATATTTTCTACTTCTGTTTTCACTTGTTTGAAAGTTTTGATACTTTATATTGATTTAAAACTTACTTTGTTTTTCAGAATATTAAGGGGATTTCCTTGCCTACTTTTGAAACAAGTCTTAAGAAAATTATTGAAATAATTTTTCCCCCAATAAGTAACTGTTATGTACCAGGACAATTACAAGATCTGTTACTCAAATATAGAAAGAAATTAAATAAGCAATTGGAAAATAATTTCTGAGCATCCTCAGTAGAATCTACTGCACCTCCATTGATCATACTCAATTCCCATTTGTAACATGTCATATTATTTCTGTCCTGCCTGGCAGACAGAGTGCTGTTACTGTGTCTCACTTGAGGACCAAGTTTACAGGGAATTTTCATGTATTAAATCGTAGGATGGCTTTGAGCTACTAATGTGATACCATCAAAAAAAGGCAGTTTCAGTCTAGGATATTTCATGAAGGTAATTTGTAAAGCTAAGGAAATCCTAATGCTAGTAATACTAATACAAGGTACTGCTGAAAAATCATGAGTACTGCAAAGAATTTGTGCATGCAGAAGAATAAATGAAGTCAGACTGGGAGAGGTGTAGAAAAGGGCAGCTGAGATCATCAGGAAGGCCTGTATTACGTGAGGAGATTAAAAGAGCTTGGCTTGTTTAGCCTAGCAAAATGAGGGCTGAGGAGGAATATGATTGCTTTCTGTAAATATATCAAGGGAATAAATAGTGGGGGAGGGGGGAGCTGGGAGAGAGAGTGCTGTTAAAACTAAAAGATAATGTTGGCACAGGAACAAATGCATATAAACTGCTGGAGTAAATTAAACTGCAAATTAGGAGATGGAGTCTCAAAATCAGCTGAGCCTTTTTGTAACAGTAGCTGGGAGCAAGAGCAGAGGGAGTTGTAAGATGGATCTTTCTTAATTTATGATGATGATTTTATGAGGTTGTCCAGTAGGGGAATAGGCTTCCACTCCTGTATTCTCATGTCCTTAAACTGTTACTAGAGAATCATGGAATGGTGAGAGTTGGAAGCGACCTTAAAGATCATCTAGTTCCAACCCCCCTGCCGTGGGCAGGGACACCTTCCACTGGACCAGGTTGCTCAAAGCCCCATCCAGCCTGGCCTTGAACACTTCCAGGGATGGGGGAGTCTGCAAAAGATTGGAAGCAGTAGTATTGTACAGTCCTATTTTTCTTTATTCTTCTTGTTTATGGTAATTATTCTTTTAACTGCTACTCCTGTGAACTTTGGGTTTCTAAAGGACAAAACTGGCTCTTACTGGATTTCACAATTTTAGTAACAAAAAAAGTTAACATTTACCATAAAAGATTGCTGATGGTTGATGGATTAGCCAAGTAGTTTTCAGCTTTCCTCAAGCACTGCAGTAGCTCTGAAGAGTTAGCAAAAATATAAAGTAATGAAACATCTGTAAAGACCATGTTCCAATATTCTGTGATTTCTGCTGGAGTAAAGAATGCAGGATTATGTCATTCCTCGTAACATATTTGAAGAAAATACAGGCTCCCATAATTGGCAAAAACTGTAGACATCAATATATTTGGTGAAATCCTCCCTTTGGGTTTCTACTGTATGAAATGCTATAAAGGGGCCAGGTGAAGGGTTAGATGGTCTCCATGTTCTGTTTCATCCCTGTATTTTTATTTGTTAAATAACACTGATTGCTACAGTTATTTTGCCAGGAATACCTGGCAAGATGTGAAGTCAGGTGAGATGTGAAGCTTTTCACCTGGGGAGTTTCTGTGCCAGGTATAGTTAAAAAAAAACCATTAAAAATTTAAAAAAAAAAATAAATCCCATAGCAGCATCTGCTTAGCAGGGGAAAGCAGCTATTGAAAGCTCTGCAGAAAGTTGCCTGTGGATGTTCCAGTGGTACCGTGAAACTTTGTGTCGTCTTAATGTTTCATTATTATATTTCTTTCCATGATACACATAATCATGTATTCAACATATAGAAGTTATGTATAATCAAGGTCACTTAACATATTTAATTGGATTGCCATTTGAAAATATTTGTACTGTTTAGTAACTTCGATTAATTTATCTGAGCTTCTAGAAAATGTTTACTTTTTTGGTTTTACTTTTGAGTATCTGCATATGGCATGTTTCACTTTCTTTTTCGAAGACCGCACATATGTCTCATCACATGAGCAATCTAAGAACGTTATGTCTTTCCACTGTGCTTGTGAAGGTCACAGGCCTCCTCCATGCCTTCGAAGAGGGTGCTCACTAGCACCAGCGCGCATGATTGAAACTGAAAACTAAGCAGATATAAGGAAACACTAAGTGAAAAGGGAGTTACTTCTCATAGGAAAGAGGGAAAATAACAGGCCTGAAGTGTTTTGATATTGTTGCTCTTGGACTTAGCCCCAGACCTGCTTTGAAATAACAGCAAAGATGCGATAAGTATACTTTTGTCGCTACAATTTTTCATTTTGTTACTATCCCTTATCTATTTAGAGTCTCTCTTGGCTATGATTTATGTTAAGGTTCTCTTCTGAATGGTGCAGCTGGTTCATACTGTGTAACATAGCAGAGAACCTGGAGGACTTGGGGTCAAGGCCTTGTTGTGCTAGGTGCTGCTTAAGGATTTTGAATAAACATGCCCCTGTCCCAGAGACCCCGCACTTCCTTTTTTTTTTTTTTTTTTTTTTTGCTTTAAAGAGACTGAACCCCATTTAGGAAAAGGGGAAATAGTGTCACCGTGCAACTCTTCTCTGTTACAGCAGCAGGGCTAGTCATGTAATACCTTGATTTATAACAGTGTTGTAATCTAAATAGGAAGCAGGTGGAGTTACAACTGGGTATGATACTTTGGATATTAATGGCTTGGCTTGGCAGTGGAATTCTAAAGCTGTATATACTCTTCCTGTCTTAATTATGCATTCATTAAAAGCTTTTATACCCAACAGAATAAAGTAAATATTGTTTGATCTCTGTAGTGTGCTCCCAGACTGTAGATTTGCACAGCAGGGTCTTGATAATCTGAATAAATTGTATTTCCCCAAGGAGTTTATCTTTCAAATAAGGTCATAAAGAAATGCATTCTTTCCCCTTAGTTCTCCTTGTGCTTTTTCTGCTATTTATAACACGGAGCAGAGGAATAGAGGTATATTGTAGTCTGCTGTGTACTTGGTTATGATTAACTCTAATTTATCAATCTGTTACACCCTTTTCTGTGGCTTGTGCAAGGCAATTATTCTTTAAAGTACAAACGAATAAAGATGGATTTGGAAGTAATTTAAATACAATGTTTATATCTATTTTTCCTGTTTGACAATTTATCATATCTCTATATTAAAATATACCTATATTAAAATATAGACAATGTCACATAATTTATTTTGAATATTTAATATTGTTGTCTTTCAGGTTATGTTTGTTTGGAAAACTGATTTTCTTTTATGAGGGATTTAAATGTCAGCTCATTGTTAAATTGGTTTGGCATCTAAAGGTTGATACCACTGAATCAGAAGACCAGTAGTGTAGAACAATGGATTCCCTTACTTCAGAGAGAGGGGAAGCAGGGGGATGTATAGTAAGTAGAATGCGTAGGATCAAAGATAGTTCCTCATTTTAGAAGCAGACACTGATAAATAATTTGGCCAATTTATTAAATTGGTTTACTGTGAAAATTTAGAACTATTTCAACTGTTACTTGTAAGATTTGTGTATATGATCTTGTACATATTTTCTTAGTCTGAATGCATTCCAGCAGTGCAACTTACATCATATTCAAAGAGATAGGATTGCTACCTTTCCCTAATTCTCTTCAGCTCTTAGTGACAGTTCTGCTTGTGTTCATATTTCATCCTTCAGTTCAAAAAAGATAAGTGGCATACATTTAAAACTTTATAAAAACAAGATTAAAAGTGTCAATAATTTACATAAACCTGTTTTTTTTTATTGCATGCTTTTAAAGAGCGTATGCTGCGAGGGAGTACCAGAAGAAAGTTGCACACGACTTTTAATTTTTGTAGCTGCTCTTTTAATACAATATAATGAAATTTGTGGAAAACAGAGACTGCCAGAACTTGTTCATGACCACATCTAAATTTCCTGTTTAGTGACCTATTTCATTTCTTAACAGAGTTTTTAATTCAATTAAGGGTTCTGTTTGAAAATCTATTCAACTCAGGCTGAGTTGACAGTGATTGCTTTGATACTCCCTATTGGATTTTTTTTTTTTTTTTTTTTAAAGGTAAGGTGCCTTTTTTCCAACTAACCCTGCATTTTAGTCTGATGTTTCTGAAAGTCTTACTCCCTATGAAGAGCTAGGTTATTTGGTCTGTGGTATACATCTTGCAGTCTCAGTGTGACATTTTTGCCTTCTAGTATCATCACAGAGACGGTAATGTACTGTATAATTTTGATTTGAATATTGGTATGACAGTTTGATAATGTTCATATGTAGAAGCTAATGCACTGCTTGCTTCTTTGGCTGTGAAGTACAAACCTCTAGATCAACTCTATCCTCACAAAACCAGAAACAAATATTTCTGATTACAGGTCAAGACCAGTTTTCACAAAATATACTTGCAATATTCATCAAGCAGTAAAACATAAGTCCAGCAGGTCACTAACACGTTATGTTAGGCAAAGCATCAAAAATTCTCTGGTGCTTACCAATGAAAATAAGTAAACAAATAACCCCCCAAATAAATAAATAAATAGACAAATAAGCATCTGAAATAAGTGAACACAAATAAAAATAAATAATATTGTAAATAAACAGCTTCTGAGAGTTTATTTATCCATCCATAAGTATATTTGGCCTCTTCAACTGTAGGACAGCTTCCATGAAAAACTTCAATTGCTGTTGATTTGAGGGGATAGGGGAGTTTGGGGGATCATCAAAAATAGCCAAACCAAAAAGGAAAGCTTACCAATGTGTTTCAGATTTCACTGAAAATGTGAAGATTTTTCAGGGGAAAAGTGCATTTGTGTGTCGTATTACTGTTTCTCTCTAATGAGGAAAGATTTTATTATGTTATTTCTGGTATTGTCCTCTTCTGAAGTTCACCAAAAGCCATCTGGCCTTCTCCATTGACACTTAGTAGGGTTTGAGCAGGCCTGTATTTTAGATGGGCTGTTGATCCTCAGATCACAATGATTGATTATTTACTTGTTTATTTTCATCCTCCCCAGATACAGCTGTTGACTACAAAAGAGCTCAATAAGTACACACTGAGCTTTTCTAAATTTCTTTCTGGATGTTTGACATTCATTCAATCAGGGAGTTCATTGAAAAGATAGTCTTCCAAACCAGGGGCAATAAACCATGGTTGTCGCTTGTCAAATGCTGTGGTGTTTACTTTGATTACACGCCTGTGCGTTGTTGCCACCGTGGCATGGCCATCACAGAATAAAGTGGTGGTGTGAGGTGCCATCTGTGATCTGCAGATTCTAAAACACTGAGCAAGCACACAGACCGGATACTTCTCATGTAAAATTCATTCCTTTCTCTTTCCTTCTGCAACTGGGGAGGATTTATCCTTACCTCCTCTATGTTAGTGTGAAGAGGAACTGACACTAGAATATCTGTGGCTTTTGGGATGATGGCTGTTAGTGCTTGTCCTTACAAGGTAAAGGACTCTTCTTTGCTCTTGCAAGAAAACAACGTGAAACTCCGATGCAACAGTTTAAGTAGGTAATGAGTAGGATTTATCTTTAACGTACAAGCCTGCCAGGGAAGGTGCGCCGTTCAGACTGGGAGAGTATGTAACAAGCAGGAGCCTCCACAGGAGTTTGATTCATTTTCCTCCAGTACTGACTCCTCTAAGCAGGTGAAAAAAAATTCTTTCTCCACTCTCCATTGCATATGCATAAACAGCTCCACAGTCATTGGGACAGCCACCCAATTCACACGTTCAAGATGTAGTCCATAAAACATTCCAAAAAAACCCCTCTTCGCACTTTCCCATCTTCCCTGTTGCTCTGCTCTATCTGCCAGCCGTGCAGCTCATTTGACATTTACAAGATTTCTTGTCAGTTTCATTTGGTGCTGCCATTCCATCCAGCAGAGCAGTGAAAGTGAAATTGACTTAATTTAGTCTGTTTCTCTTTCCTGCTCTAGTCCCTATGTTAACTAACCAGCAAAGTGAAACTGACAAGACTTCTTGTCATTTTCACACATGGAGCTGGTCAAGGAGAAGGCGGCTGATAGGGAGCAATGCAGTAAATTGGAAGATGAAAACCAGGATTGCAGAGGGGAGAGGGAGAGAGGTGTGAGCATACAGCAAGAACAGAGAAAATGGGTAAACATGCTTATTTCCCAGGCGTCCTCAGTGCTTTTCTCTAATACAGATAAATTCTTGGCCTGTCCCCTGAAGAGCGTATGGTCTAGAATAGCAGTAGTTAGCTGTCCAGATGCTAATTTACAAGGGACGCCAAGTTGAAAACATTAGCCTGTGAATATACATTATCTGTTACCAGGATGGAAAAAACTTCCCACCGTGAGTTACTGTAGCTTTTGTCTTCACAGATTTTCTGCTGCTAGAAGGAGGGGGAGAAAGAATAGTAGGCCAACATCCACTAAAGGTTGATGTCAGTGGTTGGGAAAAAAAGGTGTATTTGTTCACTGAAGATAAATTTATACATAATAAAATGTAGCTCAGCATCTTGTATTTTGTGAGGTTTCAGGGAACTAAAAGTCATACTACGTAGGTGCTCTAGCTCAAAACAGTAAATAATGAACAAACAATTGCTTTGTAACAAACCGCTGTAGTTAACGTACATTTTTTTAATCCACTTGTTAACACCTGCGAGCTCTTGTCGTGCAGTGTAAATCATGCTGGTTTATTACTTTATACACTAATCCATATTTCTTACAGATGCATATATAACCTTAGCAGTTGCAATATAAATTAGTATGATCATATATATTTGCATATGCACTGGTAACATTTACACATACATTTTGAATGAGGTTATGTTAATTAGTTTCAAGTTATATTGCCTTCGTTCTCTGCAGCTCAAAAAGAACAACTTTTTTTCATTATCTGAGACCTGTGGGGGTTTTTGTTCTCTGTTTCGAGTTTTTTTTTTTTTTTTTTTTTTTTGCTGAGACGTATTTTGTTTGCTTCACCCATTTAGGAATTAAATAGTTTTAATTACTTGGACCTGTATAAGCTTGCGGACCTCTTCAACCTCACTTTGTTGGAGAATGCAGTGGTTGACTTCTTAGTAAAACATCTCTCTGAGCTGTTGAAGAGTCATCCTGAAGAAGTTCTGGCACTCCCATACTGTCTCCTTCGAGAGGTTTTTAAAAGTGATAGACTCACTTCACTCAGTGAAGAACAAATCTGGCAGGTAAGGAGATTGGTGAACAAGCAGAATGTGTGATACTCTATAAACCATAGCAGTAATCTGTTGTTTTGAAACCCTGGAGCAATCTTGAGGGAAAATAAGCACTTGAGCAAAAACTGTGAATAACAACCGAGGGAGATTTTTAAGTGAAATTCAAAAAATGTTATGTTGTGTTAATGCAATTAGTTTGTTTGAAAGAGAAGTTTGTCTTATTGCTTAACTTGTGTTACTCAGATGTGGCCAGAGATTTCCTTCCAGATCCAACTTTGTTGGTGGAAGAGATGCCCAATACATGCAACTCGATTAACACTGCCTCTGGTGAGTCTAGTGCCGTGAGTCTGGCGGCAAACCTGCTTCTGCAGTCTCTCCCATTCACTTCAGACAAACTTAGCTGTGTAACTTCAGTAGTCGTTTAGATTGTTTAGGCCACCACAGCTGCCTTTGCCTGAAGCAAATCAGCAAATCGTCACACAGACTGCTCTGCTCAGGAGTGGAGGCATCAGTGGAAGGTTTGTGGCAAGAAGCTGGAGGTGGTGATCATTTCTTTTAAAAAAGCTGGCTCTAGAAAAGGACCAGGTTGCTCGCCATAGAATATTAAGAAGATAAAAGCATTATGTTGTGACCTTTAGTGTGGAGGGGGGTGGAGAGGGAAGCCTAATATGAAAAAAACATATAGCCTGTAAAGAGAAGCACAAAAACTAAACCAAACTCTCTCCTTGGAAGCATTCCCATCATATGTATGTAAAAAACGCAATTTATGATATAGTAGAAGAAAATCGCTATAACACTGGTTACACAAATGCTTCTTTCTGTTTCCTTTTTGCTGTCATGTTTTATAGAATTAAAGTATTTCAGCGTATTTCAAGGTAGAATGTAGCTTCCTAAAAAGAAAGCACAGATTTCTTTTAAAGCAAGTGGGTTATCTTGGTCCAACAGAGAAGACTGAGAGTCAGAAGATTGATTTATATTTCAGTCTCTGTTATTTATCTACTTATCTTTTGGATAATTCTAAGCAAATAATTTCATCTATATGCTATCATTTTCTCACAGTGTAAAATGCGTGTTCCTCTGTGGGGCACTTCGTGTTCTGTAGATGAATAACATCGTGCAGGAACAAAATATTTATTCTTTAAAAATAAAAATGTGTAGTTAAGCTCTTCAAACTACAAAGACAGTATGCAGATGTCACTTAACCCTTCAGTCTGATAACTGGCATATTTGTTTCTGAAACTTTGAGGCTTTAAATTATGGAGTATTTTACAAAGATGATCTATTCTGCAAGTATTAATATAAAGTTAGACTCTTACCTGTTCTAGTCTCTGGAGAATGTCTGTACAACAGAACCTGCAGCACACTACCCATGATGGTGGGTTTGGTTTGATTTTTTTTTTTTTTTTTTTTTTAAGCTTGATACTCTGGAGTGCTAGCCCATATTCCCTTTATCAGAAAAGGTTTTGATGTACAAGTTCATATATGGGGCATGGCTCTTTGGCCAATTGGATTTTATCATAATTTCTCTGCAGGATTAGTGAAATCTCCAAGCTACGTGCTTGGGTATACTTTCGCTAGAAAAGTTGCTACAGAAAGCCACGCAAGTACTGTTTAATGCCAGCTCAGCAGTGAACAAGCATATACAGAGTAATGTGCTCTATGCAACCTGCTGAAACAAAGTTTGGGAAGTGGGAGTTTTTAAACCTTGTGTCATTGTCCTGTCCTGCAGGAAGAACTCAGAAATCATTTTCTTAATTGTGTGCGCTCTGGTCAATGAGCATTTCATGAGGCAAATATGACAAAGCGTCTGTTTCTGTTGCAGGGCCATACTGGGGAGAGATACTTATAGGTAATATGCTGCTTTTTGAGTGACAACAAACTCCACGCTGTCCATTTAAGTGTTATCATAATTGCCTCTCTAAAGGTTACTAATGCTGTTCCGAAGAATTTTTTTAAACTAGTTTTCCGCTGCAGGCAAAACGTGCATGTGTCTCTTTAATTCAGTCTATACAACCAGGAATAAATATATACCTATAAATATTCCAGGTGCCCAGGATGAATTAAAAGACACACATATATATTTACCAATTTAGGCATTCAGAAGGCAATAAGAAACTGGGTTTTTGCTTTATCTTAGTAAATAAGTAATTCCCTCATAGTCAACCCAATAGAAGAAAATCAAATCAGACCAGCTATATTGCCTCAAGTGTAGTTAAGTTCATCATTTTTGCTAAGGTTATAGTGGTAATGCAATATACCATGGAAGAATCTAATATTCAGCCCAGGGTGAAGATTGGGTATGCCAGAGGATTAGTGTCAGGGTGCTTTATAGAAGTGAAACTTGATGGACAGGCTGGAGACAGATCTACAGAATCTCATTAAATTGCTGAATTGTTCATTACTGAGCACTCTCACTGTAATAAAGTGCTCATTGACTTTGACAAATCCCCATCCCATGTCTTAAGGAAGAACAGCAAAGCAGGAGAGGTGTTGGGGAAGCTGGAGGAAATTGGCACAAAGTGGGGCACATAATAGAAAAGCTGATGGGGGATGCTACCATTTGATTTGTCTGTCTTACCTGCGACTAGTGTGGCCTCCTGCGCACACACATGCATGCGTGTTACGGCGATACGAATTCAGCATGTCCCCAAGGCACCTTTACTAGTAGGGCTCCCATGAGGCCCTAAGCACAAATTAAAGCTTCCCTCACAGAACCTCTCGAAAGGGTGCCACTCTCTGCAGAACACAGTTATATTAACGAGTTTAAATTCCCAGTGTCCAGTGGGCAATTCGATCCAAATACACATAAAGATTAAGGCAGTTATTTTAATGCATCCAAATGTGTACACAGAGTGATGCATAAATGTGATTTAAATGGAAGTGACTGCAGCTTATATTTGGCACGTGTTGGATTTTTGTTAGACTACCAATTCACAGTTGCCCAGTTTTAGTGAATATGGTGAAATACAACCTTGAACAAACCAAGTTTGAGAAAGTTAAACAATAACATTAATGTCAGTATACCGGGATGTGGTTTAACGTAGAGTACTACTGTAATGCCTGTTGATTCTTTCAGAAAGAAAAGTGTGACTTCCAAACCATGTAAAGTGGACAAACTAAGTAGTTCATTCCTCTTTCTACTTAAAATCTTATGAAATGCTTTGGCCTAATGTAGGTGTCTTATTTTAGTGGAGACGATAGACAAGGAATACAATGATGTATTTCTTAAAACAAGTAAACAACAAAAAGAAAGCCCACCAGAAAACCTCTGTAGGCTGTGAAATTGGAGCAGTTTACTAGCCTTCATCATCAGGGTTTTTTTAGCTACGCTAAGCCAGTAACAATGATTATTAGGTGACAGGACTTGTTTTTGTATTGATTTTTTTTATTTTTTACTGGCATGTGAGATTATGAAATACTGTTTTGTATATAAGAAATTTATGATTTGTCGGCTGCATTAAAATGTGAGTAAACTTAAAGCAGTGACACAGAAGAAAGGATTAAATGAAAAAATGAAGAAAACCAAAGAATCATCCTGAAGAAGCTGGAGGAAAAAAAGTAGTCTTTGGTATTTTTCCTCCTCATCATGAGCTGCGCAGCACGCCTTTTTTTGGTAGGAAGTGGTCATGATAAGGACATAAATGTCTAGTTTATCATGAAGTGAAAAGTGAATCTTTTCATAATTGGCCATTACTAGAAAGGCTCATTTGCTCTACTTTAAGGAAGCAGATGAACTCTTTCCCTTGATAATTGAAAAGGTAACCAACCCTGTACAACAGAACGTGTTCTCAGAGAAATCTAGCAGTAGAGGGCTTCTTGTTGGAACCTTAGCAGTAGAAAGCAAACCAAAGATTTATGCCTCTGTTGTAGTATAGTTATGCCTTATGTTCATTATTAAAAGCTTCAGTGTCATGAGGCTTAAATGTTAATATTTCAAGGATCATACTAATATCTACAGGTTGAAATATCGACTGGATCATTCTGTCTCCCAGCAGTACATCGGTCAAATGATACTGTATTAAATACTGCACTTGATCCAAGGTGAAGTCTCGAATCACGTTTGACAAATAATCTTAACATGAGATCAGTATAGATTAGTTTCTTCCTTCTCTGCTACTGGTTAAGTAGGTTGTTAAAAGATATATATATATATAAAACCAGCTAACATTAAAAATAGGTCCATTTTAGTATTTGCCAATACTTCTTCTGAAGTTCAGGTTAGGAGTTTTTTCTTATTTTGTTTTTTTTACTTTGCCATGCAACTCGGTTTCTTGGTAATCAACTGATAAGCAAGCAATCTAGGAAATATTGGTAGATAAAACTACATGAGTAGTTTATTCAGCTAGAAAGCATGCAACTATGCTGTGTCTTCTCCAGGGCTAGGCTCCCAAGACATTCCAGCCCTATTAACTTCCTTGTGTGCACCTTGGGAACTTGTGTTCATAAAGCAGATGTTCCACATATGAAAATGTAGCACAAGTTATTCTTATTGTTGTTGCGGATATGATGTGCAAAATCAGTCTTGGGTCTCTGTATTAGAGAAGTATCTTTGCTTGAATAAATGGAAAAATAAAAGACAGGAAGACTGCAGTGTCAATATGAGTTGTTAAGCATCTATTTGATAAAGATAATAAATGTATAAATCCAATTTTCTTATTACAGTCCTGTTTATACTTTTCTAAGGGAGAGTGACGTGCCCAATATTCAACTGCCTTTTCTTGCACTTGAGCTCCATTTTGAATCTCCTGGTGGCATTTGTGGAAGGCCAAAAGTATTCTCCAGCAGAAATCCCACAGAGTTCAGTGCTGTTAGAAATTTTGTGGTGTATGCATTATAGCAGGCTGTTATGATGGAACAGTTCTCCGCTGAAGACAGGCCCACAGACATCTTCCATACATCTCCAGTGATGCCCACATTTTCCTATGCAGAACAGCAGTTTCTAAAGTGGGTTGTCATGTTCCAGTACAAGCTTGCCATTTCTTCAGTGCAGTACTTGAATATTTTTCTTTTTGCTGTCAGTCTTTTGATTCTACAGAGCAATTTTTAAACGTGGAGAGAGCAAAATTCGTGTTTCTCAGGGGTATACATATGTTTTGATGAGATGTGGACTAAGCGCCTTGCTAAATGTGAACTTAAGTTTTACTGCAAAACAAGTAACGACATAAAATATTAAGTGAAGGAAAGCATCTCAGTAATCAACATTGTGTTTGAACAGTATATTAGCCTTTCACTGTTCAAGAAATAAGCTTAAGTGCTCTCTTGGGCAATAAGTGAAATCATGTCTGGTGGTCTAATGCTCGTCCCTAGTGAGTATTTAGCCTAAGTAGAAAACCACCACACTAAAATGTGGCTGTCAGCCTCTTATCAAGAGAGGCATAGGAGAGAAAAAAGGAGTTTGATGCATATCAAGGCCGAGGTGAATTGGTGAGGCTATATGGGGAAATTAGCATATTGCCCGTGCATGTTTTGCTGTGTTTTCACCCCCTTTTTAGTACCCTTTCCATGAGTAGTCTATGTAAAAGATCTGAAAAGCCACTCTTGAATTCCCTGTATCCACTGTGCTGGATTTATGATGGTTGCACTGCGTATCATGACTAGCTGTACACAAGAATATATAGTTATCCTCAAGTAAAAACAAAGTGAAAACATAACCTATGATAGGTTGTCTGTTTCCTTTTCCTAGGACTAATCCTCATAATCACAGGTATCTCGCCTGAACTGACTGTGTGCAATGGTAATATTCCTTACAGTCTCTCCAGACTATTTGTGCGGGGTTCATTTTTATAAAAATAGGCATGTGCGTGCAGCATTTTTGGTAGGATATCCATGATATGTAGGCCAAGTTGGTGGTTGGGGCCCAGAGTCTGCAGGGAGGTCAGTATCCACTGGAGCTGCAGACTAGACAAGGGTTCATGCAGGCCACAGTGGATGGAGGCAGTGGATGTACGCAGCTGAATCTCACACTCTGCTCCACTGATGTGCTCAGGTCACGCACATTTTTCCTGATATAATTTCTGCATCATTTGTAATAGTAACGGCATTTTGACTTACGGTGTAAATGAATGCTGCCCCTGTTGGCACTGCCCCCTTACTTTATGAAACACCTCCCCCCTTTGTCTGCCTTAGCTTAAATCTAATGGGCTCTTAATCTTGTCCTTTACAGTAAAGTTCTGCGAACTTTAGATGTGCTTTTGTTGTGAACTTTTGAAAGTTTCCACCTGTTATTTCCTGAATGTTAGCTAATTTTGTTACTGTTATTTATCAAGTGTAGCAGTACAGAAAGGGATTTGTTATATTAAAACTATGTTTATGTTAGGAGCAACTGTGTGTTCTTCTAATTTCCTTTTTGATACATGTCAGTTCCAATCAGAAAACTTGATTATTTTGCTGCTATTGCTGTGAGCAATAGCAAACTACTGGAGGGCATTACTTTTGCCTCAGTGTCCTACAGTAATATTGCCTCACCTTATTTATCCCAGATTAACTTCAGAACTGCACAGAGCATCACCAGTATTTAGGAAGGCTGCTGTGCCCACAGCTCTTGAATTTAGGTCACCTCTTCAGGTAAGCGATGGATGTGTGCTTTGATTTAGAAAGCCAAAAAAGGACACCAAGGTGTGCACACAGCAAGACTGCTTCTGTGATACCGCATTCTGCATTTGAATTAGTCTGTTGTGGTGGGGTTTCTGTTGACTGTTATGCTTTTTGTGGCACTGATCTATTGGAGATTAACTGAAATATAACTGTATTAATACACAGGTATATGGTTACATAAAAGAAAGCTGATGAGGCTGTTGTGAAAGCCAGGCCTGGTTGGAAGTATACATGACATTCATTTTTAAGCTAAAGTAAAGAACAACATAAAGTCTAAAACCCACCAATACCATGGGTGATCAAATGAGGCAGTCTGTTGTTACTATATTAATTAATATCTTCTGTTCAGATTTACAAATGTTAGTAATCTCTACTCTTTCAAAATCCCAGTAAAGCTGTTTAATGCTGTTTCTGATGGATTTAAGCTTGTGTCCTGGTTTGAGGTAAAACAAAACCAATTTTCTGTTCAGTAATTTTACTTTTCAGTTAAGCCTCTTCTAACGAACTGAACTCTCTGAAATTAACAGCATATTGTCCAGACACTGTTTGCTCCCAGACAGATAAGACCTGATTGTTTCTAATTTGTGCCAGTGCCAAGGAATCGTATGCAGAGAAGCTCCTGCTTATACTTATTGCTATAACACTCAAAGCAGCTAAATTTGTTATTTGCCCCGTTGGCGGGTCGGAAGCGGAAAAGCAGGAGAATTCCCAGGTCTGTATTTCAACAAGTTTTTCTTTGGGAGCTGGTAGAAGCATTACCTCTATTTGTAACTATGGAGCCAAAGGTGATGGAGAAAGAAAACTGAATTCCAGGTTGTCTAAAACCATACAAATTGTCCTCTGTATGTTAAGATAGCTATAATCCAGTTTTGGGGTTGTTTCCACTTGTACCTAAACTAAGTGTGTAAAATTAGATGAGGTAAATTTGCGCCCATATGTATAGACTTGCTATTAAGTGGATGCAGTTTAGCATGGCTGCTGACATCTGACCAGCTGTTGTCACATGCTATCACTCATAGAATCATAGAATAGTTTGGCTTGGAAGGTCATCTCGTCCAACCTCCCCTGCAATAAGTAAGGACATCTCTGACCAGATCAGGTTGCTCAGAGCCCTGTCCAACCTGACCTTGAATGTTTCCAGGGATGGGGTATCTACCACCTCTCTGGGCAACCTGTTCCAGTGTTTTGCCACCCTCATTGTAAAAAGAATTTCTTTCTTCTATCTAGTCTCAATCTACCCTCTCTTAGTTTAAAACCATTACCCCTTGACCTATCACAACAGGCTCTACTAAAAAGTTTGTCCCCATCTTTCCTATAGGCCCCTTTTAAGTACTGAAAAGCTGCAATAAGGTCTTCCCAGAGTCTTGTTTTTTTCCAAGCTGAACAACCCCAACTCTCTCAGCCTGTCCTGATAGCAGAGGTGTTCTATCCCTCTGATCATTTTTGTGGCTCTCCTCTGGACCTGCTCCAACAGGTCCATGTCTTTCCTGTGCTGAGGGCTCCAGAGCTGGACACAGTACTCCAGGTGGGGCCTCCTGAGAGTGGAGTAGAGGGGCAGAATCACCTCCTTGGACCTGCTGGCTGTGCTTCTTTTGATGCAGCCCAGGATATGGTCAGCCTTCTGGGCTGCAAACACACGTTGTTTGCTCATGTCCAGCTTTTGATCCACCAGTATCCCTAAGTCCTTCTCAGCAGGGCTGCTTTCAATCCCTTCATCCCGCAGCCTGTGTTGGTACTGGGGGTTGCCCTGCACTTGGCCTTGTTGAACTTCATGAGGTTGGCACGGGCCTGCTTCTTAAGCCTGTCCAGGTCCCTCTGGATGGCATCCTGTCCCTCAGACGTCAGCTGCACCACTCAGCTTGGTGTCGTCCGCAAACTTGCTGAGTGTGCAAATATCTCCAATTTGGAGAGAAGGATGTTGTTGGGGACCGTGTCAAAGGCCTTACAGAAGTCCAGATAGATGACATACGTAGCTCTTCTTTGTCCACTGATGTTGTCATAGAAGGCCACGAGGTAGGTCAGGCAGGATTTGCCCTTGGTAAAGCCATGCTGGCTGTCTCGAATCACCTCCCTGTCTTCCACGTGCTTTAGCACAGCTTGTAGGAGGATCTGTTCTATGATCTTCCCAGGCACAGAGGTGAGGCTGTGGCTGACAGGTCAGTAGTTCCCAGGGTCTGTCTTTCTACCCTTTTTAAAAATGGGTACAATGTTTCCCTTTTTGCAGTCACCGGGGACTTCGCCTGACTGCCATGACTTTTCAAATATCATGGAGAGTGGCTTTGCAACTACATCAGCCACTTCCTTCAGGACTCTGGGATGCATCTCATCAGGTCCCATAGACTTCTGTATGTNACTGCTATATGTGTAGATTCCTCAGGTGATCACGAACCTGATCTTCTCTTACAGTGGGAGGGACTTTCCCCCCCACTCCCTGCCTTGCAGTCCATCCACTCCAGAGGTGTGGGGAGAGAGGTTGCCCGTGAAGACCGAGGCAAAAAAGTTGTTGAGTACCTCAGCCTTCTCCTCATCTGTTGTTACCAGTTTGCCAGTCTTGCTCATCATGGGCAGTATGCTTTCTTTGACCTTCGTTTTCTGGCTGACATACCTGTAGAAGCCCTTCTTGTCATTCTTTGTGTCCCTTGCCAAGTTCAGCTCCAGCTGTGCCTTGGCCTTCCTGAC